>JAMXBD010001063.1:0-498639 GCA_024138025.1 Combretum micranthum | reverse complement strand
AATCATTGACCAATTATTCTTAGCACTCTTGTTTATGTATGAATGGATTTAAATTCATTGCAATCATTGCTCTTTTCTTTACATATGTGTATATACATATGTATGTGAATGTCAAATTTAACTTACGCCGTTAGTAGGTGTGCTTGTGTTTAAGAAACATTGCTTTCACTTTGTAGCAGTAATTCATAATATAATAAAGGCTATATGATTTCTATATCACGCATCAGAGTAGTACTCTCACTTGCAAGCAACAACTTATTATTACTAGGGTAATAGATCAATCATGCTTGGAGCGGTAATAGTATTACGTGCCTGATAGCCTTGCCACCCTAATAATTGAGTTTAATTGGTTAAAAGGGTATTGCTTAATACTTAACCATTTGTTGCATGTTTCTAAAACATTTGCACTATGTTAGGTACTCCAGCATATTGCCATGTGCCTAAGAGACAATGCTTCTACTAGTTAGCATGCCATATTTGTATCGTTGCGCACCTAGGAGACTATACTCTTACTAAGTAGTGGCAACGTATATAATTAATGCTTTTATTTTTTGTTGTGTTAACTATCTTTATGTGCTAAGGAGATATATCTCTAACTTTGTGGCAACAAAAGAAAATCAATAGAGTAATAAAAGAGAGAGAGGGAGAGAAGACATGTTGAGAAGGGCTTTGATAATGCAAGCCTTGATTCCATTTACATCTATTGTATTTACATATGAAATTTCTTAACATATTGAAAATTGATAGGTGTTGTGACCTTGTCATTTATTAGATTCAGAAGCTTGCAATAGCCATTGTTATGAACTTCATGAATGATAAAGGGACCCTCCCACTTTGGCATAAACTTAGGTGCTAAAATACATCTTCACGAAGTACAATTTTGCCTTTTTGGAATAAGTGCTTCCTAAACAAGCGATCATATGCAATACTAAGCTGTTGTTGATAATTAGTGAGGTTGCGTTTGGCAGTGTCTCGCCTTCCTTTTAATGCTTCTAAGTCTAACATACGTAGAGTATTTGGTTCAAGATTTACGTTGATAGCTAATTGTACAAAGGGAACCAAGATCTCTATAGGCATCACTGCCTCTAATCCATATATGAGGGAGAACGATGTTGCTTGCATAGGATTGTGCTTGGATGTCTTGTAAGCCCACAGTGCTAGTGGGAGCTTGTCATGCCATTCCTTATGATTGTCATGCCCCATATGACTGAGTACTTTCAAGAGCATTTTATTGGTGGCTTTTCCCTATCCATTTCCCTTGGGATAGTAGGGTATGGACTTCACATGGTCAATGTTATAGGAAGTCAATAATTGTTGGACATGTGAGTTAATAAAGGCTGTCCCGTTATCTGAGAGAACACACTTTGGGATTCCAAAGCCACAGAAGACATGCTCTTTCATGAAACTCACTACTATTAGTTCGGTAGCTTTCTTCAATGGGATTGCCTCTACCCATTTGGTGAAACACTTTATTCTTGCTAAAATCCAAATATACCCCTTTGGTGGTGGATGAATCGGACCAATCAAATCTAATGCCTAAGTGTGGAATGGCTATGGAGTAGTCAAGCTATATAGCGACAGCGGAAGCATGAATTGCATGGCCATGTTTCTAACAGGTAACACATTTCTTTGCAAAGTTAAAGGTGTCGGTCTCCATGGTAGGCTAATAATATCTTAAGTCCAACAAATGATAGTACAACTTCCTTCCTCCTTGATGCTCACCACCATCTCCAGAGTGAGTTTCATCTAATATAGTGTTTATTTCAGGGGAAGTGATACACCTAAGAGGTTTTCCATGAATGATACCTTGTATAGCTTATCTTCCTATATGATATATTTCCTTACCTTGTGCTTGACTAGCCATGCATCCGTGCTATTTATGGGTAGGGTGTTATTCTTCAGATAATTAATGTATGGTCATTGCTAGTCACCAGTGCTTGCCATAAATTGCATTTACACTGATCCGATATCTCAGAATATTTTAGTCAGCTCATCTACAACTGAGAACCATCTTTGGACGTGGTTGGCTAATAATACCCCATGCGTTGAATGTGGTGATACAGGGGTGGTCCTTCCTCTCCACACTAGAGTTTATGGTATTTATTTAACTTAAAATGAGCTTGCTTTGCATAGATGCATCGTGATAGGATGTCGTCTGGCTGTTTGAAGTAGAGGACATCATTGATGGAAGTAAAATTCTTCAAAGTTGACACAGAAGTCGCATTAGGTTACACTAGTTGTGTTTTGATGGGCATGTGCCAATTGTCTTGCACTACCTCTTCTTTGTCCACTAAGTGTAAAGTTGTATAGGGAATAGATTTCTTGATGACCTGTATATTTAGGCTGTCTTCCTTAGTCTGTATGGGAACCTCAGAAGCCAGT
This sequence comes from Combretum micranthum, assembly GCA_024138025.1. NCBI lineage: Eukaryota > Viridiplantae > Streptophyta > Magnoliopsida > Myrtales > Combretaceae > Combretum > Combretum micranthum. The sequence goes on along the minus strand of JAMXBD010001063.1, from coordinate 496,257 downwards.
TTGCTAGTGTATCTGCATAACAATTACTAGACTGCTTAGTGTGCTCATATCTTACTAAATTGAATCTCTCAATGAGAGCTTGCACTGTAACCCTCTCTTTGAGAGCAAACTCGCCATTTTCTTGCTTTGTTATCATATTTGAGTCATGCATATGCATAGGTGTGGTGCTCTAGCATTCTGAGAAGAAATGAGTTCGAGGAGGAGCGCTTCATACTTAGCCTCATTTTTAGTGCAATGAAAGTCTAACTTAAATGCTAGAGGTATCTCCTAACCTGTTGGAAATGTCAAAACTACTCCAGCTCCTTGTCCAATACTGCTAGAGGAGCCATCAAATTGTACTTGTCATTCTCTGTTTAGTTCTACCATCATCAAGTCTTCATGAAATTCTATCGGGATCTGACTTATGGCATGAGTTCCATATGTAGTAGGAAATTGTGCCAAGAGATCAGCTAAGGCTTGAAACTGAATAGCCCTAGGTGGTATGACATAATGTCAAATTTTAATAACAAAAGTAGCCATTTAGCAATCCTTCCTGATAAGGCCGATCACGAAAGGAAATATTTGATGGGATCGGAGTTAGTGACAAGGTTAACTTTGTATGCAAAAACTAGTGGCAGAGCTTCTGTGTTGTGAATACCAATGCGAGAAAGTGTTTCTCGCATGCTGGGTAATTGATCTGCTTCCTCGAAGGAAGCGACTCAGGCAGCATATTGGACACTCGATACCATCAAGTTCTTGAGCTAATAAAGCGTCGATGAATCTATCTGTGAATGTTAGATAGAAGATCACTGGTAGGCCTTTTACTAGCATGGTCATTGTCTGAGGGGGAAGTAAGTATTCCCTTAATCTTTTGCATTGCCTCCTCCTAAGGCTGCCTTTATTGAAATAAAGTTTCCTTCTTCATGAGGTGTTGTTGGGAATATGAAATTTCTACCAGTGCAAGTATGAACTGCTTGATATAAGAAATCTTCCCTAAGAATGTCTTCAATTCTTTTAGATTGGTTGGTGAATGCATAGATCGTATGGTATGTACCTTAGATGGATTGACATCAATCCCTTGTCTATGAACAATGAATCCAATGAATTTTCCGGATGAGACTCCGAACATGCACTTCAGTGGGTTCATACATAGCTTATGTAGCCTGCATATTTCAAATACATTTTGCAGGTGAATCAAATGATCTAGTGCCTTCTTAGACTTGACGACTATGTCATTAACATAATCTTCTATGAAATCATGCATCATGTCATGAAAGAGTGCGATCATTTCTCTAATAGGTGGCGCTAGCATTCTTGAGCCCAAAGGGCATGATGGTGTGATAAAAGTTTCCTACTAGTGTTTTGAAAGTGGTGCATTTAGTGTCTCTAACAGCCATCTTGATTTGATTGTACCCATTAAAACCATCCATGAACAAAAACAGCTCATGGCCAACTGTGGCGTCTACTAGTGTATCTATGTTAGGAAGTGGGAAATCATCCTTTCGGCATGCTTTTGTTGAGATCATGAAAGTCAACGCAAACACGTATTTGTCCATTCTTGTTCTTTATTGGCACGATATTGGCCAGCCATGTAGGGGGCTCGATTGGCTTAATGAAGCTCGCTCGAAGTAGCTTTTCAATTTCTTCCTTTATTTAGGTTTCAACTTCTAGATGAAAGATTCGATGTGTTTACATGAAAGGCTTAACCCCTGGTGCGATGTTCAATCTTTGCACTACTAGCATGAGGTCTAGTCCAAGCATTTCATCATATATCTAGGCAAATACATCTCTATAATTCTTCAATAATTCCACCAAATTGACCTTTATCTTTAGTAAGAGGGTCTTGCTAATGAAGATAGGTCGTGGGCATTCCCTTGGTCCGGCTAGGTCTAACTCTTCAACCTCCTCTGCTTGAGGTAACATCTAATCTTGTAGCTATGCGGGGGGTAGTTTAGGTTTCTTGCATTATGATGGGATCTAAAGATGACATGAAAGCCACTTCAGATCCCATAGACCGTTATAAGTAATATACCCTTTTTCTATCGGGTCTAATAAAACTTTTAACCTTAGTAACTTGCTTGTGCTTCTTCCTACCTCCATAGGAGCCATGTCTTCTCTTTTTGTTTTGTTTCTCCTGAGTCTCCTCCTAGGTAGGTAGTGGTATGTCAGAGGGTTTCACAATAGCTGTCTCTCCTTCCTTAGCATACTCATTGAAGAAGCTAGCTTCAACAAGATATGATTCGCTATACTAAAAAGTATTCTTTATGATGGGAATAAATACATCTTTCCCTTTCCAATGACCCTTCATACACTGATGCAGTGTCGAGGCTATGAGGTTGTAGTCATGCAGCCACTTCCTTCCAATAAGCAAGTGGTAGGATACGGGCGCATCAATCACATGGAATCACGTGGAGCTTTGGATTGGTTCAATCTTGAAATCAACATTGACGTATCCCATTATGTTTGTGGTTAAGTCAGTGAAATTATTAACAGCAATGGGTTGCTTCACGAGTTGTCTCATGTCTATATTCACAGCCTTGAATGTAGACATTGGCATGATGTTTATAGAGGCACCATTATGTATGAACGTCCTCTTGACATGATATCCATTGAGTGTGCTTTCAACGTGTAGTGGCCGGCTGTGGTTGGGATTCCTTATGCACATGTCTGTCTCTATAAATAGAATCGCATTCTCGTGTGCATGTGCCATTCTTTGTATAGGTTGTGCTGCACTACACTCTTCGTATTGTCTTTTAGAAATCTGGGTGAGTGCGGTTGCTGCCGTAAGCCGTGACTCTTCATGAAATCCCAACAGGTCAAAGAACATCCTTAAGTTAGCAATTTTCATTAAGGCAACAACCACTGTAGAACCTATGCCTTGATCATCATTTATTGGGATTTCCTTTTCTTCTCCTGCCTCGGTTTATGGCACTTATTCCTCTTCAGTCCTCAGAACATGGTTAACAACACTTGTCATACCTCATTGAGCATTGTGTGCGGCGGATGGGTTTTTGTGTACATCATTACCTTTAATGACAAGTTCTTCATTGTTGACTCGCTCATTGAATATCTTATTAAGTGTCCAACATTCATTAGTGGGATGACCCACGGTCTTATGAAATCTACATAACTTAAGATCACTTTTTTCAGTTGCATTGGGAAGGCGCTCAACCCTTGGGAGCTTGATGCTTCAATCTTTCAACCATTGGTCAAGTATAGAATGAACCTTTCCTATGGGATAAGGGAACGAGAGCACTGGTGGAGCGCTCCTTGACCTATCATTCCTTGGCTTCTTAGTATCTCTAGAACCTTCTCCTAGACTGAGCTAACATTTGTAGCTCTCTTTTCAAACCTTCTGGCTTCTCCACATTGTCTGGATATAGAGTTGTTGGTCCTGCACGCATTCTCAACAAGAGTAGCGACGGAACACATATTTAGATTCTCGATGTGGATGGCATATTAAGTAAATATCCCTTGGATGCAGATCTTCATTAGTTTATTGAATATCCAAAGAGTGTTTTGTTACATGCTCAATATACTCCATAAGGTCTTCCTTCGACTTTTGCCTTATTCTTCCCATATCAGTGATGGTGACCCATTCTTGAGTAGAGAGCGAATTCTTTAGGAATAACTTGCACATTGTTTCCCATGAGTCAATGGACATTGGGGAAAGATTGACATACCAAGTGTATGCCTTCTCGGTTAGAGACTTAGAAAACTCTTTTAGCTTTAAATCATCCTCAAATCCATAAACCTCTAATGTCTTAATGAATTTCAGCAGATGCTCCTTAGCACTACCTTCTTGCCATTGAACAACATGAATTTAAGACTATCATAGTCCTTTAGGTAGGGCTTCGCGGCAATCTAATGGTGGTATGAAAGCTTCAAGTCCAGCACCCCCGAAGAAGACTTAGCTTGAATCTTCTTCAAATAAATGTCAAAGTCTTCCTTTATTATAAATGATTCCCTTGGCACTGATACTGATGGTATAGTTGGGGCAGTTGATATGGCTAATGCAATAGGTGGAGTCAATGTAGTTGGGACAACTGATGCCACTGTTGCAATTAGAGGGGTCGGTTCTTGAGGAAGATTAGAATTAGAAGAAGGAGCGGTCTCACTCAGATTGGCACGAGAGTGCACATGTGAGGATGACAACTCACCAAGTTAAGATATTGTATAATCTACTTCAAACGCTGGTTGTTGCTCAACTACAACCTGTATTGATGGGGTTTGCACATTTACCCTTTGAGGCGTATTCCCTTAGATGGCAGGAGTAGTGGCGGGCTGGGATAAAGAGGAGATGCTTTGTTGCATAACTAAGGTAAGGCTTGGTAAGGCTACACCTTGGAGTGCATCAGCATTAGAAGCCATCCATGGTATGAGATAGGTGAGTGCAACCAAGAACTGGTTCAGGGCCTGAGTGTTCTCTTGTATGGTTCGCATCATCTCAACATCGCTTTCTTATATAGCACGTATGACTTGTGCATTGTCAACAATGATGCCTTGCATGTCTGTAGCAAGATTAATGTTGACATTAGGGCTGACATCTTCCAACGCTAGCATGTCTGGATCAATCGTATTCGGGTTAGGGTTGCTAATGTCTTAATTCACTTTGTCGTTAGTGTTACTTGGCTTTCTCCTTGGAGTTGCCATCACGATTGTTGTCAAAATCCTCACTCCCTAATGGAGTCACCAAAATGTAGATATAGGGTCCTTGTTAATAGTGGTCATGCACGCGTTGCGTGGGTCTCACGCCTAATATGTGACTTCAGAGTGCTATCAAGGAAATGGTACTTGATGACGGAATGGCTTAGAGAGAATGACAAGGAAGAGGAACAAGCAGTCTTAGTATCTCAAATGTACAAGTGACAGGTAAGGGAGATTGAGTTGACCTCGTGCGTCAACCTTATAGTTCTTGAGCAGTTGGAGTAGAAATCGATTGATTTGCCTTGTTTGATCTTTTTGAGTAGAGCCTCCACTATAGAATGTTGTTTTTCTTCTCTTTCCAAAAGTTCTAAAATGAGGAGGAGTGATTGAGTATTTATAGGCACTTGGCATGGATGACGACTATTAGATCACCTCAGTTATTGATGGATGAGATAGAGTAAGATCAATTGATGATTATCCTGAATGTGCTCCTCATGGGCCAAGGCCAATAGTCATCTCCTATGTGCATGAGATTGCCTGAGAAAGGATGGATGTGATGGACCAGTCCAATGATCACTGTTTCGAGTCTACCAAGCCATCCTAATAATGAACTGAACTCATCAGGCCATCACCTAGCCCATGAGTCAAGCCCAAATAAATAAATAATATTTTATTTTTATTTTTAAAACCTCATTACATACGTTTTCCATCAAACATGCACAACTTGTTATAATTTTCCTATAAGGTACAAAGAAGTTGGATCATTTTTAATAAAACATAAGAATTGATTGTTTTCAGTGTATTAAAGATAGGGTTAATTTCACTGAAGGTATCTGAACTTTTTCTATGTAATCTTTTTGTACCAAAAATAAATTTTTGCCCAAAAAAATATATTTGGCTAGATTTCAACCAATTCTCTAGCTAAATATTGACATGGAAGAGAATGTATTAAAAAAAAAAATTTCTCTTTCCTACTTTACATTTTTTTTTATCTTTTTCTTTTCTTTTCTATTTCTCTCTCTCTCTCTCTCTCTCTCTTCCCCTTCTCTCTCCTATAGCCGCATCATCATCTTCAGTAAAAGATGAATCGTACTTGGACCACCTATTTTTAGAAATGTTCTCCATTGACGGTGTACCAAATAGAATCGTGGAACTATATGTAGTATTGCATGTGTACCACATGCAGTCCCACTTGCTTATATGATACATGCTCAATGGAAAGGTGTTACCAAAGATAGTTGCTCCAAGGACCACCTATTTTTTTTTTTTTTTTCCAATCATCTTCTTCTCCCCATACGTACTCTTTCTTTAAAAATTAGAAGAAGACCCAAACTTTTCTAGGATTTTGAACTTGATAGTCCACATTGAAGTAAGATAGTGGTTTTAGTAGGTTTTTCATGTGCCAAAGATGAGGCAAAAGGTAAACTTTTGCCTCAATTTTTTGTGAGCACTTAGGATCGAAAGCTTCAAAATCAGCCTTCGAAGTGTTCAAACATTGAACCTCCACTGAACCATCCTCTATTACTAACCTCAACCCAAAATGGCAAAAACCAGTCCCAATGTCATTCTCAAAAACACCCACTTTTTCATTCTTATCATCCTTCAAAACCAATTTCCAGCTTTAAAATGGGAGAAACCAGTCTTGAAATTATAGAACCAAAGCTTAAAATCCCAAAGATCTATGAAAACGGCATGGAAAAGCACACCAATGACATCGTTTCGTTTTTCTGTATGAAAAAGCACACGAAGAACTTCTATAAACATTTGCACTCCTTTTTGTCGTAAATATGTTGCTTTTGTGTGGATTAGGAAGAGCAACGATTAGGAATGTAGGATAGTGGTTAATTTTGAACAAAACTTTCAAGCATTCTTTTTCCCTTCTCTTTCTGAATCTATTATTGCACAGTACACATGGGACATACTTCTCCATCAATCACCATGCTTTCTTATCTAATGTTGTGGTGAATTATTTGATCTAATCCTTCTAGAGCTGGTGACCAACCAACTGAATTCAATTCATACAACCACCTTGACGAACAGTTTGACATTATTAGAGTGTGAAATGTATTAGTAAAAAGCTTGATTTCTAATGAAAATGATTGATGGTGTTTCTTAATTTGGATTGGATCAAGAGTTCGTTTTATAATTTGTTTGAACCAAATAAAACAATGTTAAAAAAAGAAATGTTTTGCTGATTCGTGTTAAAATTACTTTAAATAAATAAATAATGATAGAAAAGAGAGATCTTGCAAATTTATTGTTACAATTATTTTGGGTTTTTTTTTTTTTCAAAGTAGAAGAAGAAGAAGAAGTGAGGGAAAAAGTAAAAAAAAAAAATTAATATAATTTTTTACCACATTAGCATATTGTCAGAATTTTGGTCAAATTCCGACTAGAAATACTATGGGTGTAAAATTTAAAAAGTTTAGATATTTTTATGGATAAAAAAATTTTTTAGATACAAAACTGTTATATTGAAAAAGTTCACTTATCCTTAAAGAAATTAACCCATTAAAGATAGATTAGACTAGATTAAGGACCTTTGAAATTTTCAAACGTTTTCTAAGAATATCCATATACCTGGATCACCATTCTTAGCACCAATTGCAAAATATAAGAAGCAACTTGTTGCTATTCTCCCAACAACAATTTAACTAGATAAAACGAATTTCAAGGAGGCATTTGTTCAGTTTGTTTCACTCCATCTATTTTGTTCCACTATAGTAAGTTTCAAGTACATATTTATTGTATATCCTTAAAAATATCTGTGATTTACATATAATTTAACTTATGATGAAAATCTTTTTATAATATACAAAATAATCGATTAATATTTTTATATACTAAGATTATGCATTCTTTTAACTGTAGAATCTAAAGATTCCATATTCATTAACTTGCTGATTTGAAGTTTATGGAGAAATTCAAGTTGGTAAACATATAAAATACAAATGCGATATTTGGAGGGATAATATGAAAAAAAAAAAATTAATTTGGTATATGAATTTTGAAGTGATTAATTTAATACACAATCAAACTTTTTATGATTAATTTTATTGCCTTACCAATACTATTTGCTATGTTTGCTAATGTAAACGAGGCAATCTATTAGTATTGGATGGTGTTAGGAGATATAATATATATTTAGTAATAAGCTGTCTTTTTCATTTCAACAAACAAAGACAGTATTAAAATGATAGTAAAAAATTTGCTACTTTAAAATTTAGGTACTAAACTTAAATTTTATGAAAAGTTTACACACTCAATTTGACATTTGCTATGTTATTATTGTTATCGTTGTTGTTATATAGTCAATAGAAATTTTGATAGAATAGCATATATGAAAATACCAATCACAAATACCTGCATACTGAAGAACGGCTTATGCTCATCAGCACGACTACCATCTTCCTCTGCCCTTGACGATTTCCTTTCTACTTTCGGAGGAAGGGCCATACTGATCCCGCAACAAGCACGTGTCACCAATTTCTTTAAGTTAAAAAAAAAATACAAATAGGATTAGGTCCACGAATTTTACTGAAAGTATAAATCATGTATTAATTTTAGGGAGCTGGTGCAAAAGAAAAAACTATAGGGAGCATTTTGGTTTGCAGAAAAAGAGTAGATTTATTAACAGTTTTTAGCATATGAACATTTAAGTCGAAGTACATATCTTATGTAAATTAACGAACTTGTCACACCAATTTTAATGATATTTTCACCTTTTGAGGATCTTTACAACATATAAGTTTAAAAAAAAAAATTCAATATACCTAAAAATAGGGATGAGTAAGTAATCATGTTGTATAGGGTACCCACTAGAACCCTACTTAACTGGATAGGGTCTGGGTGGATATTAGGATTATAGGATAGGGTCCACGTATAGATTTTACGGAACCTGCTTTCATAGGATTAAGTATAATTATGGGGTTTTCATATCCTGTACCTATCCTGAAACTTGTGCTAGTATATATTTTAGAGCATATTATATCTATCCTATTAAATATTATAAAGCAATGTTAATATACACAAAATAAATAACAATACTCCATTTTTTATTTAGCGACCAATTTTTATTCAAGATTATTATTTTGCAAATTATCTTCCAAAAATTTTTACCATAGAAGAGTTTGTACTATCTATTTTGGAAACACTTATTATTTTTATTTTAGCATGCCTATAATTGTATGTATATATCTGAACTCCCAAATTATATAGATATGTTATTTATCTTCTAAGACTAGTTAATATGAAAATTGCTCCAAAGTTTTTAATTTTAGAATCTATTACAATTTCTACATTTTTGTTTAATATCATATAAACACGTTTGATAGAATTTTGTTATAAGTTTTAGCTTCCCTACATAAATTGATTTTGCATATTACAGAACTTGTGATATTAATAAATTACTTTTATAGTGAATATATGAAATTAAGGTAGTTATACATATTGCATGATATCAAATACTATAAACCTTAAATTTATGAAAAAAAAAAAAAGAAATAGATATTTCGTAAGAAAGTTAACAGGTTCTATTGAGTATTCTGTATCCTATAGGTTTTACAGGACATAAGGTACAGGGTGAGTAAAAGATGCTATAGAAGAAGTTTTGAGTACTAAATCTAATACCCTATAGCATATAGGGTATGGATAGTACTTCATACCCTACTCAACCTATACCCTAACCTGTACCCACTCATCCTTACTTAAAAATCATGTTATAAAGTTATTTTGTGAATAGTGCGAAGTAAACGATTTTTATCATTTTATCTAATAATTTTCATTTTTGTGTTACTATCAAATCATTTCTGTTGACCTTTTACGTCGATAAGTGGTGATGTGAGCAATTAAAGTAAGGACTTGTCTCTATGTAAACAAAGTTATCATATTGGACTAACTTAGCAAAACCGGATAAATTTACTATTTACCATAATTGGATGAACTTATCACAATTCAATAAACTTACTAAAATAAACCTATCACAATAAAACACGGTCTACCATAATTTGACAAAACCTATTACGTCCTTATTTTAAGGTACTTATCCTAATAATTTTCTGCTTTGCATGTTATGTTTTTGTTTGTTTTCCCGATTTTTTTTATTTTCTAGGAATACGAGCCAACAGCATATTATTTTTTTGGGAGTTTATTCTTCATAATAGGCTGATGATTCAATCTTAAGACAGTTGAGATTGCTTGAACAATAGTTTAGATATATTTCTCTTACTCGCACAAATTGCGAATACGTGTCAAAGATTCATATTTCAATGGTATCTTTAAGGTGAATTATGGGTGCATACCTTTATGGTGGAGAACGATCCTTCAATTTCAATAGCGTTGTTCATTGACGATTTCCTTTCCTTTTGCGGAGGAACAAATGCGGTCATTTCGGGACAAAGTCGTATCTCCAGTTTCTTCAAACGAGGAAAATAGAAAGGACGTTTTCCACCAGCAAACATAGCCAGAGAGTCCATGTTGGATATCCTCAATTCAATCACTGACGAGAATTCTATGGTGTCTTCTTTCCAGTGTTGTTAATATCATTTTCCTCGTCCATAAATATTGCTTTCATCTTCTTGCAGTTGTCTACAAATATAAAACTGATGCTCTGTAATGACTTAATCATTGATGAAGAAAAAAGATAAGTTAATTCGTCACAATGTGACACCTTCAGCTGGTTTAAATTCCCCATCAGTGAGCCTTCTCTAACTTTTATCGGCCAAATAGTCATCAGACTTTTCAAACCAACCAATTTCAACTTTGTAAGTTTTGCCAAAACTCGACTCTCAAATGCTTGGCCTTGACTTGATTTCTTCGTGTTAAAAATAGTTTCTATGGAGTCACAACTTTCGATGGTTAACATTTCCAAGTTATTGAGCTGCAAATCGTCTTCCATAATATTTGAAAGATTCTCGCAATACTTTACTTTTAGAAGCCGGAGGCTCTGTAATAACTTCACTGGAAATTTACTCCCAGATATCTTTCTTAATTTTGGAAGATGAACCAGTTCCAAAGAGTCCAGAATAGGAAGAGAAACCTGGAAAATAAAAGAACTTAAAAACATTAACAATTATATGTCACTGCTAAACATATTTCAAATTTTAAGAGTATAGGGAGAGGGTGGTCGAGTTAGTGGGAGTTGGGTGTTTTTAGTTTATTTTTCAAATAAATACACTTTCCTATAAAGCAAACATCTTACAAATTATGTGTGGATTTTATTTTCCCTATAAATTTTTAAAGTATACATATGGAATGCAGATGCCTCTCTAATTTTAGAACTAATTTCATAATTAAAAAGAAGAAGAAGAAAAAACGAATGTTAATTTCTAGAGGGAAAGATGCATAACTTAAATGCATACTTATATACATATATGTATATAAAATGAAGATCTTAGTAGCTTTAATAAATGTATTTTTCCATGGTTGATCTTATTTTATTAATTTATTTTTCCATAAAAAATCATTTATTTATTAGCCAACCGACAAAACAAATGAAGAGACAATAGATGAAGACAAAACAAAAGATACATCAAACGACAATAGCCTAAGGAGAGCTGATGGGCTTTCTAGCCACCAATCCAAGAGGGTATATTCCTCTTCTGGTAAAGAAGGCTACCCAATTAGCTTTCCTAGGTATATTTACAAAGAAGGAAATATCTCCAAAAGACCTCAAATCGTGCTTTATATCTTCAATAAATAGGCCTGTTGCTTCAGCTTATTTTATTCTCTCATTGTGTTTGATGTAGTTTAAAGTAATAGACACAACGAATCAACCAATGGAAACACACGAGCTATCAAAGCCTAACGAATGAAAATACTGAACCTTTAAAACTAAATATCTTAAAGAGCACGAAAGATCCTTTTGGCTTTCAATAAATGTGCGTATAAATATTAATATTCACTTCTCCGGCAAGCCAAAACCTTTGAAAGAGATTATATGAAGACGTAATGTAAAAATGCGCACTATTTGTGAAAATGAACTATAATTAATGTTTAATGTGTAGAACACGTATATCAATCTTATAAGCTAAAGTCATCTAAATACATATCATATAATTTTAATTATTAAAATACCAATATAAAATCACATTTATAATATGTAATTTTATTTTTAGCAAATAAATCCCATGTATAACATGCGATTTCAAAATTTTATTACATTCTAAAATCTCATATTAAACATGCAATTTACTATAAAAAAGTAAAATCGCAACTTTAACATGAGATTTACTCTAAATGGAAAGTTTCGATATTTTATCAAAAATCACATATAACACACGTGACATTCATATAAAAAATAATATTGCATCTTGTTCATGTAATCTTGCATCAATATTTTAGTAATTATTTTAATATAATTTGTATTTATGCAAATAATTTTTTGAAAAATCGGTAGACAACAATATTCTCTAGCTGTAAGTGATTTGTATAATATAATATTTACAGAGGGCTTAAGTACAGTGTACGTACCTGGCGTCCATCGAGAAATGCAATCGGAAAAGCATCGTTGTGGTCACCGTTCGTCTTATTTTCTTTGGCGCAGAAGCTCGACAATTGAGGCAAACCAGATAACACCAATTTCCGCAATTTCAATACCAACAACTCACTGTTGCCGACTCTTTTATGTTCCATAGGACCCTTTTCACTGAATGCAACTATGTCACTTAGTTCTCTGCAGTCGCTTATTTCAATCACTTGGATTCGTGATAGTCCTTTTGCGACGGAAGGGGAGAAGACATTCTGCAACTTACGGCAAGCTTTTATCCTCAAGATTTTCAAATTGGTGATAGAATTTGTGGGAAGATCGCTTTGGTATATCTTCTCTAAATTGATCAACCTTTCGAGATTCAACGTCTCCAACAATGCAGGCGGAAAGCGATCTTTTGGGCGGAAAACATATTGCATTCCAGGACTATTTCGGATACTAATATCCTTTAGTTCTGAAAAACCTTGTTTAGATAATTCCGTGATACTTTTCTCATGTCCTCTCCACCCCAGTAATTCTAATTTTCGAGCATATTGTAGAGCAGTTTGAACCCAATTTTTCAAAATGATATTTCTATCACTAATATCCACTCTAATCCGTAGGGTTCTCATTTTGTCATACTCTATAATATAATCTTTAGTTGTCACCAGAGCACCTTTTAGAGAGGGCTCCATGGCGTTGTTTGAATTGATCTTTGCACCGCCTTCATAGTCTACCCAATTAGCACCTTTTTTTTCCAAACCTTTTATAACAATTTTATACCTCTTCAAATTGGCAAATGGGAAATCATGAGGTAGAACCGTCAAATTAGGAATGGAAATGGTAAGACTTGTTAGGTTGGACATGCCGGCCAATTCATCTAAGCTTGCTCTTGTTTTACCAACTCCTTTAACTAGCCAATTTTCATAATTCTCCGGCAAATACAGTTCTTCTAAATTAATTAAGCCTCTTAAGGCACCAGGTTCTATTATAACCAAGTCATAGCATCCAGTTAAGTCTAGGAGTCTGAGATCGGTCAACTCCCCAACTTCCCTTGGAATTACGTTGATGAAACATCCACGTAGAGCAAGCACTTGCAACTTCGTCAAGTGTCCAATTATTTCTGGATTTATAATCCTGCAACGGTCTAGAGATAATGTTTGGAGTTCCTTTAATTGTCCAATGGAGGAGGGCAGTAACCCAAAAGGCACACCACATACATCTAAAACCTTGAGCTCCTTCATTTCTTTGAAAAATGAATTAGGAAAATGGATTTGGCAATTTTCATCGGCATATGATAAGAACATGTTTAGGTTTGGGCATTTCAATGTGTCAGGAAGTCCACCAGATATTTTACCAACAAAGGGTAGAGATATGGATTTGCATACACCAAGTTTATTGTCTCTCTCCAAATCAGCTCGTAACTGCTTGCCATCTCGCAGCACAAGAGAATATTGGGTTTCTGATGCCATAGAAAGGGAAGCATCACTCATAACATCATGTATTTTAATGTAGTCATGACCATATTCCTCTAAAAGACAAAAGGACTTGAGATTTCAAGCAATGTCATGAGTCTTTCTCTACCTTCTTTAATGCTGCTAACGTGTTGGAATAGTCCCAAACCCATTGCATAAACAAGTAAATCCTCGATTGCAATTATTTGATTTCCAATCTGGCCACAAAGAAAGAACAAGTTCTTCGCCTCCTCATCTTCCAATGCTTCCATTATAAGTTGATTTATTCCTCGATTGTTGGATTTCATTAGCTTATCTAAAGCATCTTTCCAAGTTGATGGAGCATATGTCTTCAGTTTTTTAGCTAGAGGGACTATATATACTGGTAGGCATCTGCATTCTTTCACTAATCTCCTGCCCACAAGTTCCGACAATGATTCATCAATTTCACAACTCACAATTTTCTTAAATAAGTCCATTGCTTCATGCACATCAAAAACCTTGAGCTCAAAATTTTGTTCGCAATCCATTTCATTCTTCAATCCCTCCATTTTTCTAGATGTGAGCAGTAGCTTGATTCCCTTATGGTCAATGGGGATTCCTAGTAAATCTAGCTCTAACTTCTTCCAAATGTCATCAAGGATAATAAGGATCTTCTTCTCCTGACCTAGTAGAGCACGCAATAGGTTCGCTTTTTGATCTACACCTCGCTCATTCCCAAACTTTAAGCCTAGGCTGCACAGAATGTTTGACGATTCTCTTTAATGAATGAAAAAGGATTATTAACAACACTGCAATATCGTCATTATTAAAACACTGCAATCTTTGCTAATGAAAGGCGTACACTTCCTGTTGAAACATTTTAGAAGAAGTAATTATTATCGCTTAATGCAGATTTTTGCTTTAACACATTTTTTGTATATAAAGAAAGGATAGATTGCAGAATTAATTTGAAATCGCTCATATCTATAAGCTAAAATGCAGGACAAAGTTGTTTCATTCAGTTTAGGTGATACTTCTTCTCCCTTATATGTCGGCCTACAGATTCCAAGTTGCTGTAATTTATGTTACTGTAACATATGGACTCAATTTCACTTTTACGTTTACACCATCAATATATATATATATTTATGCATATATTTATACTTAATATATTTTAACTTAATAAAATAATAATATGATGTCCACGCCTATTACTTTTATAGTAAATTTTCTTATTCTCAAACTAAATAAGAAATGCTTTATAGCATCAATGACATAACGATATAATTTGTGCCGTAACTGTTATCTGGACAAGCTTAAATATTTTATGATTATTAATCATTATCAAAGACATCTATTTGTCTTAAAATATTAATTCAAAGGGAGAAATACAAGTTTAGTCCTCAACGTTTTACTTATTTTCGATTGGAATCCTTAATCTTTTTCTTTTTTTAATTTATCCTTAACGTTTTCAAAGCTTTTCGATTAAGTCATTTTATTAACTCAATTAAAAATTCCATTAAAAGTCGGCATGTATAAAATTTTTGATAGGTTCATACCAAAAAAAAAAAATAATAAATAAAATAAAGAAGAAAAATTAGAAGCCTAGAAAGGAATAAAGAAAGAACTCTATACGCCTACGCCAGATTTAGAGAAGAATTTTGGATTATGAATTTGCTGAGGATAATGGTGATCATTAATTCGTTTACTTTCATGAAATTAGTTAGCACTATTGTAGAGTAGGAGCATGAGTTCTTAGGACTTGGTCTTGTAGTTTGCTCTTCGTTCATGACAATTGAAGGCACCACATCCGGGATTGCGTCTGATTCGGAGGTTTGCGACGCTTGTGAAAAATGGAGGCGTTAAAGGAGAAATTTGATTCGTCCTTCCTCTCATCAACAAAGATAAGTCACCCGAGGCAGGATCTCTAATTGAAACTATCTCTGGTGTTTCTTAACTGGGTAAGCTCAGCGTTTTGATTAAAGAAGACGATACCTTCAACTTTCTCAAACTCCGACTAAATCTAAGAACTAATTGTTGGATTTTGCTCTGGTAATTTCGGTAACATTCCATGGATTCCATAATATTGGAAACATGAGAAAAATGCTCCTCTAACATTCAAAAGCCATTGACTACATTTCAACAACTGACTCATTAATGGACTAAGTTAATATATATACCATCTTTGGGGTCCCTAAGTCCACTCACTCATTCTTTTAAATTACACCATCAATATTGAGAGAGAAAGGGTTTAGAAGCACTAAACTGAAATCAAAAGAACCTAGAAACTAACCATTGTTTATCATTTTTGTTTTGCACTGGATGGAGGTATGTATTCGTTTCATTTTGCTTCCGCTTCTATTTCTACTATGTTCATAAGGTTCATTGAACATGTTTGAGCCGAATTTCATATAACATTTGGTATCATAGCAGTTTGAATTAATGCCTCTACTTTGCTCTATTTCTAGTTGGTTCAAATCTGGTGTTTCTTTTTATTTTTTCTTCCATTTGCCCATGAATGAACCTTTTGAATTTGAAAGTGTTGTTTTGAACTTTCTGGTGTATATGGAGGTTAGAATTCATTAGGTGATGAGTTTATCATTATACATGAAATGTTGATTATATGATATATGTGTCTTAATGTTCTATGAAGGAGTTACTTGTTAGTCTCATAGTAGAGGTCTAATGGGGCATTTTGGTATGAAAAAAACTCTAGATATATTGACTGAGCATTTTTATTGGCCTCACATGAAAAGGGATGTGGAGAGAATTTAGAAGGCTAAATCTAGGGTGATACCCCATAATTTGTATACCCTTTTACCTATCCCTAATGAACCTTGGAACGATATTTCTATTGATTTTGATATGGGTTTACTTAAGTCTAAGAGGGGTTATGATTCCATATTTGTGGTTATGGATGGATTCTCAAAGATGGCACACTTCTTTGCATGTTATAGAACTGACAATGCATCTGATATTGCTAACTTGTTCTTTAAGGAGATTATCAAGTTACATGGCATTCCTAAAAGTATTGTGGAGTAAACTAGGCACTAAATTGTTTTTCTCTACTGCCTATCATCCACAAATCGATGAACAAACGGAGGTGGTGAACAGGACAACAACGACCTTGTTACAAGCTATGATTTGAAAGAATATGAAGTCTTAGGAGGAATATATGCCATGTATTGAGTTTGCATATAATTGCACTGTTCACTCTATTATAGGTTTTTCTCCATTTGAGGTTGTTTATGCTTTTAATCCACTAACAAATTTAGATTTATTGCCTTTGCCTATTATTGAAAGAACTAGTTCGGACAGGAAGAAAAAGGCAAAAATTATATAGAAATTGCATAAGCAGGTGCGATAGCAGATTGAAAGGAGGAACGAGCAATATGCTCAACAATCAAACAAAGGTTGAAAGAAAGTCACCTTTGAATATGGTAATTGGGTTGGGGTGCACTTAAGGAAGGAGAGATGCCCATCTTGAAGGAAGTCAAAGCTAGAGCCTTGAGGAGATGGACCATTTTAAATGGTCGAGAAGATCAACGACAATGCTTATATATTGGACTTGCCAGGTGAATACAATGTGAGTGCTATATTTAACGTTTCTAACTTAAGTCCTTTTGATGTAGGTGAAGCTGATTCGAGGACAAATCCTTTTGAGAAGAGAGGGAATGATGAAGACTCATTTGCGTCAAGCTCACCACAATGAGTTCAAGTAACTAAAGGCATGATCACGCAAAACTCAGCTAAGAAAGTTTGGGATGAGTTCAATTGTTACTGCAAGAACTTCATGGAGGATCGAGCAAGGCACATTAAATACACTACGGAAGGATAAATGAAGTTGTTTAACATTGTGGGATGAAATGGCAAAGATTCGAGCAACTTCATTATATCATATGGCGCCAAAGAATAGCAGACTTAAAGTAGACCCAAAGCTGGCAACTTTGGCTCCCAACACCGTCGGCCTACACTAAAGCCATCGGCTTTCATTCCAATGATGCGCGGCCTTCAAACCTAAGCTTGCCGGCTTACAACCAACCTTTCAGTTGCACCGACCCTTTGTGTTTTAATTTTTGTTATTTTTATTTGTCTTTTTGTTATCTGAAAGGCTATAAATAGGGATGTAAGGGTTTGTTTTGGACACATTACATTGATATTGAAATCTTTTGAGAGAGTAATTTTTCTCTTAGTTCTTTCGAGAGCTTATGAATTCTTCAAGAATTTGCTATTCTTTGTTGCGTTATTTATTATACCAAGGTTCTTGTTGGTATTTCCTAAAGGTCAAGATCTTAATCAAGTCTTAGATTACTCAACCAATAGTCGCCAGCTCTTCCATGAATCCATTTGTTATACCAAGGTTCTTGACTGTATTTCCTAAAAGGTTGGGATCTTTATATCGAGGTTCTTAGGATTACTCACAGTTTTCCATCAATCCTTACCAAGAATTCTTAAAGTCTTGGAAATTGTCAAGCCGTGCCTGCATGCATCAATAACTCTTCATCTGTTCATTTTTTTCCTGTTGTTTGATGTCTTAATTTTTTCTTCTCAGTTTCAATTTTGCTAGTTTTGATCATTTGATCAGTTTGTTATTACAAGTTAAACAACATCAAAATTAGGGTAATATTTTACTATTATTACACGGTGGTTTTTTCTTTTTTAATTTGTATTTCTGCAGTATTTATTAAGTTATTAATAAAATTTATTTAACGTTTTAGATATATGATAATTTCAAATGTGTAATATTTCCATGAATATAAACATATTTGCAGAATCATAATATTTTCACTGTTTGTAATATTTGAGTAAAAAAATTTTTGATTAATTATAATTATTAGCGAAATATTTCTAATAAAATATTAATATTAAAAAATTGTAATATAAATTACAAAATTTAAATTACTAATTTAACTAAATTCATCTGTTTTTTTTAATAATCGATAAAGAAGCAAAATTTGGCATTTTTTTTTTTTTAAATATAAGAGGCGAAATTCACCTCATGTAGATATATATGAGATGAATTTCGCCTCTTATTTCATATGAGGCCAAATACGCCTAAGTTAAAGTTGATGCGGCGAATTTCGCTTCCCTTTCCCTAAGACGACCATGTTTCACATGTGAAATTTTGAGGTGAAAAATTTGCCTCAATAGAACTACTAAGACAAATTTATACCTATTAAGGTAAAAAATATTGCCTCACAAGCCCAAATTTTTACCAGTGTTGTTGGTATCTTTAAAATGAAAGTATAATATTGCCAAATACAATTTTATATACATTGATTAGGGTTATTCGACTGATTCAAGTGAATGAAAAACAAAAAGAAAAGTGTTAAAAGCTAATTTTTTGGATGAATGTGTTAAAAGCTAATTGAGTTACAATGAAGTTGCACCACCTCATTGGATTTTAGGCTTTCAATCTTTTTATTTATTTATTTATTTTTAGATAAAGGTATTAGAAGGCACCCACCACTTTAGGGAATCAACTACTCACCACCATGACCACATCGAATAACTTATACTGTAGATGCTGACTTAACTATCAAATTTGACCCGTTTAAGCCACTTAAAGATTAACGGGTAATTAGTTTCTTTTGTTCTTTCAGTAATTTTTTTTTTTATTGTTAGGGCTTTTTAATATTTTTATTCTTAACAAATCAATATGAATAATATATTATTATATCATTTAATTAAATTAAAAGAGGATTCAAAGCATATAAAGAATCATCGATTAATAAAAAAATTAATTTTAAAAAAAGTTCAAACCGATTACATTTGCGATTGTTTAGAATTTAAATAAAAAAGTATAAATTCAAATAGAAAAATAATTAAATGTTAAGAACTAGAAATATATCTTGTTATTAGGAAAAATGTTAGTTTCAATAAAAACCATGTTATCTCTTAAAAAATGTCAAAATAATGGTTTTTTATATATTTAATTATCTTTTTAGCGAAAAAATAGTAAACAGTATTTAAAAACATTTAAAAAATGCTATATTTGGTTTACTGAAATATTATTAACATTCGTCGTAGAATTGCTATTCTCTTATTTGATTTGTAAAAATTCTATCATAGAGAGTGCCTATTTCATGTAATATGAAATATATTAAGAATTTTTATTTCATCACTTTACAAAAAAAATTGCTATTCCTTATGGAATGTAACTTTTTTTTTTTTTCAAAATACATGTAATCATAAAAGAAAGGAAGGTTTCAAGCTTAGTCTATATTGATTGTAAGAGCTTAGATGCTTAATCTAAAAGATAAAAAGGCTTAAATGGAAGGAGAGTAAATTTATGAAAATTTATTTGCAATTTCTAAAAATAAAAGACATTTATGTTTATCTTGTTTATATTAATGATGTCTTTTTTGTTTCAAGTAATAGTTATTTAAATTATCACTTAGAATAAATTGCTTGACAAAAATATAAAAGTAAAAAGGGAAAAAAATTATCTGGCCAAAAAAGGAAAAAGGGGAAAAAATTAGAATAAAAAGATGGAAGTGGGAAGCGCACCTGTAAGCTAATTCCCCCTGAATTTTTTCTACGTCGGGATCTCGAGATACAGTTGCCAGAGCCACCTTGTCGAAGTCATAATTGAGGCTTCTCCGATGAACTTGCTCCATAACTTTTTTCATCAGCGTAGACTTGCCCACGCCAGGTGGACCATACAAACCCACAACTTTGACATCCGAATCCATCAAGGCTTTGTTGATGTCCCTGAGGATAGCCCGTCTGGATGGGGTGACATGGTAACTAATCCCATCGTATAAGCCCGTCACCTTTCCCGGTGCACTTCGATAGTAGATTCTTCGAAACCCACTTTTTCTTGTTTCAAGTTGCTGAATAGATTGTACGACATCCGCAGCCTCCTTGCCGATTTTGTACCTCGTATAAGGATTAATAATAATGGAACCTCGGAAGTAACTTTTCTGCTGCTTCTTTTCTTTCACATCTCTTGCTTCCTTACCCACCTTGTTTACATCATCAAGCCACTCTGAAACTTCCTTCTCGATGTTCCTCGCATTGTCTCTAGCTTCTTCAACCTCATGCTTCACCACCTCACTCCCACTCTCCAAAATTTTACACTCATTTTCAAGATTCTTTACGTAACTCTTGTAGTTCCAGATGTAGTTACATCTATCTTTCACAAATTTGATTGCCGGTCCGGTAACTATATCTAAAACTTTGTATAGATAAAACATATTTTTTGGCTCTCTCTCTTTTGTTTTCCCCTTCCTTTTTTTTTTTTCGTCAGCGAAACTAGATTCACCCTTTTTTTTTAATTTTATTTTTTCCCCCTATTGGCGAACTTCTAATTTTCAGACTTAGAAAATAAACTAACAGAGGAAATAGATATTGTTTCTTTTATACTTTTTCTTTCTTTTTTTTTTTTTCTATGGAAACAATATTAATTTCGATAAAGAGACTTGAAAATATACTGACAAAAAAAAAAATTTTGTTTCTTTTCTTTCGGCTGTTTTTCCTTTTTTTTTTTTAAATTTGACGAACTTCTAAGTTTCAAAAAAGAAAAAAAAAGTGAAAATAATAGCAAAACGGATGAAGACTTAAAATTTACTATAAAAGCTGACACTATACAAATTTTTTTTTCTTGTTTTTGAAAAAAAAAAAAGAAAGCGGACTGCTAAAGACGAAAAACCATGAAGAGAGCACTAGTATTTGTGGTTGGACGTGATAGAACTTTTGAATACAGTTCAAGCAGATAGGGAAGAAGTACTTCATCATCAATCATCCGACGATATACAGTACAATAACATAATTTCTTTATTATGAAGTCTTTAACATTATTACTATTGCTATTATTTCATTTCATTGGTTAGGTAGGGGGTCGACAATTCACTTATCTAATCTGGGGATGCGTAATAATAAAATGTTTTAAAATTAATTTAGACATTAAATTAAGTTTCGTGGGAAACGGGCTGTATGTTTTTTAATGACCAACTATGTCTATGTTTGTCTTTACTCGGAAGGTCGAGCGCATTACATTCGCCGATGGGCTCTATTCACTCCCTCGATTGGACATAGTTTTTCAATTTTATTTTTAATGGCCACCTAATCCGGTGTCTTTATTCATCTCGATTGGACATAGTTTTTCAATTTTATTTTTAATGACCACCGAATCCAATGTTGTCTTTATTCGTTTCGATTGGACTTGGTTTTTCCTTTTTATCCTTAACGACCACCTAATCAGATGTAATCTTTATTGGGAACTAGGATTGAGCTGGAATAAGAATTTACGATTTTAGTTTTGAGGGGTAAATATAATCCATCTTTAAAAGGATGAAATTGTGATTCAATTCTATACTTATTAATAATTATTATTATAATTATATTTTTATTTTTTAACATATTTATTACTAAAGTTTTT
Organism: Combretum micranthum; assembly: GCA_024138025.1. NCBI lineage: Eukaryota > Viridiplantae > Streptophyta > Magnoliopsida > Myrtales > Combretaceae > Combretum > Combretum micranthum. The sequence continues at coordinate 474,347 of JAMXBD010001063.1, read as the reverse complement.
TTTTTAATATATAGCATGCAAATTTCATTTTATTCAATATATGTATCCAAGTAAAAGAATTAATTTATCATTTCACTACTCATTATATTCTACTCCATTCATCCTATTTCAATCAATTCTATTTCAAATTATTTCTAGATACCAAGTGTACTATAATAGTATGTTGAATGGAGGTTCTTAATATAATTCAACATGCTAAGAACCTACTTTTTTTGAGGTTTTTGATCATTATGGTAAGATATTTTAACTTTCCAAAGTTAACTTCCCATTTTTCAAATTGCTAAATGTCAGGATACACTCAAATAAAATGCCATGGATAAAGTGAAAAGGTTCTTAAAAATTTGACACGACACCCAAAAACACTAACGACTCATTCACTTTGTCGTATAGAATAAATGGGGAATTGAATTTCAATTCAATAAAAATGTAATAGAGTTAAAATAAGTATTATAATATTCACTTGATGTAAAAAAATAAAAAAAAAAGTAATTATGAAAGTAAAAAATAAAATATCTATAATACTCCATATCTTTATCATAGAGAGTAGATCATTATATAGGTGATATTTTCAATATATGGGTATTTATAACAAAATTGGAAAATAAACCATTAAATGATAATTTATAAGTATGGGGACAAGAATTGCTGTTCATCATCTTACGTAATAGCAATTTATTATGAATTATAATTTTCCTTAAGTGAACACCATAATAACAATTGAGGAAGGAAAGAATAACTATTTATGTCGATTGAATGGCCTATATTTGAGATACTCACCATTGAGCATGCTCTAATATTGCATTTGATATTACTACTATCTTTACTATTAAATTAACATCATTATTTTGAAATAATAACTTTTTGTATATGATTATTTTTTTTGAAGTCATTTACAACACCTATATTGAAGAAAATCTTTTGTCGATAAAAAATGTCTTTCATTAAAAATATTTTTTGAAGTTGACAAATTTCTTATATTTGGTTGTGTTTTGTAAAAAAATATTAAAAATGATGTCTGAAATTAGTATTATATAAAACATAGTATAGTGTGTAAATAAAATATTATTTATTATGAAAAAGAAGTTCAGAAAATAAGTTCCCTTTTCAAAAAGTATAAGTCACTTTCCTAAAAGAAGTTAAGATTTTCCACATTTACAACTTAACAAACAAATGAAAATAGAAAAAGGGTTATTTTTTTTTGGAAAATATTTTTCCTTAAACAAATGGGCATTGCTTTCGTATTAAATTGTATTTTTGTCCTACTTTCATATGTATTGATTTGTAACATGTCATATCCTAGTGTTTCTCCCTTTTTTGGTTATTTTCCTTTCAAAAATGTTCAGTGCATCTAAAAAAATATTATTCTTTAATAAAAATGATAAATAACTTTTCTCCACTAATGCTAACCATCTCCAATCATCAACATGTACACCATTATAAAATACTCCTCAAGGAACTTTTGCTAGATATCTAATGGCATTTAAGCTTACACTTTGTTATCCTTATAACCCACTTCTCCTAATACCTCATTGACTTAACTGTTAGAGTGACCACACTAAATTATACCCCCTTCCCCCATAACCTTCTACCCCCAATAGTGAATGTTAACTTGTGTTTGTTTTATAGACCCCATCTTAGCATTAGCTTAGTTCAAATAATTTCTACTGACATAAGTTTAGTAACAATGTTTTGGCACCTTTTGTGGAAAATGAAAAAATCATTTTCTCCTATTTCCTTTAAATTATGTAAGCACATCGATCATAATGGCAAGGATTTCAAAACATGGTAGCAATAACCAGCGTAACTCCTAAGTGGAGGAGTAGGCTACAATTTCACATGTTGTCACCCCTATTGTTGATCCATAACATCTCATGATGTGGAGGATTGTGCTATGCTGTGAGTTGATGACTCAAAATGATAACATCCAAAGGATGTGCATTAAGGCTTTGAACATGGCCAAAGGATCCAAACTTGCATCAAGAAATTGGAGCACGAACGCCTTAACATGGAGTGAGTAGGACCTGGCTAAAACAATTAGGAGGAAGATTTACTAGCACCTCTACCTCCACAATCGGTAGATCAGCATGCACAATTTGTGGGCAACTATAATCATGCTCCCTAGGTCAGTGTTGCATCTTATGCTCCTGCTACTAATCCTTTTGTGAGACGTCTAGTGAAGCAATGGAATGATGATGAAATTGATGTGGTAATGAAGACACTCTCTTATATAAAGGAGAGCAAAAAGAGTGGAGCATCTAAGGTTTCACTAAGAAAGTCCCCATTCTTCCAAGTTGTACATAACTAAGTATTGCCATTAAGTGCAAAATTTCCTCCTCTAAACACTTGTATTGGCACCAAGACATTAGGAGGTTGATAAGCTAAAGTCAAACTTGAGTAAAGATCAAGGCAACATGAAGGACAAATGCTTGTTAAGGATTGTCGTAGCTTGCCCGAAGACCAATCTTCCTTTTCCTCTTCAAAAGGTGGAGGTAGTAATGGATGAAAATGCCTATTTAACACATATACTCAATTTACCCCCATTAATAATCTCCTAAGAGAGGTCTTCTTAGAAAGCCATAATAGAAACATTCTGCATCGCCTTTAAAAGACGCAAAGTAATCTCAATTTGTGAAATAGTGGCAAGTATTGTGATTATCATTTGGATCATGGCCACATATGAATGCTTCCAACTTAAAATGTGATCTAATAAACCATACAATGTGACTGCCTAAGGGAGCATATTACACACTAGAACAACAATGTACACAGGTCGACCCAGTATCATCGATCTAACAAAGATTAAGAAGAGGGAGGGAATCAAGCTGATCATCAGCAAACAGATCGCCTAGTGGAGTCATCAATACTATTATTAGGGGGCACTATGTTGGAAGCATTATGAGCTCTTCCAACTAGGCATCAACATCCAAAGGCAAGTAAATTATGCAACTATAAGCTTAAAAACTGAAAGTGGATAGCTCCATATCCTTCTTAGAGGAAGACCTTGAGGGGATCTAGATTGCTCGCAAAGATGCATTGATTATCTCAACTTGAGTCATAAGATTTTAGGTAAAGAAAGTGATGGTTGACACATATAATAGTGTTGATAATGATCGTTTTCTAAACAACTTAAAATCCAACATTAATTCTATTCTATTACCACTTTAAGGGAAGTATACATATTAGTTTTTTAGTATAGAAATTAAATATCAAATATCGTTCCTTAAGAATCTCTTTTAAGTACTAGTAATTAATTTAATCATATTGTCTAACCTACAACATTGATTGGTTTTATATTAATAAATTGATTATACTAAAATTACTAAAAACTATTAATAAAGATTAAATCAATATTACTTTTAATGAAAATTCAAATCGCAAAACTTGCCTTGACTTTGATTTACCACTAACCCTAGCATGTAACCCTCATTAAATTGAGCTTCAATTAATAAATTTAGTCTTGAAGTGTGTGTAATTCTTAAATTAGATTAATATTTCTCTCGAAACTACAAACCCCTAACCCTATATCAATCCATGTGAATTTCTTCCCGGCTAATAGCAATATAGAATTACATTAATTCATATAAAGGATCCACTATTAGATTTAATCAACCTTAAATTTAATCTAATACAAAAGAATTATGTCATCCTATTTTTAGGTTTGCATGTAATTCTCTCCATTTATGCAAGATCTATTTATAATAGTAATTTCTCAATCTATTACTATAAAATCTAACTTTGAATCAATACTTCAAATATATTAATTCTAAAAAAAAAAAAAAGAACATACGAACAAATTCAAGAATGCTAATTTATTATTGAAATAAAACAATTCTAGTTACATGGTTAGGTTATGATTTCAAAGCTAAGTTAAAAATAATATACTCTTCCATAGATATAACTAACAAGATAAGAAAACTAGAAAAGTAAGAAGAATTCATAATAATAAACTTCCTTTCTTGTCATGTAAGGTTCAATAAATTCTTTGAGTTCTTGACTTTGCTTCTCTACTCTAAAATTCCAAATTTAAATATGTATAATAGTTGTTGTTTAACTTAGAAAAGTGGAGTCATATATTTATAGAACAAAGGTGAAATCTCTTCAAATCTTTATAAATCTTTAGATTTCCACTCTAAGAAAGACTCCCTCTATATGTAGGACCCTAATTAAACATATCTTGATCATATCGTTTCAAATAGATATGCTTTTACTTTAAATCTTCTTTTAAATAATTTCAAATCGTCAATCTTCATAAATCTAGACTTTTTTCCTTAAAGAATCTCTCTCTCTTACTTTATAATGTAAATCCAATAAAATATGGAATGTAAAACTAACTTTTGGATGACCAAAGTAGACGACTTGTGTACTCCACTCATGTACTTCGGAACAATTTTCAATTATGCTTTAAGTCTTGATCTACATGACTCTAAACACCACTTGTGTACTCCAATTTTCTAGAGCACAAAATACTCTTCTAATCCCTACATAAGTTCTAGCATAAGTCGTGTACTCTCTTGTATACTTCTCTTTCCAACACAAGTCAAGTTGTGTTATCTCTTGTGTACTCTAGACTTTTGTCATCTTTCACTATCTTTAACAAACTTTCTCTAACTTATAACAAATCTTTCTTTTAAGCACAAATAACTCTTCAAAATATGAAATTAATAATTAAACTAATTAAGTGCCTTTCTCTTATAGAATATCCATAAAAATTCATCATTAAAACTCAAAATACCCTTCTTAAATAAAGGTTAAATCACATTTATTACCAAACATAATCTTCAACAAAGCATTGAGTAAATGACCTAAAGGCTTAAAAACAAATTATTGAAGCTATATGATCATGACTATTTAGCTTCAACAATTAGCTCGTACGAGCAAGAGGTATCATTACCACCACCTACCCTACCCCCAACCCCTCCCCAATGTGTAGCTGGGAGATGATGACAATGTTACCATTCACGAAGTGGAATGCTTGGTAGTAGACTCTTAGTCACCTGGCAACATGATCTTAGGACGACCCATTCAATCTAATTTGGAATGCTCTCTTTGCATGCTCATTTGAAGGGTAAGTTCCCAACTCCCACTAGGGTTAGCATTTATTAAGGAGACTAGGAATTATCTAGGGACCTATTTAAGGGCCCTATTGATATGAACTATGCCAACTTATGATGAAACCCTATATCAATATGATCGGAATTCAATCCTAAGATCGTTCTTATTCGTATGGAGACCATGACCCGTTGCTTATAAGGAAGCAAGGACCTTGGTATAAGTTGCAAATGCCACAATCAAAGGATGAAATTTGATTAATAAGTCATAACTGAACGCCACGGAATAGATCTGATAAGTTAAAGAAAAGTTCACTCAATAACCAAAGAGAAATCTCTTAATTTTGTATTCAAAGTTATGTGTTCAATTATAAAGCAAATAGGTATATATGTCATGACCAGAGAAAACCTAGAAGTCTTAAAAACAAAGTTGTTGTTGAAACAAGATAAGCTGGCAGCCTTTAAATTCAACACAAGTGGCCTTTAAAGAAAAGCATGAAAAACACGTTCTAGAACAACGTATGCTGGTAGTAAACCAGCAGCTTAAATTCAAAGGCGACGACATAGACATGGAAAGCTGCCAGCACTGTCATCGGCTCTTAAATTTTTTATTCTGTTCACTTTTAATGCCGACATAAGGCCGGTGGCCTTCATCACTTACATTGGCGGCGTACTTATGCAAAACCAACGGCTTAGGGTTGGTGTACGATCCTGATTCACCAAATTACAAATATGCTCCTTCGCTTTGTCTTCTTGATCCATTTCTGAGCTAACTTTGAGGACGTTGATTAGTTTAAGCTCATCTTTGGTGTTGTGCACATGGATCTCCTTCTCTTGGACTTCTTGGATTAATCCATTGAGTGTATCCTCGAATCTCTTAGTTAGAGTCCTTGTAGCATGTCTAGATGGCATCTCTAGTGGATCTACTCTCCATCTTCTAGCCATGCACCATCATTCCCTTCCTCTTGAGAAGGATTTTTCCTCAAATCATCACCTGCATCAAACGGGCTAAGATTAGTAACATTAAAAGTAGCGGTTACATTATACTCACCAGGTAAATCTAGCTTTTCAACATTGTCATTGATATATTCGATGACTTGAAAAGGACCATTGCCTCTTGGGAGCAACTGGGAATACCTTCACTCAAGAAATATTTCTATGTACATATGTAACCAAACCCAATCTTCAAGTTCAAAAACTATCTGATGATGTCCTTTGTTACGTTGCTTTGCATATTGTTCTATTCTTCACTCAATGTTGAGCCTGGCTTTTTCATGAATTTGCTTAACAAATTCCCTTTTCTTTTGCCATCTAAATTAACAAACTCAGACGTAAGTAAAGGTGAAAAATCCAAAGAAGTTAGTAGATTAAAACCATAAACAATCTTAAATGTTGAATATTTAGTAGCAAAAGGTTTAGTATGGTTATGAGCAAACTCAACATGTGGTAAACATTTTTCCCCATGTTTTAATATTCTCTTTAATGATAGCCTTAACAAAATAGATAAAGTCCTATTTACTACTTCAGTTTGACCATCAAACTGTGGATGACAAGTTGTAGAAAATGATAGCTTAGTTCCTAACTCACACAACAAGGTCTTTTAGAAATAACTCAAGAACTTAGCATCTCTGTTAAACACAATTATTATGGGCATACCATGAAGTCTTACAATCTCCTTAAAGAACAAATCTATAACATGAGAAGCATCATCAGTTTTGTGGCATGAAATAAAATGTGCCATTTTTGAAAATCTATCCATGACCACAAAAATAAAATCCCTACCATTTTTACTCCTAGGTTTACAAAATTCATAGAAATATCTAACCATGGTTCACTAGGAATAGGTAATGGTGTGTATAAACCATGAGGTTATACTTTAGGATCTAGTTTGTCCACAAGTGTCACTTCTCACAGACTCTCTCAACATTCTGCTTCATTTGAGGCTAATAAAAATTTTCCTGCGATACACTCAAAGTCTTTGCTATCCCAAAGTGTCCCATCAAACCACCACTATGAGACTCTTTCACCAACAACTCCCTAATAGAATAATTGGGAATGCACAATTTATTTTCTCTAAATAGATATTCATCATACCTAAAGAACTTTCCATGGGCTATCTTTTCACAACATGCATATTTTTCAGAAAAATCTTGGTCTAAGGAATATAAATCCTTAATATGTTCAAAACCATGCAGCTTAGCATCGAGATTAGAACATACCTATGAGAAAGCGCATCAACAACAATGTTTTCTTTACCCTGCTTGTAGCAGATGACATAAGGAAATGTCTCTATATACTCCATCCAGCATGCATGCGTCTTGTTCAATTTCTGTTGGCCCTTCAGATGCTCCAATGACCCATGATTTGTAAGAATCATAAATTCCTTAGGCCACAGGTAACGCTGCCAAGTTTCTAAGGCCTAACCAGTGCATATAACTCCTTATCATGAGTATAGTATCTCAATTCACTGAAATATGCAATGGGTTGTCCTTTTTGCATAAGAACAGCTCTAATTCCTAAACCTAAAGCATCACATTCAATTTCAGAAGTGTTAGAAAAATTAGTTAAAGCAAGTAAAGGAGCATGTGTTAGCTCATCCTTAATCAACTAAAATGCTTTTTCTTGATCCTCGCCCTACTTAGACCTAACATTCTTCTTGATGACTTTAGTGATTAGTGCTGCAATACTATTGAAGTCCTTCACAAACCTCCAATAGAAGCTAGCAAGCCCATGAAAACTCCTAACATGACTTACACTTGTTGGACTAGGTCACTCTTGGATTGCACGAACTTTCTCATCATCCACTTGTATTCCCTATGCATAGATAACAAAATCAAGAAATACATGCCTATCTATGCAAAAGGTACACTTCTTAAGGTTTATAAATAACCTCTCCTTTCGAAGTACATCTAAAACATATCGCAAGTGATTTAAATGATCATCTAACTTCATGCTATAAATCAGGATATCATCAAAATAGACAACCACAAATTTTCTAATGAAAGCATGAAAAACATGATTCATTAATCTCATGAAAGTGCTAGGTGCATTGGTTAATCCAAAAGGCATAACCAACCACTCATATAAATCATATATATTTTTTTTAAATGTGGTTTTCCATTTATCTCATTCTTTCATTCTAATACGATGATACCCACTTTTCAAATCATTTTTTCAAAATACACAAGATCCATGCAATTCATCTAACATATCATCTAAGTAAGGGATAGAGTGATGATACTTTACTGTTATATTGTTGATAGCTCGACAATCAACACACATTCTCTAGGACTCATCCTTCTTAGGAACCAAAATCACTGGAACAATGCATGGACTCATGCTTTCCCTCACATACCCTTTCTCCATCAGTTCATGAACCTGCTATTGAAATTCCTTAACCTCCTCAAGGTTACTCCTATAAGATGGTCTATTTGGAATGGTCTCTTCAATAAAGTCAATCCAATGTTCAATCCCTTGAATTGGAGGTAATCCTTTTAAGATTTCCTCAAAAAAAAAAAAAAAAAATCCTCAACCTCCTACAAAAGAGAGATAACGAAACTAGGCAAAGAATTAGGAAAATCATTAGTGTTTAAACATGTTTCTTTGTAAATCATCGACAACATAGGTTGTTTCATCACTAAAGCTCTCCTTACCATACTCACTCTTGCCACATAACTCTCCTTTTGCAAGGCTGTACTTTCTTTTTCTCTCACCACCAAAGCCAACCCCCTTTCAACTTGGCCACTCTCACTCTTTCCAGCCTTCCTCTCTTTTTTAGTCTCTTTGTCTCTCTCTCTCTCTCTCTCTCTCTCTCTCTCTCTCTCTCTCTCTCTCTCTCTCTCTCTCTATTTTTCGCTTTCCTTATGTTTCCCAAAAGATTTTTGCATTTATAATTGATCATCATAAACTTCTTTAGGGGTTAAGGGTTTAAGATTGTAGCTTGCTATTGTGAACAAGTGAATACTTATTTGAAAAGCCATCATGAATCACCTTCCTATCAAATTGTCATGGCCTTCGCAACAAAATGTGATAAGCCTGCATCAGTATGACATCACACAACACTACATCCTTATATCCCGATGTGAAAAGCAATCTTAGCTAGTTTGTTCACCTTGGTCTCACCACTATCATTCAACCACTACAACTTATATGGATTAGGGTGTTTAGTGGTTTTGAGCCTTAATTTGCCCACAATGAATGTGCTAAAAACATTTGTGCAACGATCCCCATCAATAATCAAACTACAAATATTGTCACCAATGTAGCACCTAGTATGAAAAATATTCTCTAGTTTTACTTCACCTTCCTCTTTTACTTATACATTTAAGGCACATTTCACAACTGCTACTAATCTACCTATAGTGGGTTCTTCATCACTAACATCCTCCAATGGTGGCATCTCTTCATCCTCATTGTCCTCTTTAGTCTCATGCCATCATCATTACGTATGATCATAACACACTTATTAGGACAATGACTAGCAATGTGACCCCAACCTTGGCATTTAAAACATTTTATATCACGATTTCTAGAAATAGAAGAATCAGATTTACTTTGAATTCCATAGCTGGTCACTTCATGCTTTTGCTCAAATTTTGGCTTAGTGATGGGCTGTTTCTCCTCCTTCTTCCAGTAACTCAACTTGTAATTGGATGAACCCGAAATGTATAGCACTACTACCCTTCCTATTGAGTTGGTTCTCAATTTTAATTTCCATGTGAACCATATCCTTCAACTCCACATACTGCTGCAACTCTGCCACTTTCTGAATTTCCTTATTTAAACGAGCCAGAAACCTTGCCATGGTAACCTCACAATCCTCCTCAGTATTCGCCCTGATCATTGTAACCTCCATCTCCTTATGGTACTCCTCCACACTTCTATTTCCTTGTCTAAGGTTTGGCAATTTGTTGTGCAATTTCCTATACAAATATGAGGGTACAAATCGTTTTTTTATCACTTTTTTCATCTTATCCCAAGTTTCTATTGGCAGCTCTCTATTCCTTCTCCTATTCAACACTTACAGATTCCAATAGACTATGGCATAATCTGAGGATTCGATGGCAGAAAGTTTTACTTTCTTAGCTTCAGAATAGTTATGACAATCAAAAACCAACTCCACCTTTTTCTCCCACTCCAAATATGCCTCAGGATCATTCTTTCCTTGGAAAGATGGAATCTTCATCTTTATACTACTTAAATAATCATCCTCCCGATTCTTAGCTCCTCTAAACCTACCTCTATATCTTCTATTACTATCAATAGATCTTCTATCAAACTCTTCTTCAGCCAAACCTTTCATATTCTTCTTCTTTTATACTCACTCTGCTCCTAAGATACACCTCTCCCTTGTGTCCTTGAGGAACACTTCTTGACTACTCAATACTTTGTTCTACTTCCTCATAGAATTGTTCCGTCTCCTCTCTAAACATTCATTTCATCTCCGTAATCAAGGCATCCAAAACCAACTTCAGATCAAACCCTCATGTTACATCTTCAGATGCACCTTTGTCTAACATTTTGCTGCAAAAAAAAAGGTTAGTAATAAAATAAAGGAAAATCCTTACAAATCACTCCCTCATGTGTTTCCACTTAAAGGATGATCCACTTGAAGTCACTTGTGTTTTGCATACAAATAATGACATTCCTCACTTTAAAATTCTCTTTCAGTTCTTTAAGAAATAATCAAGCAATTCAAGATCTTTTCCAAAATTCAACTAGACTTATCAACAAATATGAACAAAATAAGAATTCAATAAAAAACCTTTAAAGACAATTTAGAATCAAACCCAACAACTCATAAAAATGATAATATGAATCAATTCACAATATTTTTACGTGAATTTTCTTTTTTTTTTTTATGCAAGAATGTTCGTTTTCTTCTTTTTTTTTTTTTTGCATGAATTTTTTTTATATCAACTAATATGAGCTATCGAGAAACCATCATAAAAACAATCCAGAACAAAGAGCACAACGAATCCCTAGAGGGAAAAGCTTAAAGATTCCCAAGAACCCTAAAAGGGACGGCTTTTTTTTTAATAAAAAAAAAGAAACACAAAGAATCTATTTGGGAAGAAGAATTAAAGACTCCTAAAACCCTAAAGACGTAATTTTTTTTTATAAAAGAAAAGGATAAAAAAACTTTGAACAAACCTAGGCTCTAATGCCAAACTGATACGAACTATGCCAATCTGTAATGAAACCCTATATCAATATGTTTGGAATTCAATCCCAAGATCATTCTTATACGTATGGAGACCATGCCCCGTTGCTTATAAGGAAGCAAGAACCTTGGTATAAGTCATTCATGCCACAATCAAAGGTGGGAATTCGATTGATAAGTCATAACTGAATGCCACAGAATAGATCCGATAAGTTCAAGAAAAGTTCAGTCAAGAACCAAAGAGAAATCTCTCAGTTTTGTATTCAAAGTTATATGTTCAATTACTAAGAAAATAGGTATATATGTCATGACAAAACATAACCTAAAAGTCTTAAAAATAAAGTTGTTGTCGAAACAAGATAAGCTAGTGGCCTTTAAATTCAACACAGGCAGCCTTCAAAGAAAAACACAAAAAACACGTTCTAGAACAATGTATGCTAGTAGTAGGCCAGTGGCATAGACAAGGAAAGCTGCTAGCATTGTCATCAACTCTTCAATTTTTGGTTCTGTTCACTTTCAACACCGGCATAAGGCCGACGACATTCACCACTTGTACCGATGGCATATTTATGCAAAGTCGACGGCTTAGGGTTGTTATATAGGCCTACTTCACCAAATTACAAATCTACTCCTCCGCTTTGTCTTCTTGATCCATTTTTTAGCTAACTTTGTGGCGTGCACATGGATCTCCTCCTCTTAGACTTCTTGGATTAATCCATTAAGTGCATCCTTGAATCTCCTAACTTGAGTCCTTGTAGCAGGTCTAGATGGCATCTCTAGTGGATTTACTCTCCATCTCTGGCATGCCCCCATCACCTATCACGAGATGATGTCTTTTACATAGAGTTCAAGCTAAAGGGAAAGCAAAAACAAAAGGGTAGAGTTGACCCAAGTAATAGGAGAAATTCAACTTGGCAGTAGACTTGATTAGACCACTCAAATTGAAACTTCTTTACCTATCGATCTTAAAAATGACCCATTACTTTCCTTTGGAGCAACAAGGATGTGTTTGCCTTGCCACCAGTCAACATGCTAAGTATTTTTCTCAATGTAATTACACACCGAATCTATGTTACTTGTAGTAGAGATATTTCATACCTGAATGACGAGGTAGCTATTGAAGACAAGTAGCTATTGAAGAGGAGGTGAAGAAGTTACTAAAAGATAGGTTCATTTAAGAGGATGTATTATTAATTAAAAACTCCAATGGAAAGTGGTGCATGTATGTCACTTACATCGACCTCAATAAAGCCTACCTAAAGGATGGCTTCCCCTCTTTATAACTGATTTGCAAGTTGATTCAATGTCTAGTCATAGTCTCTTAAGCTTCATGGATGCCTTTTCATGCTGTAATCAAATAAATAAAGCTAAGCAATAAAGTCCACATACCTTTCATCTTTAGTTTTAGAATCTATTACTATAAGATCATGCCCTTTGGGCCTAAAAATGCCAATAAAATGCACAAAAGGATGGTGACTAAGGTTTTCAAATCACAGAATGGATGAAACATGGAGGTTTATGTAAATGATATGATCATGAACAGCCAAATGCTTTTTGGCTACCTTTGAGACCTACCAGAAACAATCTATCACCTAAGATATTGCAAGATGAAGCTCAACCCCCAAAAGTTTGTGTTTAAGGCGGTCTTAAGAAAATTCCTTAGATACATAGTCACTTAAAGGACAATGAAGCTAATTCTGACAAGATCTAAGCTATCTTGACATGTAGTCCCCTAAATCCATCAAGGATGTCGAGAGGCTCATCTAAATAATAGTTGTACTAAAGGAGTTTGTATTTGAAAGTGCCAATAGGTCTTCTAAGTTATTTAAAATTTTAAAGAACTCAACAAACTTCCAATGGATAGACTAGTACGAAGCTACCTTCGCCAAACTGAAAGCTTTCCTAACTCATTTTCCCCCATTATGTCCAAACCAAACCTAAGTGAATATTTAAATTTATATCACTCAGCCAATGACCGAGAATCTCTCCATAGCCCTTGTGTAAGTGAAGAGAAGGTAGCATTGATCAATATACCATATTAGTCACATACTCTAAGGACCTCAAATAAGGTACACTAAGGTTGGAAATTTTGCCTTAGTAGTTGTGATCTCAATCTAACGGTTTAGGCCTTATTTTAAGGCTCATCAAGTCACCGTACCAACTAGTCAGTCACTCTAAAGCATTCTCCACAAACCGAATGCATAAGGAGAATGATGAAATATGTGATTGAGCTTGGTGTATATAGGGTCCAATACAAGCTATGATATGCTATCAAGGCATAAGTCTTGGTAGACTTCATCTCCAAGTACACTAGAGAAGAGACCCTTGTTGAGCAAAGCAATAAGCCAGAATGGTTACCTCATGTTAACAAAACCTCTACTCAAGCGGGGAATAGAGCAAGACTTGTCCTAAAAAGTCCTTTTAATGTTAAGGTTTGTTATGCTCTCAAGTGTGGCTTCAATGATAATAACAACAAGGCTAAATACAAAGCTTTCATTGCTGGCCTAAAGTAAATCTACTTAGATTCTTAACTCATTTTTCAATAGGTTAGCAACAAGTATGAAACAAAAGGGGATGCAATGATCAAAGATCTTGGAATTGTTTAATCTCTAATTTCAATATTTCCCTCTTAGATCCATAAAATTTCAAGAGCCGAAAGTCTTATGGATATCACCTACATCGGTAGAAGCTTACTAGATGGACCCCATCATGGACTATGTTATATATGGTACAATCCCAACATTTCAAACAAAGGTAAGGAGTTTAATGTACAATGCTGCTAACTATACCCTAGTCGGTGAAGCCTTGTATTGATGAGGTTGTGACTTGTACCAATTTTGATTCCCCTAAGGTTTAAGGGTTTTGGAAGAGCCAAACTTTAGAGTATTAAGCAATCAAATTAAGAGGAATAGCCAAACTTTAGAGTATTAAGCAATCAAATTAAGAGCCTAGCCCTCCACATTCGAGCTCTTCTACTTGGTCACTATTGGCCTAACATAAAATAGGATGCCATTGAAGTTGTACTGAAGTGTCCTCAATGTCAAAATCATGTGGCACTGGACCATGCTTTGAGTAGCTAATTATTTTCCTTAACTAGCCCTTGGCCATGGGATTTGATATACTTTACCCATTCCTTTAAGAAAATAGCCAACAACAACATGCTATAGTTGCTATTAACTATTTCAATAAGTGGGCTGAGGTTGAGGCAGTGTCCACAATAATCGAGAAAAGTGTAGATATCTTAGTATTGAATGACATTCTCTCTAGGTTTTTGGAGTAGCATTGATCCTCATCACAAATAAAGGGACACAATTTAATAGCCAAAGGTTTATCGACATTTGCTCTAACCACCACATAAACCTCTTATATTGATAGGCATAAATTATTCATGATTTCCTTAGTATATAAAGTGCAATTTAGTGTTTATGTAGAGAATTTATATAAGAATTGGTACTTAATTACTATATATATTCATTTCAAGTGATTTTGAAACAGGTCAACATCAATTATTTTCTTTCAAATAGAGGATCAAGTCAATTTTGGATGATCATGCTAGCTGCAAAGGAGATATGAGACTCGAAGACTATAATAGGCATGACCATGAGCGTTATGAGGGATAACTTGCAAATCAGTAATGATCACTGGATCTATCACGCCCATGATCAAATGAAACAATGAAGATCAGTAACAATCATCAGATCGATCATGGGTGTGATCATTTGTTGATAAAGAAAGAAAATCCAATTACCTGTGCATCACAGGTGTTATGGAGAAGATTTTGTTGGTCAGAGACGATCAGACCCTTCATCACCCCCATGATGAAGGGTGTGATTGACCCTGTTTAGTTATTTTTAAAGAACGAACTGATCTCTTTGATGAAAATCTTATGAGAAACTTTGCTTGTAAGAGTTATGTTCGAATAGGCATTCTTTTAGAAGTATAAATACCCTATACCCCTTAGGAAAAATCTCCATGATTCATACACATCAGTTCATTTTAGATCGTATCAATTGGATGGAAATCATTGTAGAGAGAGAAAGGGTGAGACGAGTGAATTATGTTGTACCTAAGTGTAACATTTTGTAATTTTCCCAAAAGAACTCATGGAGAAGATGGGAATTCTTTGTTAGTGTTGTTGTAAAGACTTCTATTGTAGTAATCTGAAAATGGGTTTTCTTCTATAATATCTTCTATGTGTATTCTATTCATATTTCTGCATTTTTGTTTGCATTATTGTTGTTTCACCATGTGTGAGTAGTGAATTAGGGCTTGCAACATCATATTAGCATGAATATGTGATTGAACATGTTAATCTCTTGATAATTATTAATTTTTAGCGAATTGAATTAACAAATCTAGTCGGTGTAGTGCACGACACTAACTTAGGAAAATTTCAATAGAATATGTTGAGAGACAATTTTATTGAATAGATCTAATTCACTAGAATGACTTACTCTTGATAATAGAGATATTATTAGGAAAGTCGCTACTTTTCATGGGAGTTGACAAATTGTTATGATGTTAATGTTGTTTTAATTGGTTGTTAATTAGGAGAGATTCTAAAAGATACAACTGAGATTAGGAGTAAGTATTTCAAAGAAGAATGCTTACAAACTAGTAATTCCCTACAGATAATGATTAGGATAAAGGTTTAATGACTCATGTTGATATGATGGAGTAAGCTTGCTGTGAAGTGTTATCATGTTGTTGCTGTCTTAATTGTTGTGTTGATCTAGTGTAATTATAGATACGTGTAGTTTGGTTGTCAGAATTAAGCTCATTTTATTCAACTTAATCAGTTATTCAAACTATTAGATAATAGGAACATTAATAAAGTACTAGTGTTTGAACAATTCCCTTAATAGACAACCCTATACTCTACTCCATACTACTAAAATGATAGATACACTTACCTATAAAGACCAAGTTAGAGTAGAAGATTAGGTTTATAAATTTTAAGACTGGATAGCTCTAATTACAGGTGATCAAATATACCTTGATAGCACATCTTAAAGCTAATGGACAAGTTGAAATTATTAACAAGATCATCTTCAGTAGCTTAAAGAAAAAGGTTAGTGCATCAAATGGTAATTAAGTGGATGAACTCCCTAATATATTTTGTGGATACCAAATTACCAATTGCACCTCCTTAGGAGAGATTGCTATAAATTATCCTTTGGTTACAAGATCATGCATCCCATTAAATTAGAATTTCTCAAACTCCTAACTCAAGATCATGACATTGTGGAAAACTAGATACCCATGACCAATTTGAATGTTCTTAAGGAAGCCCGATGTTGGTCCCAAAATAACTAACCAAAGGGAAGGTGAAGGTGAATTGGTTATGTTAAAATTCTTCTCAAAAGCTTTTCATTTAGTTTCTATTTTAGACTTTTAACTTGTAAAGATTACTTTATGGAAAATAGCCTTTATTTGATTCTTATAGTAACTACCTTTAGGTCTGAAAAATTGTTATAGTTAGGTTTTGAAAATAGTTTAGAAAAACCTCTTGATTTCCTATTTAAAATTATGGTCCAAGAGTCTTACTTCCATCTCTTTAACAAATTTAAATTTTGGATTCTGATTTGTTTATTAAATAATAACAAAAATAATCATAGTATAAATTTCATATTCTAATCTGTACAAGAATCTATAGTGGTTACCCCGTGGCATCAATCTACTTTTCTAGCCTTATGCTGGAGTACCAGTCATCCACGTGGTTGTTCCACTAATCTAATAAAAAACTTGAACAAAGGTACAAAGGTTCTTGCTTCTGACAGCAATGGAACTAATCATACCTTCTCCTTAACTTAACCTAACACAGCTCTATGATAGCCTTTGTCACCTTTCACTAACTCAACTATGCATCGATAGTTTATCCACACAACAATAACAATAAGGATTAGAAAATCCTTTAACTTTCAAATTGAAGATCAACCTTTGAAAGTAGGTATTAAAGCAGGTTCTAAGTAGAGTCTTTTCACATGTAAGTATATCAACACACTTTCGATTTTGTAGAATCTTTTTACCATAATGATATTCACAGTCTTTCTCATAGAATCCCCAATCTTTGTATCATGAACTTTTTCAAATGATCTCCAATTTATTCAAATGAATCATTCATGCTAACTTCATAAGGAAATAAAATCTTCCATTTGATGTGATTTTGAGATTATCTGCCACAAATCAAATTTAAAAAGCATCCTTAAGTGTTAAAAAATGGAAATCTTAAATGGAAGATTTGGGACCACATTATAGAAAAAAAAAATTCAACATTCACCTCACTATTTTTGAAATGAAAATGTTGAATTTGGTATTTCAACTTTATTTGCATATATAATTAACTACTCAACTTTGAGGTTTCTAGTTTTAGTACTTGATTAAACTTTTAAAAGTTCAGCAACAGTATCTATATTGACTCCATGTAAAGCCATATGCCTAGTTAAATTATGTTAAGGAAAACAAGCTTGCATCACAGCGATTTACGTGCCCTATTGCATGAGCTCGTGCATATGTCGTGCACTTTCACAATTCTTATATTTTTACCATAGAGATGCATACAACCTGATAAATAAGCTCATGCATGGGTCATGCACTCTTATAACGCGTCACTTTTATGTAGGGGTGGATGTAGGATGAGTCGATTGGGGAGGCCGGATCTTACTGAAGTTAATATTACAATTATCTGTATGTATTCACTTACTATTATAATTAAATTACATCATATATATGTATAAAAGTTTTTTTAATAATTTTATTGTGATATTTTATAACTTCATAAGTATGAAAAATCATTTAATAAATAATTTTAGGTATTTAGTGAATTTGGTAACATATTATACATATATTGCTTGAAAATTAACTATCATTTAAAAAAAGATTTAATAGATAACATAATTAGTGGTATTTAGAAATCTTTTATGCGATAAAATCATAATATTTGTAATATGAATGATATAATTATTAGTTATAATATACTACAAATAAAAAATAGTTGTTCACAATAATTTATTTGGTTAAATATAATTTTATGATAAACGAATTTAATTCTAAAACTAAGCACTTAACCACTACTCTACCTTTACTTTTATGTTATCACTTGCTTTGCATAATATACATATAATACATATATTTTTTCCTTATTTAAAAAAATTCAAAAAAATGAACTTTCTTCTAGTTTGGTAGGGGGTAGACATCACCATGGGGTGGTTCCAAACCGCAAACTGCCCCAAACCATCACGGGCAGTTCCTTACCCGGGAACCGCCCTATTTGTGACGATTACGAACCGACCAAGCGGTTAGACGTGACGAAACCGGTGGTTCAACCAGGTTTGGAACCGCTATTCCAGACCTAGAACCGGTGGTTCGAACTCGTCATATATTTGAATTATAAAAAAAAAAAGGAAAAGAAAACCTGCGTACGACAGACCACATCATGCAAGAGAGAAAGGGAGAAAGGGCACGTTGTCGGGGGGAAGTTAGGCGCGTGGGAGAGAGAAGAGGGAAAGAGGGGGGGGGGGGGGTGGGGGGGTGAGGGTGTAGGGGGGTATGGGCCAGACTTGTATAATACAAAAAAAAAAAAAAAAAAATCAAAACAAAACAAGTCAATATTGTTGGCAATGAAAATGGAGAAATGAGGAGGGAGGCCTTGCACCGTGTAGTATTTTATCCGAAAAAATAAGCAAAACAACAAAATCACCGAAATTTGGAGGGTTGAAAAATCATCAATGGCTGGGGAATGTTTGTGCACTGTTTTGCAAATTGGAAAAGTAAACGAATCGGACAACTTAATTGCACTGCTTTTGCAAATTGTTAGACTGTGAGGAATCAAACACTTGTTTTATGATTTTTTATGCATGTAAGGAGCTCTATAAATATAAGAGTTTGATTCAAAAAACTATGAAACATTCAAAAGCTTGTAACCACCTTCACAAATTGAGTTTTGCTAAATTATCAACCATTTCCGTGTTTTAAAAATATTAGACGTTCTTGTGTTTGATATTGGTTGTAATTTTGTAGACTATCTTGTACGATAGGGTTACCCAACAACACTTATTTATCGTGTTTGCTCTTAAATTTTCAATTCTTCTAATACCACCACTCACATTAGTACGTACTCGTTGTTTATAAGAGGGCCAGATGGCTTCCTTTTTCTTTGGTGGTTCATCAAAAAAACTGCAAAGAAAAACAAATTAAGGGCGAAGATACCCGAGTGCCAAGAAGAGCCTATTATCAATGTAGATGAGGATGCTAACTGCTATGACTTTAATGAGCTTCGGGTGTCCGACTTTGATTTCACACCTAAACAATTCCCTCCAGTTCCACCAATTTTCGAGACAGTCAATCCGGTTTACCATCAACAAGGGGATGATGATAATGACTCCTAAGATCTGGAAATAGAACAACTACCACAACATGAAGCCAAGGATTATGGCGGTTTGGGTGAAGAAATACACCCCTCCATCGAGACAAACCCATCTACAAAGCCACCTCGACCATATAAGTCTAATATGTTTACTAAACATTTTAGGAAGGTCGAAGGGCCAGATACGAAGACTAAGGCGCATTGCAATTATTGCAACGCAAACTATGCCTTTTCCAAAAGAGATGGATATGGTAGTCTTTCCAAACATCTAAAGTCAAAAGCATCATAGTGAGTATGGTTTGGGTCCATCACAACAACAAATATAACGATTGGGTTCCAAGAAAGAAGTAAGGCTGTGGCATTTCAATGAAGAATAATATCATGATGCCATGGTGTAAATGATAAGCGGGTTACATTTGGGTTTTAATGCAAGTGAAAATGCAGATCTTGTCTATTGCTACCAAGAAACTCTGCAGCCACAAGCACCTAAATGGAGTGTTATGACAATGAAACAACATTGTCTAAAAATATACCGCAAGGGTAAGGGATAGCTCCAAGCAACTTTTTTTTTATCTCGATACATGTGTGTCCATCTGTTTCAACATTTGGACTGATAGATGGGGTGAAAGTTCGTATATGGGGATTACATCTCATTGGATTAATAGACATTAGGTAATGTAAAAGAGATCGATTGCATTACGAAAAATGGATGGATCCCATACAGCTCAAAACATATATGCCACAATACGGACAATTCTTGATGAGTATGGGTTAACACAAAAAAATTTTTCAATAGGATTCGACAATGCTGCAACAAAATACAGCAAGTATTTCTGACATTGAGTCATTATGCCAACCAACACTTGGGGGAACCTTTTTCCACACAAGATATGCATGTCACATCTTGATTTCATGTGTGAAAGATGGAATGGATTTTTTAAAAATCCGTACATCTCCCACAAAAGTTGTGGTTGACTACATTACCGACCATCCATCTATTAACAGAGAATGGTGGAAATGGTGTGGTGTGCATGGCCAAAAGTCGAGAAAATTAAAAAAAGGATGTGCAACACCGATGGAATTCGACGTATGAGCTTCTAGCTAGCACGGTACCATATAAGGAATTGCTATGTAGCTTCGCCATTGCACATGTACCAAACATACCATTGCATCCCAATGAATGGAACTTCTGTAGCAACTTGTTGCAGTTGCTGAAGGTCTTCTATGAATCCACAAATGTTTTCTCCCTTGTGTACAATCCTAGTGTCCATCTCTTTTTACTAGAGGCCTGCAACATCATCGGGATGCTCCAACAGTTAATATCTGATCCAATTTTGCAAATGTGTGTTAACGATATGACTCGCAAGTGGTTGAAGTATTATAGGGAATTCCTATGATATACAACGTGGCGTGGTTGTTGGACCCACGCAACCAAGTTGAGGGACTTCACGAAGTCTTCAATTATGAACATGTGGACAAGTTGTCAGACACTCAAGACATTTATGTAATTTCTACTAATGATGTCATGAAAGAGATAAGTAATGTGTTGTTGAACTTATATTCTCAATTTAGTAGTACATATGGTGGACAAATACCCACCAGTTCAGCAACCTCAAGTAATGCTCCCATATCAACCACCGTGGAGAAGCCCGGAGTGGTGCTCCAGCACTGGCGGTCCAAAAAGCACCGTGGCATAGGCGGCAGTGGATTAGACTCAGAGATTGATAAGTACTTGAACACGGCATTCGAGTTTGGTGACATGGTGGATGCATACAACTTTGACATCCTAGACTGATGGAAACGTCACCAGGAGACGTTTCCAATACTATCTCGAATCGCTAGACAAGTATTGGCTGCACCTGCTTCAACTGTGGTAGTTGAGAAAGCATTCAGCATTGATGGGTAGCAGTTGGATGAGCATAGGTCCTGGTATGGTCCCACGACGGTTGAGGCTCTAGCTTGCAACAATGATTAGACTCGTGCAGAACGACGGCAACAAGACTTGAAAGACTACTCAAGTGAGGAAGACGAGTATTTCAGTGACTTCAACTCATCTATGGGAAGCACAGCTGCGACCTCTTCGGGGACTAGTCCAGGTCAATGAGCATTGACTTTACATTTACTCGATTGATATTATTCTACCATGGGTGTTGGTATTGTAGTCAGGATCAATGAATTATGTGATTCTAGTTAGTTATTTGTGGTTGTAATAGTTAGTGTGTTCATGTTGTTATGGAGGTAATATGTAATGTTTGGCGCAATGAAAATTATTCGTCATCGTTTGCCTGTATGTTAATTAATTACTATATGTTCCGTAATTGTGTTTATTATTTGGTAACCATTATATTTTATTTTAAAAAATTTTAAATGTTTACTTTAGGTATAAATAAGTTGTAATTGTTTTTGTTGATTTTAGGGTTTTTGTTTTTTTTTTTTTCATTTTGTGAAAAAAAAAGGTTCGTGTGGAATCGAAATCGAAACCGCTAGAACCGAAGGTTTTATGGATAGTGAACCGCCTTGGTTCTGGAGGTTCCGATTCGGGTCTGGAACCTACCGGAACCATGCCGTTGTCTAGTGGCGAAGGGAGGGGCGGGGCGGGGCCCCTACCAGCATCACACCCCCACCCCAACCCACCCCCCCCCGCCCCCTCCCCCCCTAATCTGCTCATGCCTTTATGTCTTTGAAAGATACATGGCTTAGTCCATAAGCCTATACATTGGTTGTTGTTAAGTCTCAGTTTGATTTTGATGATAACAAAACATGTATAAAGTGTTTACTAACAAATTTATTAAGTGTACAGCTATCAAGTTATAAATATTACAATCAAGTGTGATTAGAAGTTCTATAGAAATGTTTCCACAAACAGATGCAACTCAGATAGTAACTCAGAAACAATCTAGCAAGGTTTTCAAGAAAATAATAGTGCTCAGAAGGTAACTCAGAAAGGTTGACTTGCAGTACATCAAAAAGCTGCTAAATCAGAGAGTAACTCAGAGAGTAAAACCCGCTACACGAAAAAAAATTACAGATTATGAACAGAAATTTGCAGATTAAATTTTCTTCAAATTTTTCATCATTTTGAAGACCCAGCTCCAAAGTTGAATGTATTTGGGTAATACATCCAAATTTTCCATAAAGTTGGTTAACATATCGAAGGGGATTTGAATTATTTTAAATTAAAGCTTATGGGGAAATTCAAGAACACATGACAGAAAAATCAAAGTTATTCTAGATTAGATTATTTCAAGTTTTTATGAATTAAGCTCGAGTTAGTTAAAGAGAATACAATTATTTGAAGCTCCAGACGTGTTTATAACAGAAGTTGTGAACCTTCTTAAACACAAATCAATATAGATAAGTAGAAGAAAAATATTATACTATTTTAATGGGATACGATTTGTTCAACAGTACCAAAAGACTTATCATCTTGTTTTGCTCAACAATTGTTGGGATAACAACCTCATCTATTATCTATAGTAGATTATGTTAAAGAGCAAAAAATCTAGAACAAATCTCAACACGAATTTTCAAATTTTATTTTATCCGTTGGAGATGTGGAGATATAAAAACAGAATATAAGTTCAAGAAAAAGAAGACAATAAAAATACGTGAAAAAGAGAGCAAAAAACTATCTACTTCAACTTCCTATTGTGCAACTACTGTTATATTTTTTTGGCACGAAATTTGAGACGAACTTTATATTATTTATTCCTCATTTGATTTTGATAATCTTGTGAGAGATTGTAGAAGAGTGAGAGTGACATATTATTCTCCATAGATGAGTAAATAGCATGAGTGAAGCTAGATAGGCTAAGCGGAACAATTGAAATCCATTGTATTTGGGTAAGTTTGTACTCTCATTTCTTTTGGATATAGTAAAATATACCGCTGTGGAATATCAGGTCCTCGGCATGGTGCTGGAAGAGAGGACTGATGCTTAAGGCGGAACCTCTATAAATCGATTTTGTACTCTTCTCTTCCTTTATTTTTTTTAATTCGTGTATATTTACTTATTTATTAGTTGCTTTTTATTCTTAGAGACAAAATCAGAGAGTAAACTGGAAGATTAACTTTAAACTTTTGCTTAACCTTTTGTGAACTTAAGTGAACCTGCTTTACCCGAATTTTAATTAATATAATTTGTAATTAGGATTAATTGTTTTCAAGTGAGTTTATAAGCCATTATAATTTTTATTAATCAAGTTGTATGATTTTGGTTTAATTTTGAAAAAGAATAAATTTTTATCAAACAACCATTTCACTCCCACTCTTGGTTATTCTTTTGAAACCAACAGTTGTGTACTTTTAAAATTCATTGGTCTCTCTCTCTCTCTCTCTCTCTCTCTCTCTCTCTCTATAAAACTCGTCATATTTTCAATTAAAAGCATTTTTCACTCTTCTATCATCATAATTAACCCTCCTATACAGAAAAATTTACAAAATTTAATCCCTTAAAACATAACAACCCTCCAAAGAAGTGAAGTGTATCAACCATTTTACCTTTTTTTTATATATATTTCATTAATTTCTCTTGCTATTACAATTACTCTAATTGTCTCCTTTTGAAATTCTTCAAAAAATATCTTTCTAAATTAGTTGTGTCCAATTAAAAGTGCTTCTAAACATAGGAACACCAAGACTTTACTATCCACGCATTTATTTCGTGAAAAACAATGGCAAAGATGAAAACAAAATCTTTATTTACCGTATGATTTTTTGAAATTCCTTAGGAATTGTGAGTGTTGATTTGGAGAAAGAAGAAAAAATTGTGGAAAGAAAGAAAGAAAAGAAAGAGCCAATTACCTTCTGTATTTTAAATGTTTCCAGGCCAACATATCGTTTAAAGAGATGGGATGACTCCATAAAAATATTCCTATCATCTCTAATAAGCTTCTCTTTTGTGTTTATATTCATTTATTGCTTAAGTTATTTAAGGTTTATGGCAGATGTGACCATTAAACTATTAAATCTGTGTTTTTAATTGAGTGGAACGGAATCATAGAATCCCCATGATTATCTAATGAAATGTACCTGGCAATTGGCATAGTCGGGAATTGGAGCTTCTAAAAATGATTTATGGATCCTTTGATTATTTCCGCAGCATCGTATGGGTTGACAAACTACCTCACAACACCGTGATACAAAAATGAGCTTAGGCAGGAAAAATAACCGTATCATACTAATTTTGAATTTGTCCAACTTGTACAACCCACCAAATACAACCATAGAATTTATATTTTGGGTAAATTGTAAAAACATTTTCATAAATTTTAAAGATAGTGCGGATTGATCCCTCATTCTTTGAAAGTGTATATTTACAATTTTTTATCCAAAAAGTATAATATTTATACTGTTCCTAATGGTACTTTTTGTATGATATTTGTACTGAAAAAGTATGAAAACAGTACAAAAATGTCCTTAACTGTCCTAATTGTTTATACTTATAAGGTAAAAAAATATACTTTCAAGGTATGTGGAGTTAGGGAATGTTTTTACAATTTTCCTTTATATTTAAATTTTAACTAATCTTAATAGTGTTGATAAAAATCATGTCCAGTTACAAAAAGATTCGATGAACGTGTCTAGTAGTCTATAAAGGACAAATATTTGATGTTTAGGATTTTTTTTTTTTTCAATTGTATCCCTACATTGAAATACTCGACAAGAAATTAATTTATGATTACAAATATTAGTTTCATTGAATCAGTTATATATGTATATATATGAGGAATCAACTGTATAGATGTATGTATCTTGTAGAGAAACTGCATACATACATGAGCACATGTCATAACAATATAACAAATGGATATATATAATTTGACTAAAATGATAAATAGATTACAAATTTTGTAAAAATAAAGTAAATGAATCTGAGCACCTCCATAAAAAAAGTTAGTGGGTCTTATTGACTCTCCATGTAACTTGTTTTTTCTTTTTTTTTTTCAAATCTATTTATTTTCTTTAATATATAGTGATGGGTAGCTGTTCACCGTTTTGTCACCCTTTAAAGTGAAAAGTTGATCAGCCAGTATTTACCAATGCATGATGAATGACCAGCTTTTCCATAGCAAATATGAATAATTAAAATGCAGAAATGCAGGTAAAAAAGAAAGGGTTAATAAACGAATGATATTTGAATTTTTGATAAAATATATAATTGAATACTTGAACTTAGAAAATGATCAATTTAGTATCTAAAAAAAATTTTCGTACAAGCTAATAGTACATCTGTTTTTAACCAATATGACAAATATGCTGTTGACATATATGAAAAGTTATTTTAAATACTAAATTTATCAATTTCAACATTCAAATACCTAATTGTATATTTTAATAAAATTCAGGTTTCATTTGCGATATTAAAAAAAAAAAAAAGAAAAGAGAAGAATCTCCCCATAAACTTCGTAGCCGTGTTGTCTTCGTGCTAAATCAGAAACTTTCACTTGCATCGAGATTTTTTAAGGAGAATCTGTTGTATAATACATGATCATTACTCACATATATGTCACAAGACAACCTTCCGAATTCGAGAAAAAATATTTTCCCACATAATGTTGATTGATCATCAAAACTTCATTTCACGCTTATGGAAAACAAAGAAACGACCGAAACCCCGTAACTTAAGCTGGTCAATATCACCATACCTGAAAGATCCACATTCAAATTCAATTTTTCAGATTGACTTTTTTTGTTTATATACATCTATGTCAACATATATATCTATAAGTTTTATTAATACTTGATATAATTTCCCATTTTAAGAAACATTTTACAAAGAACAATACAATATATCACAAAGAGAATATCACAGCATGACATATGTTCTTCTACCACATTTTATACACTGAGTATACATGGTGTTATTTTTACTATATATCTAATCATATATTTTTATTTTAACTGCATTTTTTCCTATTCCATTGTTGCCATTTTATTATTGCCGCTATCATTATTGCATTATCTCCACCACTACTAAGACTATTAAATCGGAAAGTTTATATAGTCATGTAGTGGTTTTAATAGGTCAGGTCATGTTAGATAACACTTTAGATCAATTCCTAACATGATTGACCACTTAATATTTATTTATATTAATTTTTTTAATTAATTTAACAGCAAAATTATGGACGAGATGGTTCCATCACGAAATTGTAGAATGTACCTGAACATTATTGACATTTGCCATATATGAAGTGCCATGGCAATGCAGTGACATGTATTTGACCATTTACAAACTATATATGTGAGAGCATTTGTAGCAAGAATGGTGGAATGAAGAAGATGTATTAGTCATACTACGGAAAATCCAAACAAGTATTTCTAATATATTGACTCATACTTGTATCTCTAATGTATTGACATATTCTTAATATTTTTAGATAAGATACAATAAATAATATTATTGGTGTAATTAATGGGTGTTTGATATAACATACCTATCCCGCCAAACATGTTTGAGATGCCTATATATTGGACTCTTAAATGTACATTTTGAATAAGTAGAATAATAAAATGAATTATTCCAATTTTTTTTTTTTTTTCAAGCATCAGACTATTAGTTTATCCATTTCAATAAAATAAATCACTATGAACAACTCTCCTCAAACCAATCAACATGGTTCAAACGAATGGAATTGTTTTACATATTAAAAAAAATTAAACATATTGTAATTATTTGATTTAAAAATTTTAATTATTTACTAAATTTTTTATTTAGACATTTATCTTTCATGATCATGAAATTAGATTAGCTATATCATGTTTCAAATATTGTGTATGTCTACAAACAAGATACTTTTTACATTTTAGCCTCTATGATAATATGTTGATTAAAGCATAAGGAATTAAAATTTACACCTCATATAGTTATAGCATAATTAAATTTTACGAATTCTATATAATATTATAGTTCAAGATAATTCAAGAGAATAAAACTAATGTATGATTATAGTTTTATAATAAATGAAACCTCTCCCAACTATAAGTTTTAGATATTTGTTTAGGTAAATAATTAATTTTAAATAATATTGTTTATATTTGCATTAGGAATAAAAAATATGTGATTGAAACTCTCAATAGAATTTTTTTTAATTTACAATTCGAAAAAATATACTAATCGAACCATTTTTTTTTCAATTCGAAAAATATACATCGAACTGTATAGTTAAGTTTGAATTAAAGAAAATGACCGAACTGTATTCTTTGGTTTGTTGCAGTTCGGGAGTGAACTACCAAATTATGCTGTGCACACCCCCACCAATCACAAGCAATCCCCTAGGAATGGAATTTTGGTTTCGACATACCAAACCAATGAGAGCAAAATAACTCTTTGAATCCCATGAATTCCTCAGCAAATCAACATAATCTCCCAATTGCCTAACACAAATTAAATGGAGCCAACTTTAAAGAATGATTCCAATCAGTGCAATTAATTCTACATGCGTGGGAAACTCGGGTGTTTGACTAACACCACCAAGACTCTAGATGTGGGCTCTAAAGAAATCAAAGTTTAGGAGGCTGAAAATTTGCTTGTAATGACTTCACTTTTAAACTCAATGGAGTCTAAGATTGGTAGGATATATTCATTCAATGAAATGCCTCAAGAAATATGGGAGAGTGTTTAAGAAATCTATTCACAATTAGATATTCTTACCAAGTCATTGACAAGGAAAACCTTTATGGAGATTTCATGCAAGCTAGGAATGATAGATATGACTTATTCAGCTTGAGGAGGAGTGTGGAAAATATAAACATGTATTTCCAATGTATCCACTCATATTCCCAATATTTTTAGTCTAGATACATTAGATAACATTATTGATGTGATTAATATGTGCTTGATATTACCGACCTTGTCAATCATGTTTGAGATGCCTATATGTTGGCTCTTATATGTGTATTATGATTAAGAAGAATAATGAAACAAATTATTCCATTTGTATTTCTTCAATTATGATAATAATAGTAATTGTGACAATGAATGATACCAATGGTCACTGTATAGTGGCTATTAATATAGTGTAATAAAAGTGGTGATGTACTAGTATATAAGGTTTTTAAAGCGATAATGGTAATGGTAGTATAGTAGCTATTTGAGACGTCGTAGTAGCTTGGTGGTAAGAACATAGTGATGGTAAGTGTGGTTTGATGTTAGTATTATATTAATGGTTGTAGTGGCGAGTTTAGCAATAGTGGTGATGCTAACAATAATAGGAATGTTATAAGGCCTAGGAAGTAAAATGAGGTGGCAATGGTTGAGTGGTTGTGGTGGTGGTGGTACTAGTAAAGTAGTGACTCGAAAAAAAAGTATTATTTTGGATAATAACAATAGCAATGGTATTGATAATAAGGCTAAAGTGATAAAACTAGGTAGTAATGTTTGTAGTGTAGTAGTGATAATAGTAAGGTGATGATTTAAAAAAAAATGTTAGTTTAGGATTTTAGTTAATAGAAAATATTGTTTCATATACTAACATTTTTATCACGTCAAATGTAAGAGACAAATTCAAATTTGTCTAGCATATGACAAGGACATTTGTTTGTAATACGTATTTTGAAATTATATATAGTACATAAACATTTATTATCATTAACACTTCAAAAAGTTGTTATCCAAATGCTATGAAAATATTATACTTGGCTCAGCTGTAAATAAATATTTCCCTTGCCCGACTTATTTTCAAATACATGACTATAATTTAGTGTATAATTATAGACTATATATAAAAGAAGTCTAATAGATAATTATAGAAGATTATTCTAATTGATGGGGTGTTTAAACATCAATACATTGAAGATACCAAATATGAGATAGTATGAACTCATTTAAGAATAATTCTTCCATGTTCAATATTATATTGATTTATCATTGAATAGTTTAGATCCATTTCAATTGCCATGGACACTTTAATATAATAGATATGTATATATATTAACTTATAAACCATAAAATGGTAAAAGCATCCCAAATACTTTCTTTTTCTTTTTTTTTTTCTTTTCACACATAGTTCAACGATCTTAAATATTAGAATATGCAGGACTAAACTGATAATTAATTACCAATAGTTTTATAGCCTATTAGCATTTCTCCTACACTCTCGAGTGAGATGTATCAGGTTCGATCCCCTCTCCCTATTGTAATGGCTAAAAAAAAAAAAATAATAATATATCAAAGTCTCATCCTTTTTTCTTTCCTTTTTTCCCTAAATAAAAAAAAATTAAAAACAAATGAAATTAAGGATTAGCTCAATTTCACATACCAAATTCGACTAGTGGATCGAGTTGCTTCCTCTTCCTCGTATTTTCATCCGTTGGATCATATGGTGCTTTTAGGTGCAGAAACATTGAACAGAAAACCAACCCACTTCCAAATTTTTCTCTGATAACTCTCTCCCTAAATCCCACGACCAAAATCCAGCAATTTTACGAATAATCTTCCCCAACAACCTTAATGAACAAAAACAATCCAAACCAAAGTGCCGTAACTGCAGTCTTTCTAACGATCTCCTTCTTTGAAAACGTAGGATATGACAGGTTCACCACACAACCACATGTATATAGTGGCAGCCAAAAGTACCAATCTAAAAAATCAATAAAATGAGGTCAAATAAGAAAATAAATTAAATAAATGTGGGGTTTGAGACATTTGATGAAATTATTGAAGCCCCATACCCAATTAGAATCTTTCAAGTAACTGAAATGAGATTTTTAGGATAAATTGATTCGATTAAGTGAAGCCCATGAAAGTACATCAATTTAAATCTTGGATTTTTAAATTGAGCGAGATCAAGAATTCTCATTGTTTCTTAGAATTATGGACTCAATTCAATTTAGTGCTACTTTTCACAAAACGCTTGACCCGGAATTTTGATCATCTATTTTCAGGTAATGGATCCAAGAAGCAATCCGTGTTTAACAAATTGTTAAACTCATAATTCCACCTAGAATTGGAGCATAAATTATACGTGAAATTGTATAAAACTAATAGTATCTTAAATTTGCAAATCATATACCTAAATTTGCATCCTAACCCATCTTAACTAGAAATAGCTTGCGAAATCATAAACTCTTAATAATAAATTAACTTGTGATTTCATTAACCATAACAGTAATATAGCAAAAAGATTGTAATAAATTGAAAAAGTGTGTGTGTATATATATTGTGGGTTTTGAAATGTGGAAACAGTGAAGTTACTTGGCAAACCTGGATCATCAAGCTGAACGGAGGCAGAGTAAGCGAAAAGAACAGCCATTAGAAGAGAGCAGATTCTGAACAATTTTGTCGGTTTAGCCATTTTTTCTTCCTTCCCTTTTCTTTTCGGTTTCCTGACAATGAAGGTGTTAAGAGTGGTTTACTTGGGTAGTCGCTTTTCTTCTGATGAGTTCTATATAAATTATCCATCAATCTCATTGTTTGCTTCATCCTGTTTTCGTATAATTTATTGTATTCTTTGTTTACAATGATGATGGCAGATAAAAATTGATAAGTAAAGGAACGTTGACCTTATCGTGTACAAATGCATTAATTGCTCAAACGTGGTCTCGTGGAGTTGTCTTGATTCCCCTGAGTTCAAATATTTCGGCCGTCTTGGAATGTGGAGAAATTACTTAGGCACTGAATTGGAACTTTTACGACCCTGAGAGCGGGACAAAAGGTTTGATTTATTGGCTGACTCGTGCCGGCATGAGAATTTTGGTATATTTCTCCTGGACATGCATTTTTATGTGTTGGTCCAGTATAACCTTGGAATGCTGGCAAAAGATGAATATAAACTTGAAGTGCCAAGAAATTTTGGAATTTGGATGATCTAGTTGCAATACCTCTTAATCAGCATCAACTTAAAGCTAAATTTATAGGAGGGGTGAATAGCCACTATCAAGAGTATTACTTGGACAAAGAGGGTTATCTTGTAATTTTGTATTTATATTTATATATAAACTATTGTATTGGGGTTGATTAACTTTAGCACACTTTTGCTAATCAAAATTAACATGGTATGCTGACGGTTCACTTGCAAATGAACCACCACCACTGTTGAACGGAAAACCTAGTCACCGCCATCACATATTTCCATAAATTCGTACTAGCTACAAATCCTAACCACTACTACAGCCACAAACCCTAAATTGCAACCCTAGATTAAACCCTATATTGAAATCCAAATAGCAACCCTAATTTGAATGCATCTATAATCTACTCATATCCTCAAGCATTATTTGAGCCAGAACTAGCTCAAGAATTCCCATAATGGCTGTTATTAAAACTAATACTATATTAGGCGTGTTTGCAATTGTCGATCAAAACGTCATAGGCCTTGGATGCCTGCTTGAAATGGAAAGTTGCATCATCGCAAATGAATTTGGAAGAGTGAAAATGCTTGTCCAAGTGGTATTTTAGGGCTAGTTTACGAAAGACTTCTTTGGTTTCATCCTTGGTTGCTGTTCGATGTAACCCTAAAACCATGTAATGGTTCATTTAGGGTATGATCGATATGGGGGTGAATTGGAGGTACGGAGGTGTGTATGATCATGAGTATGTTATAAGTGGATGCAACATTACATAGACGACAAAGGCTTTGGAAGCGAAGAGAAATCTTTAGAGGTCCTGTAAAGATAAAGAGTAGTTTGATTTTGTAGAAAAAAGAATTTTCTTCTTGATTGTAGCTACTTTGATTTCGTTAAAAGAAATAAAAATAGTCAATTACTATGGATTCAAAATCAATCATTACATTACCCTTAGATCATTTAGCTTTGGTTAGTCAGATACGTAATAGTGGAGGATCCTTTAATCAAGGGGGAAGTCATATAGGTCATGGAGGATGAGGTCACAGATCATGTCTTTATTGTAATCATTGTTGTTGGCCAGGTTATACTCGAGAGACTTGTTGGGATTTGCATGGACATCCCCTTAAGGCTCATATTGCTTAGTTTAATGGTTTTGCATGTGCTCCTGGTTTACATTTGCATGGTGAAGAATCCTAGTTACTTATGATGGGAAAAGTATGCTAAACTCCTACACCATCAAAGTATGTCACAACCATCCACTTCTTCATATTTAGTCCAGCTAGGTAATCATATTGTCTACTTTACTCAAGCTTCTTCACAAACTTAGATTGTTGATTTTGGTGCCACAAATCATATATCAGGTACATTTAATTGCTTTTCACACATGTCCTACTCTTCCTTGTTGCCAAATGTCACTCTCCCTAATAGGTTTACTTCACCAACTGGGGGATTGGCACTCCCCTACTTATTCTATCTTTTCCCTTGAGCTTTGTTTTGTATGTTCCCAAATTGCCTTATAACTTACTATCTTTTAGTAAACTCACCAGGTCATATAATTGCTCCATAACATTCTTTCCTTTTTCTTTTGTAATATAATATTTAGGAATGGGGAAGACGATTGGTAGAGGCCATGAGTCTTGTGGGCTATACTACATAGATTTAACACCTACTACCACTGCTTACTTTGCTATCAAACTAGATCCAATGGAGATACATTACCAATTGGGTCATCCATCCTTGAAAATTCTTCATCTTATGTGTCCTAATCTATAGTCTTGTCTTAGTCTTTAATATCAATCTTATCAGTTAGGTAAATAGAGTCGTTTTCGTTTAGTCCAAGAGTCAATAAGAGAGCAATTACTCCCTTTAATTTAGTTCATTCTTATGCATGGGACCTAGTTGTGTTGATTCTCTTCGTAGTTTCAAGTATTTTGTTATATTCATTGATGATTACTCAAGAATGGTATGGTTATATTTCATGAAAAGTCGTTACAAGTTATTTGATTTGTGCATTTCATTTTGAAATTCAGAACTAGTTTAATATTTCAATACGAGTTTTGCGTACGGATAATGCTAAAGAGTATATGTCTTGTTCCTTTCATTCATACATGCAACAACATGGCATTATTCATAAAACTTCATGTTCTTATACTCATCAATAGAATTGATTTATTGAACATAAAAACCAACATCTCATTGAAATTACTAAGATATTATCACTTCAAATGAATATACCTAAACAATTTTGGGCTGACACTATTGTTACTACATGTTTTCTCATAAATAGAGTGCCATTTACCTGCATGGTAAAGTTCCATTGCACCTTCTTTATCTTAATCAATTGCTTTATCCATTGACTTCTCGAGTTTTTGGTTGCTTGTGTTTTGTCCATTAATTGTCTTCAAGGACCGATAGGCTTGATCCTTGGTCAGTTCATTGTATTTTCCTTATCTACTCTTGTAGTGAAAAGGGGTATAGGTATTATTCCCTTAAACATCATAAGTTTTATGTTTCTCCTTCTTTGAGTTGTCTCCATATTTTTCAATAGTGTCTTCATCTTCTAGATGAAGGAGTCTCCTATACAACGCTTACCCCCTTATGTTGCCGTTATTGTCTTTTGATAACTCAATCCTTCTTGAATAGGGTGCCTCCAATACTATGCCATCCTCATAGCGTGTTTCCACTACTTTACCACCTTCTCAAGGGTTTCCTCATCTTAATCAGCTGGATATGTGAGTTTATGTTCATCGACAACATACTAGCTTACAAGACTCTTCATCTCTGCCTACTCCTCCACCAAACTCAAATCCTCCTTCACTTGATCTCAATCTTCCTGTTGCCTTAAGAAAAGGTAAGCGCTCTATTCATTACGCTCGTTGTAATGTTGTTACATATTATTTCTCTCACCATCTTATGCCTCTTTTCTTGCATCATTATCTATTATTTCCATTTCAAACTCTATTTCAAAACCTTAATTCATCTAGGTTGGCTTACTGCTATGCAAGAAGAAATGTATGCTCTTTATGATAATAACATGTGGGATCTTATGTCTCTTTCCAATGGTAAATCTATAGTTGGATGTCGATGCTTATTCTCTATAAAAGTCTTGCCCGATGGGACTGTTGATCAATTGAAGGCATGTTTAGTTCCTCAAGGTTATATTCAAATTTATGGTGTTGATTATCGGGATACTTTTTCACTAGAAGCTAAAATAACCTTCATTTACCTTCTCATGTCACTTGCTGCTACTATCATTGGCCTTTACATCAATTAGATCTTAAAAATGTCTTCCTTTATGGTGATCTTGAGAAAGAGGTACATATGAAACATCCACTAGGTTTTGTTGTTTAGGGGGAGAAAGCATTATTTTATCGCTTAAAGAAATCTTTGTATAGGCTTAAGCCATCTCCATGAGCTTGGTTTAGTATATCTAGCTTGGTTGTAATGGAATTTAGTCTTTGCAGATGTAATCTAGATTACTCTATATTTTATTGAAAATATGATGGTAAAAGAATTATATTGGTTATATATGTTGATGATATTGTGATTTATGGAGATGATCATGAAGGCATTGAGCAATTGAAGGATTTCTAGGATTTCTTACAGCAAAAATTCTAGACCAAGGACATGGGCAGTTTGAAATACTTCATTGGAATTAAAGTTGCTCGCTCCAAGCAAGGTATATATCTCTCCTAATGGAAGTATGTACTTAATTTATTTTCTAACACTTGTTTGACTGGAGCAAAGCTGGTTGATTCGCTTATGGATCCTAATGTCAAGCTCTTGCTTGATGAAAGAGAGATTCTAGATGACCCAAAGAGATACAAAAGGTTAATAGGTAAACTCAATTATCTTACCATGACACATCTTGATATATCATTTGCAGTTGGTATAGTGAGCCAATTTATGGCATATTTGTTGGTGGTAATCTTATCTCATGGAAGAGTAAAAAGGCAAGCCATGGTAGCAAGGTCAAGTGCAAATTTGAATATAGAGCAATGACATCCACAACTTGTGAATTGCTTTGCTTTAAGCATTTGCTAGAAGAACTTAGATTTTCACAGTCACAATCAATGAAATTGATATGTGATAACCAAGTTACACTACATATAGCATCAAATCTAATGTTTTATGAGCACACAAAGCATATTGATTTGACTGTCATTTTATGCGCGAGAAATTGTTGAATAAAGGAATTGATACCACCTATGTGAAATCAGAAGACCAACTTGTTGATTTGTTTACTAAGTCACTTCGGGGAGCTCGTATAAATAATATTTGTGTTAAGCTAAGAGCTTATGATATATACGTTACAGCTTGAGGGGGAGTGTTAAGAGTATTACTTAGTCTAAGAGGGTAGTATAGTAATTTTGTATTTACATTTATATATAAACTATTGTGTTGGGTGTGATTAACCTTAACACACTTTTACTAATCAAAATTAATAGTTGCCACTTTCATTGATATTCAATGTGATATTAATACATTATAAATGTTATATGTGAAAATGATAAGATTACACATGCAAAAGTGTGTAGTTCATAGTAGAAATCATGATAATTTCATTGTTTCAAATATTGATTGATCCATACCTACACAATTTTGTACAGGAAAAAAGGGGGGAAAAAAAGCTCAAATTACACTCGTCTGCTGATGATACAAATAGGGAGTTCATGTTTCACATAACTTGACAATAAAAATCTATATATCAACTATCTGAACCTAAGCAGGATAAGAGGCATCCATGGTGATGCCACACAGATCTTCCTTGGCATATATGTCTCTCTTCATCCTTGTGTAACCTTCCTCACCCTAAGAATTGCCTCATGAATTCTTAATCAAATCTCTAGTAAGGATAGTTAGCCTCACTTTGAGGCTTTTGCTGTGAATGATAAATTCAAAGGCATTTTCCATGGAATCACCATTGCATCCTTTGTTCTCCTCTTCAGTTTCACAATTCACTAGTTCTTGCTCAGATAGCCAGACTAATTTGCCTATTGTTAGCTAGTAGTTTAAAGAACCCAACAACTCCCCATTTGGAAAATAAACGTTGTTAGAAAAATGTGTGGAAGGTATAACAGCTATTAGTAGATGTTTGATCTAATGTACTTCATTCATACATCTTGCTTACGTTTCCCACAACTCCCACAAATAAAGTACGCATTTATTTCTTTAGAAGCTTTGTCAATTTCTTGGTAAACTAAAAATGATTATGTTGTTTTATTCTATAAGCTGCTATAACTATATTAAAACTTACCACTTTTACCTTGGTCCTTGATTTGAATAACTAAATAAAATAATTAGGAGATAAGAGAAAGAAACTAATTAGAAATAGTTCCTTTCCCCCTCCAGTCCATGCTAGTAAGAACTGTACTCTCTTTTTCATACTTAAAGGATGTTTCTTATCTAGGCCTTGAATTAACATTCTTTTGAAAACTGTTAAATGAAGCTTAGAACTCTTCATTGAAGAGATCTACAATTTGGTTAATGCTTAGCTCATAAGGTCTGTTTCCTGTAGAGTTAATTGATTTTATGAGCTACTCATTATGCTTGAAGATCTCAAAATACATTTCTTTTTCAATTGAATTCCTATACATACATCTATATGCAACCATCCAGAGCTCATGTCTCTTGGACATGGATGCCTCCTAGAATTCCATTTATGAGGCTTGAAAAGCACAAATTTTGAGAATGTGTAGAAAGGTAGAGATCAATTGCTTTTGCTGCATTAGCAAAAATCTTTAGAATGAGTAGAAAGGTAGAGGTTAATTGCTTTTGTTGCATTTTGGTTTCTCTTGCAAAGATATGTAGAAAGGTAAATATAGTAGATTTTTGCAATTTTGTGTAGCCATATATTGGGATCTATGGTTTCAATAGAGAAATTATCTCTAGATTAATTTGCAGTTAGTATCCTTGTGGTCGTGAAAGTTTGGAGATGGCTCACCTTGGAAGTAGCATTTGATTTTGATAGGTAGATTGTGTATCATGTGTGTGGTTCCATTTTCATCCTAAAGAAATAAACCTTGTCGATAACACACATACTAAGAGTTCATTTATTCATTAGTATCTATCTTTTAGTAATAGAAATTGTCAGCTTGTCATATGTTTTATGTGTCGTCATGAGTATTGGATTTTAGATTATTCTTCTCGCTAGTGAATTCCTTTAAAAAAACAAAAACATTGTTATATAAATCAATAATGTTAATGTTAGTATCATAAGCAATCTAAAAGTTTAAACTTGTCATTATTGTGTTGGTT
Source organism: Combretum micranthum (assembly GCA_024138025.1). Taxonomy (NCBI): domain Eukaryota; kingdom Viridiplantae; phylum Streptophyta; class Magnoliopsida; order Myrtales; family Combretaceae; genus Combretum; species Combretum micranthum. The sequence goes on along the minus strand of JAMXBD010001063.1, from coordinate 436,726 downwards.
ATTACAATTACACTATAACACCCCATCTCACTTGTGGGCTAGGATGTTGATTTTGACTACAAGGTGGACAATTTTTTTTTTTTTTTTTAGTGGGGTTGAAATAAGTGAGCAAGGAATCAAACTTATGATCTCCTATTCTAATACAAGCTTGTAGATATGGTGTGAGCAATTACAATTATTCTATAACAAATAAGACTTGGGTAAAATGGAAATTACTAATTCCAAGTGAAACTTTTGTAATCAGCATTGCCCATATAATATGGTCCGATTATGTGGTGATCCTACAAAATCTATAATCATGGTGATGCTAAGATGAATGACATATAGTCAGTGTTTAATCTCTTTGAAGAAACATGGTTTCTCTTCATGCTGTGTGTGGCTGTATTTCAAAAATTGTGAATCATATATCTTGCACATAGCAATTGATCCACGTATTTAGAAGATTTTTTTAACATATCTTCTATTTATTTTAAGTCTTTAGATCTTTTCAAAAAAACTAAATGTGTTTTTTACTCACATCCAATGTTTGCGACTTGTATTTTTATTGCCTAGATAATTTAAGAAACTAAACAAGAATAGATAAAAAAGATAGTCCATCTTCTGTAAAAGAAACTAGTTGCTTTGTCCTAGATAGTTTTATTATTATATATGCAAAATATTCCTCTAGTACAGTTGGTTGCTCTTCGCTAAGGTAAATTGGTGATGACTAAAAAGAAAGTATATGTATATCAGTCAAAACTCTTGCAATATGGTTGAAGTACAACAATTATAAACTTCCCCCACAAATTTCACACATATATTCACATGGTTCTATACATCAATCAAGTAAAGATGACTTAATTAAGTCATTTCAAAGATGAAAGGACTTCCAACTTTCTCATAACCTTCCATTAATTTGTACATAATCTATCTAATGTACAATTAAGCAGTATGATATGAGGAATCCAAAGCAATGCCACACACACCATCTTTGGCATCTATGTCTCTTTCCATCCTTATATATCCTTCCTCACCCCAACTAGTGCCTTAGGAACTCTTAATCAACTAATAATTTGTTCCATCATCACCAATTCCATAGCCTACTATAGTGAATCCATTGTTTAACTCAATTCCATAACTTCCTGTGAAGATATCACTTGAGTAAATTGAAATTCATAACTGTTACGCCTCGAGGGATACCCTAAATGTGACAGCAATCATACATAATATTGAAGCCTAGGATTGGCTTCCTTAGTCACACGAAGATTTCCATATTGTGCACAAGGTGTACATACAATAAAGGAAACACCAAAGGAGTAATACAATTCAAGAAGATAACACGATATTTGCAAGAGAACTAAATATAGTCAAACTTAAACATTCATAAATTGTAATGTCTTATGGGCATACTACCACTAAATCCTCAAAATCACCATAATATTACAATCATTTATAAAATTTGCAATAATAAAAATAAAGCATCATGTGTCCATCAATAAGGGTTTCTAAAAGAAACTTCACTCTATTCTTGCAAGTCTTCCATTAAGGCTCCAAAAGTCCACTAATGATTACCTTGGGCATCTTGTCCTTTAACTAAAGCCATAAGTATTCTTGTTCCATCAAAATCTATATAGGTGTAAGCTACAACATGTTTAATGAGATATTTCTCATCATTCGTACCCATAATCATAGACAAATAAGGTTATCAAATTTAAAGATATGACATGCATGTTATATAACAAAAACATGAGCATACAAATATATATGGTTATCTAGAAACCATATATAGAATGGATTTACTCCCCCTGTGACAAGGCTTGGGAATAGCTATGGCAAGTCTCTATGACCTCCTCTACTAGTCCTTGGGCCGTATGCCCTCAGCGATTGGTACGACACCGCTCTTTCGTGTGGTCGTATTCTCAAACGTTTCATACCTCATGCTTGGAGCAGAATTGCATTCGAATGAGTCAATCCATCCGATCGCTCGCGTAGGAGTAGTAGTCTTCTAAATGTGACTCAATGATATGCAATGCATGAATGTTTTATTTTCTTGAGCCAAACCATATTAAGGTATATTAGGGGCGATCAAACAATTTAACAAACACCAAGCAATCATACATGCAAGTAAGCAAAACACTTAAATAAACAATTCGAAGTCGCGATATGCTTAATTTTTCATTCTATCACATAAGCATAGAATCACATATATAACTCATGAATTCCCCACACATATCCACCTTTTATCTTTTCTTAGTATACTAGTGCCACTATTTTACAAGCATAAGTAAGGAAATGAAATCGTAAGGAAAAACACACTCATCCATAGTGTAATCCGCTTTATTTAAATATTCTTCGAGAAAGGGAGCTTGAAAGTCCTTGTCACCTAAAGAAAAGAAATACTCAAAATGAGTATTTCATAGAGATTCTACTTAAATTTCTAACTCTATTTATTTTATTTGTCTCATTTTTTTTTGGTTATGGTTATAGAGGTTCTACCTGAAAATGGTCATAATTTGCTCATTTTAACTCATAATTTCACATATTAGTAGTTGTTTTCCACCTACTCCAAAAGATCTATCTATTTCTAAGGTTATTTTTTACATTTAAGGTTGATTGAGGTTCAAAATGGATCGGTAAAGATTGTATCTTAAACCTCCAGCCCTTGTTTTTCTTATTTTCTCAAAGTTTTACTTCATTCAATACTCCAAAGCAATTGTAAAAATATTTTTGTCTTTAGAAATCAGATAATAGAAATATTATCTCATGTTATATGCAAGATCCTAGTGATGTTTTCCTAGAATAGGAATTTCTAAAACAATCTTTTATGAAAAGTAGCAATGTTAAGTTTTATGAAAAATTACTTTTGGGTTTGTAATAAAATTCTTTACCTTAAATTTTGTGAATGTGAAACTTAACAAAAAAATCACAGTTTAATATATATTTTGAAACCTTGAAGGTCTTATATTTATTTCAAAATTTCATGTAAGAATTTAGTTTAGAAGATAAGGGTTTTAATTATTTGTGACATAATTGATTGTCTTCAATTTGTAAGCATGTGACTTAACAAAAATCATGGTTCCATATTCACTTTGAAGCTTTTAGGGTCTTATATTTATTTCAAAATTTATTCAACACTCATTTTGTGAGACATAGTTTTACTTATTTTTGTCATATTATTCTAAGTGTAATTACTTTGTATTTTTCTCAAGTTTAGTCCTTACTAAAATTTAAATTTTTAGATGTTGTATGTATAAAGCTTAACTAAAGAAAACCAGGGTATTATATTTATTTTTAATTTATGAATATTTAAGAAGAAATCAAGTAAAATTCAGATGGTCCTATAGTAGTAAGTAATAGGTTCTTAGCCTTATTATTTTTCTCAACAAGTTTTAGCTCAGCTTCTATGAACTTAACACCATTTGTTCTTGTCACTTGATTATCTCTAACAGTGATCACGTGCCACAAAGCATAGTCATTAGCCTTAATATTAGTCGACATGCGCATTTTCCAGTACAAATAGTTCGTGCCATCAAAATATAGAGCTTGATTGATTGTAATATTATTCTTAGTTATTGTGAAGTAGATCATCTGATACCAATTATTGGTCCCAAAAAGTAACCAAGTAAACTTTGCTTTTAGTAAATTTTTAAACACAAACCCAATTAGTTATTAATAAAGTATGGCTTTGAATTCACTTGACAATCACAACAAATAATTAAATGCATGAAAATAAAAGAGTAGGGTAAGAAAAATTTGCACAATGATTTATAGAGTTTCCGCCTTGAGTGTTAGTCCTCTCTTCTAGCTCCAAGCCAGAGACTTGGTGTTCCATATTGGTATATTTCACTATATCCAATCAAAATAAGATTACAAATAGTATTCTCAATTCACTCTGCCAGACTTCATGCTAACACTTACCTATCTCTAATCTCAAAGTCTACTTGTAATTTATCTTACATAAAGTAATTTGAAGCAATTGAGGAGTAAAGAATTAGAAAAATCCTCTTAAATTTCGTGTAAGCAGTCAGTAAAAACGAAGATTGCAGTATTAGCACAAGTAAGCTGGAGTTTTCTATGAGTAGAGAGAGCTTCTTTCACGCAAAAGTATATATATATCTTGAATTTCTTGGTGGTATATATCTTCACATCTTCAATAGCTAGATGAGATGAAAATTTGAATAAGATTTATTCTTGATATTGTGCTCCTTTTTATTGATAGAATATTTTTGGTATATTTATCAATACTTTTCATGACATTTTTACGTCTTTTGAAGGTAATAATTTGTGTGTATAATTGATTATTGATCCTTGTCCCTGTCACGACTCTAATATGGGGGCCTAACAGGATTTATCTAAAGCCATCTTATCACGTGTGCACCCGTAACATGATAACCGTCTTGTATGCCAGAGTGTACAAGACTCTATTTATTTATAAAAGTTTATCATACAAATGATATAATATATTATAGTATTTCAACTATGGAATTCGATTTTCCAATTTCCACCAAGATCGCAGAGAATCGGTATCCCCTACCAAATAGTGAAATTGGGTTTCCAAACTATAACATACAAAATTCAAAATTCATCTGATTTACATTCTAAGTTTCCATATCCTATATCTCTATCTTCAATAAAGTTCGTTGGAGAAGCTCTCTTCACACATTCCTAGCCCAGTCCCAACTAGTAATAATCCTGCATAAAAACTGTTGGGGGGTGAGCGAACCACGGGCTCAGTGAATAACCAGACTTATCACAACAAGCAAGTTATTATCAATCATATGCAATGCATCAATCAAACATATGAACAATTACAAGCTTGGACAAACCGGAATCCAAACAGGATGGAGATTTACGCCCTCTCATCGGGGTTGAAGGAACCAATCCCTGAATCACCTACCCAGGAGAAACTAAGTACACAGGAAACCATAATCCTCACAATTATTATCTCTTTATGTTAATGATGTTTTAAACACTCAATTCCTGTTTTGTACCTTAGAAACTCCACTAAGTGTTAGACATTTCACAGCGATACCATGGGCGGCGCCCTTCGTTACCAGTTAGTTCCCATGGAACCGACAGAACAAAGGTAAGCTTGCGTAGAACTAATAGCCTCTGCCTAGAAAAACCAAGCATTACCAGAGAACCGAAATTCTAACACGTAGTAGGCATTCGTAAAAACATAATGCAGTTTATGCAAATCGTGCAATGCATGTCCGTTTCATTTATAGTACCGACAGTTGTTAATCAAGTTTGAGGTGATCATACGATTTACAAACATTCATCAACATATTTCATACAATATTTATCATTCAATAGGATTATCGCTTATATTAGGATAATTTGCCATTCAATCATACACCACGCATCATGCTGTATCCCAATCCCGCATGCATATCAATTGAATATATATATATTATTCCAAATGCAACTATACTACAAGCACAAACAATGTAACAAGTCTAAGTTACTCACCTGTGGTCCACGCTAAGCTTTGTATAAGCTACTGGAATTTCGGAATTGATCTATTTTCCTATGAAAGGAAATAACAGAGATTTATTATTGAATTATTTTGTAAGAGAAGTCTTCCTATAATTAAAGGCGCTGATTTCTAATCGTCGATATTAGACTAAACCCGTTACTTTAATTATTGCATTGTTAATTAAATCATTTTAGATACTTAAATATTCCGCATCGGTGTTTGACATAGTTTTTATTAATTGCTATCTATATCTTCATTCAAGGAGTTTGTCTTTTCTTAAGTTCTACTATTTTTTATAGAAGATTTTTATTTATTAATTCTTTGCCCGTCAACCTTATCTGTCTCTCAAATTGGTATTTTTATTTATTTAAGGGTATGTTTTAGTATTTATATCTTTCAAAAGTTTTAAAAATCATATGTGGATATATCAAATTTCTATTATACTTCAGTTTCATTCTTATTGCAAAATAGGCTAAGTTTAATACTACAATATTATTAGTACTTTTAGTTTTGAAACGTTAATATCAATATTAGTAATAAACACATGTATAATAATAATCATCATCTTCATACTATTAGCAAATAATAATATTAATGACAAAAAAAAATAATAATAGTATTGATGATAATATAAATACAGTAGCGTTATAGTGAAAATAACAGTATTAATAATCATTCATGACTCGTAATGAAAATATCAATAATACTGAATACTATACTCAGTAGTAATATTAATAGCAATAATTATAACCATACTTATAGGGATAACAGTGAAATTTGATGTTGGTTTGTTAAGAGTGTAAATTGAATGATTTCCTAGTTTGTGATTTGTTATTCGTTTTAAATCCAATTTCGTTGTATAAATAGTTGATTTGATAGTACCCGAAGAGTACTTTCTAGTAGTGAAATCATTTTTCAAGAAAAGAGATTTGTACAATTTATGAAACACATGCATAGATTCCAAGTGAATCCTAACAATTATAATCAAAACGTGTTTTAATCATATCTAACTCATTTCTAATCCGTTTTTGACGAATGAACAATTGCTTTCATAGTATTTTATGAGTACAATCCATTGATAAGGTCGTTTTTGGTTTATAACAAGTATATCAATATAGTTTATTTGACCTTTTGAACATTCTTCCCTATTTAATTTCTTTTGGTTCCTAGTTTCTTAAAGCTTAGAGTCCTAACTTTCAAGTTGATGCTTCTATAACCCTAAATATTTATGTACCATCATTCGTTCAACTATATAATTTAAACCATCATTTAGTCCTCTTATCTATTCTTTAGCTCATTCATGATTTGTAATATTATCAATATGTATAATTTCTATGAATTGTTCATGGTATTTCTCTTGTAATGTAAAAGCTTCTTATCATGCTTTTGAAGCTTGTTTTATCAATTACTATGTTCATATAAGGTCTTAGAAGCATTAGATATAAGTTTAGACTAGTTTAGATGAAATTTGAGTCTTGTTTTACCTACTTCATTCCAAATTCCGAATTTACTATTACCATCTTTATAATATTTCTAAGTTGTTGTCTTTCTTTGCCAACAATATCTAGACATTTCTAACATATCAACCATCCATCTACTTGAATTCATCCATGGGTTAGCAACTTCTTTCAACTATATAACCTTTCTTCAATACTAAACAATTCATCCTAGAGTCTACATAACTATAACAAAGATAGATTGATAGTTTAGGACTTACCTTGGCTTGGAATGGAAAAGGATTTTCAACTCCTTTTAAGCAAGAATCGAACCTATATCAAGGTTAGATGATGAGTTTTAATTAAATTATAAGTTAGCATCATTAACTATAATGGGAGCTTACAAATTCTAATCAATAGTCTTACCTTGTTAAGCTAGCTTCCTCCTCTTGAATCCTTAGGTTAACTTAAGACTTTTGATTTGGTTTTGATGTTGTTGGGAGAGGAATTATGTTGTTGATGAGCTTAGTGTGTAGGTAGGATATGGAAGTAAGCTAGGGTTTATGGTTATTATACAAGTTTCTAAGCTTCTAAGTTGAAGGTTGCAATGGCAAAAAGAAAAGGAAAAAAAGGTGCTGGACGCACTTCCTTTTGTAGCTATTTTTGAGAGGATTTTGTGAGAGTTATGAGCTCAAATTGTGTCTAACTTAAGCTTATATACATACACTAAGACTAGGCTAAGTTTGGAGGCTAATGAAAAGGTTTTGGGCTTGAAAAGATGTAAAATAGCAGTTGGAGTTTTTTACGAATTTGTCATTTTTGGCTTACAAATTTGGACTTTGTTTTGACAGATTTTTGTAGTTGTTTAAAGGATATTTATGGGGTTTGTTTGCTAGTAAATTAAGGCTATTAAATAGTGATTTATTTGGTGTATTTGTAGTACAAGTTGGCTGAGAAAAATCGGACCAAATGGAGGATTATAGATCATGTTCCAGCTGTTGTTTTGGGTGAGAATTTGATATGAATTTGAGGACGAATTTTTGATGAATTTGTGGCTGATTTCAAGGGGCTTTAATTGTGTTTGTTTGGTAGTTAATTAAGGTTGTTTATGTGTATAAAATAGGGGCTCAAGTTACAAGAAAATCGGATCAAAATTTGCGTGAAATCAGAGATCAAATTCCAAGTTTTCTGCTGCAATTTATGTAGCTGTTTTCCCACCTGCTGCAGCTGTTATTCACGGTGGAATACATGGCTATTTTAAGATGGGTTTGACTTTGATTTGAGTTGAATTCCTTCCTCATTTAATGTTGGTTTTATGTGAAGTGTTGTGGTTGGTTTAAATGTCCTTTTCATGTTGAATTTTGAGGCTCAAAATGGATCAAATGTTGAAAATCTTGCAACCGAAGATCCACTGCTGCTGCTCTGTTTATGGGCTCTGTTTTGAGTCCAAGCGTTGTGCTGTGCGTGTGTGTGTGGATGTGGGGTGCTGCTGGATGCGCGTGGAGAAGCTGCTGCTCGGTCAGCTGCAACGCAACGGGACAACTACACTGATCTTCCTGCTGCTTCCTGGTTCGTGGAGTCGAGCTGCAGCGCATGGAAGAATTTCCCTTCGTGTCTTTCTGTTCCGTGCGTGCTCTGCTTCAACGCGGTTTCCAACATCCTCTGCTGTACCGTGCAGCAATTGTACTCCGTGTCCTTCATTTCGGCTGGGAATCGCTAATACGTGGAGTGCGGCTGAGGAATCTAATTTGCCGCTCAGTCCTTGTCCCCAGCGTGTATTCAAATTCAATTCCAGCATGAAAACATGTTCAACCCGTGTCATCCGTTGGTGAATTTGTTTGCAGCAAGCCGATTATCCTGCTTCTTGCGTGATGGAACTCACATACAATTCCATTATTTTACGTAAACCATTTTCCAATCGTGGTGGCTGGTTTGACTCCAACTTTTGCTTCGTTTGGTTTTTTTTATTTATTTATTTATTAGATATTAGTTAATTAGAATTATTTAAGCCACTATTAAATTATAAACATATATTTATGATCGTGCTGTACAAGTTTTATCGAAATAGAGTTTTCCTAAGTTATTACAGAACTCTAAGTTGTTTATACGTACAAGTTTCTAATTTCAAGTTTACACAATTAATTGTTTTAAGTACTTTAACTTACACAATTACATTTTTCAAGTTCAATAAATTGATTTAGGAACTAAGTCTTAATAAATTCAGAATTCCTAACAAGTATAATAGCAGTTTGGAATTATTGATCGGTGTTAGTATTTATTACGTGTTTCTAATCTTAATAATTCATCTTTGGATTATCCTTTTATACCAACAAGTTCTTTTACTAGATTATATTTTATCGAGTTTGGAATTTAGAACTACTTCTAGTTATATCAGTTTAAGATACGAAATCTCGTTTTTGGTATCTATTAAGGTCAAAGAAATTTTTATTCGGGTTTTTCGAATTAGGAATAAATTTATTACATCCCATAGGTTTCTTCTAAGATTTTTGGTTGAATCATATATTTTGGTATTAGTTTCACATTTGCCAATTTGTTCGTTTGCTAGTTATGAAAATTATTAAACGTTACGTTGACAATTTAGGATTTTAATTTCCAAAATCTCTAAATCTTTTGAATAGAACATTAGTAAAATGTAATTATTTATTTAAGATCTAGATTCTTAGATATCGATTCATTTTACCAAACATTATATTTTACTGTATAGGAGTTATTCCTACTAATTCGTTAACAACAACATATTCTATCTAGGCTACTTAATATTATCATCATATTAAAAAGGATTCAGTAATTTTATATTAACGATTGGTTTATCGTCGTTTTATAAATTATTTGAGATCATATTTGTTACAGTTTTGCATTTCGAAATATTTTATTGGTAACGGTTTTAATCTTTCTAATTATGATCAAATCCATTTACACTCTTAACCTTTTTTTTTTTTTTTTTGGAGTGATTTTTAGTATTTGTTCCAAACATTCTAAATAATTATGTATTACATTTTTAGTATTTGTTAAAATCATGTTACGTAAAATTTGGGGGATTACATCCTCCCCCCCTTAAGAGAAGTTTCGTCCTCGAAACTTTGTAGGGGTTTACCTAAATTCCAAGGGAATTTCGTATTTGGTACTTATTCTATTATAGACATTTATCTTATATCTATAGTCTTATATTCCTTCAACAGTAAAACTAATAAAAGCTTTCCTATTCTTTTGAAGTAATGGTAATAACATCAACAAAGTTTCCTTCTTATCTCTCTCGTAAATGCCTCATTTTCTACGATATCAGTAGAATAGTACTCCTAAAGGGTCAAGAACAGAATCTTCATAACTACTTATGAAATCGTTGACTAGGGTATATTCATCACTTGAATTACTAAGATTTCTCCCTTTAATTAATCCATTGTCTCCAAAAGTAGGATTCATAATTACTTGTTCTATAAAATCATCACAGTAGGGAAGAATATGATCACTTATTCCATTTCATTCTTCTGCAGTTATCTTAGGTTTCTTCACTAGTATGATTACCTTAATATCTCTAGTAAGATCTCTTGAATTATTAAATCATCAATCAATAATTCGTACTACTCTCATCACCACATATGTTGTAATAATTCTCCAAATATATTTATATCCAAATATCAACTTAAAATACATCTAATAGTAAATTTGATATCTCTATGTTCGTTTCGTCCCATATCTTCTTCGTACTTTTTGTCCAAATTCATATAAGTTCAAATACCACATTCACTTGTGTGGTTTTGTAATATTACTATTATTGTCGTTTTTATCCTTCTGTACTACTATTCTTCCTATTGGATTTCCATTCATAACCATTAATACTTGAGATTTAATTCATCAAATCCGTCATATATTCTTCATATTATCTCTACGTAATTTAGTACTAATCTCCACAGATAATATTTACAACAACTATTACCTTAATTTCTTATTCATCATTGATTATTGGTACTATTTAAACTTCGTTCAATCTATATCGCTTATTCCCATTTTCTGCTACAGTATATGTAGATTCAAACTTAAGGATTTCCTTTTCCTAATCTATATTCCCAAATGAAAGTATTTCTTGTCATCAAGAGTATGATTCTATTCTCAATGTCATAATAATTGATCCAACACTATGATTTTACCGAATTCCAATCTTATCTTTCCTCTTATAATTCCTCCAAAAATACTGAGATCAAGAATTATCTTTTCTTGTTTCAACCAATAATACTATAAACACAGGGAAAATCATGTCTTTCATTCAATCTCCTTAATTGGTCAATCAACTTTCTAGTATAATGCCAAAGGCGTTCTTGCAAACTATAGTCTAATTGGGAACACAACTGATATTCCTATAGCTTATTGAGTTTCTTCGTCAATTCCAGTTCTTATGAGGAGGGGAAGAGATATATTTCGTGATTTGGCTAACGTAGATTTAACGAGCCTAGAAGCTTGTGGTTTGACTTCTAGTCAGGGTTGTAATGTCTTTCGACATTAGAATGAGATGTAAGATTTTGTCATTTACATCTTTGTGGACAACATATGCCCGTATGATAATTGTAATATATAAATATATATATATATATAGTCTAATCGTCTACATCTTTTAATTTATCAACTTAGTTTATCTACCCAGGTTCTACCCAATCTCACATTTGGTAGGTTGCTCCTATCTCTGACAACCTAGAGCTCTGATACCACTTCTGTCACGACTCTAATATGGGGGCCTAACAGGATTTATCTAAAGCCATCTTATCACGTGTGCACCCGTAACATGATAACCGTCTTGTATGTCAGAGTGTACAAGACTCTATTTATTTAAAAGTTTATCATACAAATGATATAATATATTATAGTATTTCAACTATGGAATTCGATTTTCCAATTTCCACCAAGATCGCAGAGAATCGGTATCCCCCACCAAATAGTGAAATTGGGTTTCCAAACTATAACATACAAAATTCAAAATTCATCTGATTTACATTCTAAGTTTCCATATCCTATATCTCTATCTTCAATAAAGTTCGTTGGAGAAGCTCTCTTCACACATTCCTAGCCCAGTCCCAGCTAGTAATAATCCTGCATAAAAACTGTTGGGGGTGAGCGAACCACGGGCTCAGTGAATAACCAGACTTATCACAACAAGCAAGTTATTATCAATCATATGCAATGCATCAATCAAACATATGAACAATTACAAGCTTGGACAAACCGGAATCCAAACAGGATGGAGATTTACGCCCTCTCATCGGGGTTGAAGGAACCAATCCCTGAATCACCTACCCAGGAGAAACTAAGTACACAGGAAACCATAATCCTCACAATTATTATCTCTTTATGTTAATGATGTTTTAAACACTCAATTCCTGTTTTGTACCTTAGAAACTCCACTAAGTGTTAGACATTTCACAGCGATACCATGGGCGGCGCCCTTCGTTACCAGTTAGTTCCCATGGAACCGACAGAACAAAGGTAAGCTTGCGTAGAACTAATAGCCTCTGCCTAGAAAAACCAAGCATTACCAGAGAACCGAAATTCTAACACGTAGTAGGCATTCGTAAAAACATAATGCAGTTTATGCAAATCGTGCAATGCATGTCCGTTTCATTTATAGTACCGACAGTTGTTAATCAAGTTTGAGGCGATCATACAATTTACAAACATTCATCAACATATTTCATACAATATTTATCATTCAATAGGATTATCGCTTATATTAGGATAATTTGCCATTCAATCATACACCACGCATCATGCTGTATCCCAATCCCGCATGCATATCAATTGAATATATATATATATATTCCAAATGCAACTATACTACAAGCACAAACAATGTAACAAGTCTAAGTTACTCACCTGTGGTCCACGCTAAGCTTTGTATAAGCTACTGGAATTTCGGGAATTGATCTATTTTCCTATGAAAGGAAATAACAGAGATTTATTATTGAATTATTTATGTAAGAGAAGTCTTCCTATAATTAAAGGCGCCGATTCTAATCGTCGAATATTAGACTAAACCCGTTACTTTAATTATTGCATTGTTAATTAAATCATTTTAGATACTTAAATATTCCGCATCGGTGTTTGACATAGTTTTTATTAATTGCTATCTATATCTTCATTCAAGGAGTTTGTCTTTTCTTAAGTTCTACTATTTTTTATAGAAGATTTTTATTTATTAATTCTTTGCCCGTCAACCTTATCTGTCTCTCAAATTGGTATTTTTATTTATTTAAGGGTATGTTTTAGTATTTATATCTTTCAAAAGTTATAAAAATCATATGTGGATATATCAAATTTCTATTATACTTCAGTTTCATTCTTATTGCAAAATAGGCTAAGTTTAATACTACAATATTATTAGTACTTTTAGTTTTGAAACGTTAATATCAATATTAGTAATAAACACATGTATAATAATAATAATCATCTTCATACTATTAGCAAATAATAATATTAATGACAAAAAAAAAAATAATAGTATTGATGATAATATAAATACAGTAGCGTTATAGTGAAAATAACAGTATTAATAATCATTCATGACTCGTAATGAAAATATCAATAATACTGAATACTATACTCAGTAGTAATATTAATAGCAATAATTATAACCATACTTATAGGGATAACAGTGAAATTTGATGTTGGTTTGTTAAGAGTGTAAATTGAATGATTTCCTAGTTTGTGATTTGTTATTCGTTTTAAATCCAATTTCGTTGTATAAATAGTTGATTTGATAGTACCCGAAGAGTACTTTCTAGTAGTGAAATCATTTTTCAAGAAAAGAGATTTGTACAATTTATGAAACACATGCATAGATTCCAAGTGAATCCTAACAATTATAATCAAAACGTGTTTTAATCATATCTAACTCATTTCTAATCCGTTTTTGACGAATGAATAATTGCTTTCATAGTATTTTACGAGTACAATCCATTGATAAGGTCGTTTTTGGTTTATAACAAGTATATCAATATAGTTTATTTGACCTTTTGAACATTCTTCCCTATTTAATTTCTTTTGGTTCCTAGTTTCCTAAAGCTTAGAGTCCTAACTTTCAAGTTGATGCTTCTATAACCCTAAATATTTATGTACCATCATTCGTTCAACTATATAATTTAAACCATCATTTAGTCCTCTTATCTATTCTTTAGCTCATTCATGATTTGTAATATTATCAATATGTATAATTTCTATGAATTGTTCATGGTATTTCTCTTGTAATGTAAAAGCTCCTTATCATGCTTTTGAAGCTTGTTTTATCAATTACTATGTTCATATAAGGTCTTAGAAGCATTAGATATAAGTTTAGACTAGTTTAGATGAAATTTGAGTCTTGTTTTACCTACTTCATTCCAAATTCCGAATTTACTATTACCATCTTTATAATATTTCTAAGTTGTTGTCTTTCTTTGCCAACAATATCTAGACATTTCTAACATATCAAACCATCCATCTACTTGAATTCATCCATGGGTTAGCAACTTCTTTCAACTATATAACCTTTCTTCAATACTAAACAATTCATCCTAGAGTCTACATAACTATAACAAAGATAGATTGATAGTTTAGAATTACCTTGGCTTGGAATGAAAAGGATTTTCAACTCCCTTTTAAGCAAGAATCGAACCTATATCAAGGTTAGATGATGAGTTTTAATTAAATTATAAGTTAGCATCATTAACTATAATGGGAGCTTACAAATTCTAACAATATCTTACCTTGTTAAGCTAGCTTCCTCCTCTTGAACCTTAGGTTAACTTAAGACTTTTGATTTGGTTTTGATGTTGTTGGAGAGGAATTAATGTGTTGATGAGCTTAGTGTGTAGGTAGGATGTGGAAGATAAGCTAGGGGTTTGTGGTTAATTATACAAGGGTTTCTAAGCTTCTAAGTTGAAGGTTGTAATGGGAAAAAGAAAAGGAAAAAAATGCTGGACGCACTTCTCTTGTAGCTTATTTTTTGAGAGGATTTTGTGAGAGTTATGAGCTCAAATTGTGTCTAACTTAAGCTTATATACATACACTAAGACTAGGCTAAGTATTGGAGGCTAATGAAAAGGTTTTGGGCTTGAAAAAGATGTAAAATAGCAGTTGGAGTTTTTATACGAATTTGTCATTTTGGCTTACAAATTTGGACTTTGTTTTGACAGATTTTTGTAGTTGTTTAAAGGATATTTATGGGTTTGTTTGCTAGTAAATTAAGGCTATTAAATAGTGATTTATTTGGTGTATTTGTAGTACAAGTTGGCTGAGAAAAATCGGACCAAATGGAGGATTATAGATCATGTTCCAGCTGTTGTTTTGGGTGAGAATTTGATATGAATTTGAGGACGAATTTTTGATGAATTTGTGGCTGATTTCAAGGGCTTTAATTGTGTTTGTTTGGTAGTTAATTAAGGTTGTTTATGTGTATAAAATAGGGGCTCAAGTTACAAGAAAATCGGATCAAAATTCGTGAAATCAGAGATCAAATTCCAAGTTTTCTGCTGCAATTTATGTAGCTGTTTTCCCACCTGCTGCAGCTGTTATTCACGGTGGAATACATGGCTATTTTAAGCTGGGTTTGACTTTGATTTGAGTTGAATTCCTTCCTCATTTAATGTTGGTTTTATGTGAAGTGTTGTGGTTGGTTTAAATGTCCTTTTCATGTTGAATTTTGAGGCTCAAAATGGATCAAATGTTGAAAATCTTGCAACCGAAGATCCACTGCTGCTGCTCTGTTTATGGGCTCTGTTTTGAGTCCAAGCGTTGTGCTGTGCGTGTGTGTGTGGATGTGGGGTGCTGCTGGATGCGCGTGGAGAAGCTGCTGCTCGGTCAGCTGCAACGCAACGGGACAACTACACTGATCTTCCTGCTGCTTCCTGGTTCGTGGAGTCGAGCTGCAGCGCATGGAAGAATTTCCCTTCGTGTCTTTCTGTTCCGTGCGTGCTCTGCTTCAACGCGGTTTCCAACATCCTCTACTGTACCGTGCAGCAATTGTACTCCGTGTCCTTCATTTCGGCTGGGAATCGCTAATACGTGGAGTGCGGCTGAGGAATCTAATTTGCCGCTCAGTCCTTGTCCCCAGCGTGTATTCAAATTCAATTCCAGCATGAAAACATGTTCAACCCGTGTCATCCGTTGGTGAATTTGTTTGCAGCAAGCCGATTATCCTGCTTCTTGCGTGATGGAACTCACATACAATTCCATTATTTTACGTAAACCATTTTCCAATCGTGGTGGCTGGTTTGACTCCAACTTTTGCTTCGTTTGGTTTTTATTTATTTATTATTATTTATTAGATCATTAGTTAATTAGAATTATTTAAGCCACTATTAAATTATAAACATATATTTATGATCGTGCTGTACAAGTTTTATCGAAATAGAGTTTTCCTAAGTTATTACAGAACTCTAAGTTGTTTATACGTACAAGTTTCTAATTTCAAGTTTACACAATTAATTGTTTTAAGTACTTTAACTTACACAATTACATTTTTCAAGTTCAATAAATTGATTTAGGAACTAAGTCTTAATAAATTCAGAATTCCTAACAAGTATAATAGCAGTTTGGAATTATTGATCGGTGTTAGTATTTATTACGTGTTTCTAATCTTAATAATTCATCTTTGGATTATCCTTTTATACCAACAAGTTCTTTTACTAGATTATATTTTATCGAGTTTGGAATTTAGAACTACTTCTAGTTATATCAGTTTAAGATACGAAATCTCGTTTTTGGTATCTATTAAGGTCAAAGAAATTTTTATTCGGGTTTTTCGAATTAGGAATAAATTTATTACATCCCATAGGTTTTCTTCTAAGATTTTTGGTTGAATCATATATTTTGGTATTAGTTTCACATTTGCCAATTTGTTCGTTTGCTAGTTATGAAAATTATTAAACGTTACGTTGACAATTTAGGATTTTAATTTCCAAAATCTCTAAATCTTTTGAATAGAACATTAGTAAAATGTAATTATTTATTTAAGATCTAGATTCTTAGATATCGATTCATTTTACCAAACATTATATTTTACTGTATAGGAGTTATTCCTACTAATTCGTTAACAACAACATATTCTATCTAGGCTACTTAATATTATCATCATATTAAAAAGGATTCAGTAATTTTATATTAACGATTGGTTTATCGTCGTTTTATAAATTATTTGAGATCATATTTGTTACAGTTTTGCATTTCGAAATATTTTATTGGTAACGGTTTTAATCTTTCTAATTATGATCAAATCCATTTACACTCTTAACCTTTTTTTTTTTTTTTTTGGAGTGATTTTTAGTATTTGTTCCAAACATTCTAAATAATTATGTATTACATTTTTAGTATTTGTTAAAATCATGTTACGTAAAATTTGGGGGATTACATCCTCCCCCCCTTAAGAGAAGTTTCGTCCTCGAAACTTTGTAGGGGTTTACCTAAATTCCAAGGGAATTTCGTATTTGGTACTTATTCTATTATAGACATTTATCTTATATCTATAGTCTTATATTCCTTCAACAGTAAAACTAATAAAAGCTTTCCCTATTCTTTTGAAGTAATGGTAATAACATCAACAAAGTTTCCTTCTTATCTCTCTCGTAAATGCCTCATTTTCTACGATATCAGTAGAATAGTACTCCTAAAGGGTCAAGAACAGAATCTTCATAACTACTTATGAAATCGTTGACTAGGGTATATTCATCACTTGAATTACTAAGATTTCTCCCTTTAATTAATCCATTGTCTCCAAAAGTAGGATTCATAATTACTTGTTCTATAAAATCATCACAGTAGGGAAGAATATGATCACTTATTCCATTTCATTCTTCTGCAGTTATCTTAGGTTTCTTCACTAGTATGATTACCTTAATATCTCTAGTAAGATCTCTTGAATTATTAAATCATCAATCAATAATTCGTACTACTCTCATCACCACATATGTTGTAATAATTCTCCAAATATATTTATATCCAAATATCAACTTAAAATACATCTAATAGTAAATTTGATATCTCTATGTTCGTTTCGTCCCATATCTTCTTCGTACTTTTTGTCCAAATTCATATAAGTTCAAATACCACATTCACTTGTGTGGTTTTGTAATATTACTATTATTGTCGTTTTTATCCTTCTGTACTACTATTCTTCCTATTGGATTTCCATTCATAACCATTAATACTTGAGATTTAATTCATCAAATCCGTCATATATTCTTCATATTATCTCTACGTAATTTAGTACTAATCTCCACAGATAATATTTACAACAACTATTACCTTAATTTCTTATTCATCATTGATTATTGGTACTATTTAAACTTCGTTCAATCTATATCGCTTATTCCCATTTTCTGCTACAGTATATGTAGATTCAAACTTAAGGATTTCCTTTTCCTAATCTATATTCCCAAATGAAAGTATTTCTTGTCATCAAGAGTATGATTCTATTCTCAATGATCATAATAATTGATCCAACACTATGATTTTACCGAATTCCAATCTTATCTTCCCTCTTATAATTCCTCCAAAAATACTGAGATCAAGAATTATCTTTTCTTGTTTCAACCAATAATACTATAAACACAGGGAAAATCATGTCTTTCATTCAATCTCCTTAATTGGTCAATCAACTTTCTAGTATAATGCCAAAGGCGTTCTTGCAAACTATAGTCTAATTGGGAACACAACTGATATTCCTATAGCTTATTGAGTTTCTTCGTCAATTCCAGTTCTTATGAGGAGGGGAAGAGATATATTTCGTGATTTGGCTAACGTAGATTTAACGAGCCTAGAAGCTTGTGGTTTGACTTCTAGTCAGGGTTGTAATGTCTTTCGACATTAGAATGATGTAAGATTTTGTCATTTACATCTTGTGGACAACATATGCCCGTATGATAATTGTAATATATAAATATATATATATATATAGTCTAATCGTCTACATCTTTTAATTTATCAACTTAGTTTATCTACCCAGGTTCTACCCAATCTCACATTTGGTAGGTTGCTCTCTCTCTCTGACAACCTAGAGCTCTGATACCACTTCTGTCACGACTCTAATATGGGGGCCTAACAGGATTTATCTAAAGCCATCATATCACGTGTGCACCCGTAACATGATAACCGTCTTGTATGTCAGAGTGTACAAGACTCTATTTATTTATAAAAGTTTATCATACAAATGATATAATATATTATAGTATTTCAACTATGGAATTCGATTTTCCAATTTCCACCAAGATCGCAGAGAATCGGTATCCCCCACCAAATAGTGAAATTGGGTTTCCAAACTACAACATACAAAATTCAAAATTCATCTGATTTACATTCTAAGTTTCCATATCCTATATCTCTATCTTCAATAAAGTTCGTTGGAGAAGCTCTCTTCACACATTCCTAGCCCAGTCCCAGCTAGTAATAATCCTGCATAAAAACTGTTGGGGGTGAGCGAACCACGGGCTCAGTGAATAACCAGACTTATCACAACAAGCAAGTTATTATCAATCATATGCAATGCATCAATCAAACATATGAACAATTACAAGCTTGGACAAACCGGAATCCAAACAGGATGGAGATTTACGCCCTCTCATCGGGGTTGAAGGAACCAATCCCTGAATCACCTACCCAGGAGAAACTAAGTACACAGGAAACCATAATCCTCACAATTATTATCTCTTTATGTTAATGATGTTTTAAACACTCAATTCCTGTTTTGTACCTTAGAAACTCCACTAAGTGTTAGACATTTCACAGCGATACCATGGGCGGCGCCCTTCGTTACCAGTTAGTTCCCATGGAACCGACAGAACAAAGGTAAG
Source organism: Combretum micranthum (assembly GCA_024138025.1). Classification (NCBI taxonomy): domain Eukaryota; kingdom Viridiplantae; phylum Streptophyta; class Magnoliopsida; order Myrtales; family Combretaceae; genus Combretum; species Combretum micranthum. Next base: position 417,005 of record JAMXBD010001063.1, on the reverse strand, counting down.
CTTGCGTAGAACTAATAGCCTCTGCCTAGAAAAACCAAGCATTACCAGAGAACCGAAATTCTAACACGTAGTAGGCATTCGTAAAAACATAATGCAGTTTATGCAAATCGTGCAATGCATGTCCGTTTCATTTATAGTACCGACAGTTGTTAATCAAGTTTGAGGCGATCATACAATTTACAAACATTCATCAACATATTTCATACAATATTTATCATTCAATAGGATTATCGCTTATATTAGGATAATTTGCCATTCAATCATACACCACGCATCATGCTGTATCCCAATCCCGCATGCATATCAATTGAATATATATATATATATTATTCCAAATGCAACTATACTACAAGCACAAACAATGTAACAAGTCTAAGTTACTCACCTGTGGTCCACGCTAAGCTTTGTATAAGCTACCGGAATTTCGGGAATTGATCTATTTTCCTATGAAAGGAAATAACAGAGATTTATTATTGAATTATTTATGTAAGAGAAGTCTTCCTATAATTAAAGGCGCTGATTCTAATCGTCGAATATTAGACTAAACCCGTTACTTTAATTATTGCATTGTTAATTAAATCATTTTAGATACTTAAATATTCCGCATCGGTGTTTGACATAGTTTTTATTAATTGCTATCTATATCTTCATTCAAGGAGTTTGTCTTTTCTTAAGTTCTACTATTTTTATAGAAGATTTTTATTTATTAATTCTTTGCCCGTCAACCTTATCTGTCTCTCAAATTGGTATTTTTATTTATTTAAGGGTATGTTTTAGTATTTATATCTTTCAAAAGTTATAAAAATCATATGTGGATATATCAAATTTCTATTATACTTCAGTTTCATTCTTATTGCAAAATAGGCTAAGTTTAATACTACAATATTATTAGTACTTTTAGTTTTGAAACGTTAATATCAATATTAGTAATAAACACATGTATAATAATAATAATCATCTTCATACTATTAGCAAATAATAATATTAATGACAAAAAAAAAATAATAATAGTATTGATGATAATATAAATACAGTAGCGTTATAGTGAAAATAACAGTATTAATAATCATTCATGACTCGTAATGAAAATATCAATAATACTGAATACTATACTCAGTAGTAATATTAATAGCAATAATTATAACCATACTTATAGGGATAACAGTGAAATTTGATGTTGGTTTGTTAAGAGTGTAAATTGAATGATTTCCTAGTTTGTGATTTGTTATTCGTTTTAAATCCAATTTCGTTGTATAAATAGTTGATTTGATAGTACCCGAAGAGTACTTTCTAGTAGTGAAATCATTTTTCAAGAAAAGAGATTTGTACAATTTATGAAACACATGCATAGATTCCAAGTGAATCCTAACAATTATAATCAAAACGTGTTTTAATCATATCTAACTCATTTCTAATCCGTTTTTGACGAATGAACAATTGCTTTCATAGTATTTTATGAGTACAATCCATTGATAAGGTCGTTTTTGGTTTATAACAAGTATATCAATATAGTTTATTTGACCTTTTGAACATTCTTCCCTATTTAATTTCTTTTGGTTCCTAGTTTCCTAAAGCTTAGAGTCCTAACTTTCAAGTTGATGCTTCTATAACCCTAAATATTTATGTACCATCATTCGTTCAACTATATAATTTAAACCATCATTTAGTCCTCTTATCTATTCTTTAGCTCATTCATGATTTGTAATATTATCAATATGTATAATTTCTATGAATTGTTCATGGTATTTCTCTTGTAATGTAAAAGCTCCTTATCATGCTTTTGAAGCTTGTTTTATCAATTACTATGTTCATATAAGGTCTTAGAAGCATTAGATATAAGTTTAGACTAGTTTAGATGAAATTTGAGTCTTGTTTTACCTACTTCATTCCAAATTCCGAATTTACTATTACCATCTTTATAATATTTCTAAGTTGTTGTCTTTCTTTGCCAACAATATCTAGACATTTCTAACATATCAACATCCATCTACTTGAATTCATCCATGGGTTAGCAACTTCTTTCAACTATATAACCTTTCTTCAATACTAAACAATTCATCCTAGAGTCTACATAACTATAACAAAGATAGATTGATAGTTTAGGACTTACCTTGGCTTGGAATGGAAAAGGATTTTCAACTTCCTTTTTAAGCAAGAATCGAACCTATATCAAGGTTAGATGATGAGTTTTTAATTAAATTATAAGTTAGCATCATTAACTATAATGGGAGCTTACAAATTCTAATCAATAGTCTTACCTTGTTAAACTAGCTTTCTCCTCTTGAATCCTTAGGTTAACTTAAGAATTTTGATTTGGTTTTGGATGTTGTTGGGGAGAGGAATTAATGTTGTTGATGAGCTTAGTGTGTAGGTAGGATATGTAAGTAAGCTAGAGGTTTATGGTTGATTATACAAGAGTTTCTAAGCTTCTAAGTTGAAGGTTGCAATGGCAAAAAGAAAAGGAAAAAAAAGTGCTGGACGCCCTCCTTCTTGTAGCTAGGTTTTTGAGAGGATTTTGTGAGAGTTATGAGCTCAAATTGTGTCTAACTTAAGCTTATATACATACACTAAGACTAGGCTAAGTTTTGGAGGCTAATGAAAAGGTTTTGGGCTTGAAAAAGATGTAAAATAGCAGTTGGAAGTTTTTTATACGAATTTGTCATTTTTGGCTTGCAAATTTGGACTTTGTTTTGACAGATTTTTGTAGTTGTTTAAAGGATATTTATGGGGTTTGTTTGCTAGTAAATTAAGGCTATTAAATAGTGATTTATTTGGTGTATTTGTAGTACAAGTTGGCTGAGAAAAATCGGACCAAATGGAGGATTATAGATCATGTTCCAGCTGTTGTTTTGGGTGAGAATTTGATATGAATTTGAGGACGAATTTTTGATGAATTTGTGGCTGATTTCAAGGGGCTTTAATTGTGTTTGTTTGGTAGTTAATTAAGGTTGTTTATGTGTATAAAATAGGGGCTCAAGTTACAAGAAAATCGGATCAAAATTTGCGTGAAATCAGAGATCAAATTCCAAGTTTTCTGCTGCAATTTATGTAGCTGTTTTCCCACCTGCTGCAGCTGTTATTCACGGTGGAATACATGGCTATTTTAAGATGGGTTTGACTTTGATTTGAGTTGAATTCCTTCCTCATTTAATGTTGGTTTTATGTGAAGTGTTGTGGTTGGTTTAAATGTCCTTTTCATGTTGAATTTTGAGGCTCAAAATGGATCAAATGTTGAAAATCTTGCAACCGAAGATCCACTGCTGCTGCTCTGTTTATGGGCTCTGTTTTGAGTCCAAGCGTTGTGCTGGTGTGTGTGTGGATGTGGGGTGCTGCTGGATGCGCGTGGAGAAGCTGCTGCTCGGTCAGCTGCAACGCAACGGGACAACTACACTGATCTTCCTGCTGCTTCCTGGTTCGTGGAGTCGAGCTGCAGCGCATGGAAGAATTTCCCTTCGTGTCTTTCTGTTCCGTGCGTGCTCTGCTTCAACGCGGTTTCCAACATCCTCTACTGTACCGTGCAGCAATTGTACTCCGTGTCCTTCATTTCGGCTGGGAATCGCTAATACGTGGAGTGCGGCTGAGGAATCTAATTTGCCGCTTAGTCCTTGTCCCCAGCGTGTATTCAAATTCAATTCCAGCATGAAAACATGTTCAACCCGTGTCATCCGTTGGTGAATTTGTATTGCAGCAAGCCGATTATCCTGCTTCTTGCGTGATGGAACTCACATACAATTCCATTATTTTACGTAAACCATTTTCCAATCGTGGTGGCTGGTTTGACTCCAACTTTTGCTTCGTTTGGTTTTTTTTTTTTATTTATTTATTTATTTATTAGATCATTAGTTAATTAGAATTATTTAAGCCACTATTAAATTGTAAACATATATTTATGATCGTGCTGTACAAGTTTTATCGAAATAGAGTTTTCCTAAGTTATTACAGAACTCTAAGTTGTTTATACGTACAAGTTTCTAATTTCAAGTTTACACAATTAATTGTTTTAAGTACTTTAACTTACACAATTACATTTTTCAAGTTCAATAAATTGATTTAGGAACTAAGTCTTAATAAATTCAGAATTCCTAACAAGTATAATAGCAGTTTGGAATTATTGATCGGTGTTAGTATTTATTACGTGTTTCTAATCTTAATAATTCATCTTTGGATTATCCTTTTATACCAACAAGTTCTTTTACTAGATTATTTTATCGAGTTGGAATTTAGAACTACTTCTAGTTATATCAGTTTAAGATACGAAATCTCGTTTTTGATATCTATTAAGGTCAAAGAAATTTTTATTCGGGTTTTTCGAATTAGGAATAAATTTATTACATCCCATAGGTTTCTTTAAGATTTTTGGTTGAATCATATATTTTGGTATTAGTTTCACATTTGCCAATTTGTTCGTTTGCTAGTTATGAAAATTATTAAACGTTACGTTGACAATTTAGGATTTTAATTTCCAAAATCTCTAAATCTTTTGAATAGAACATTAGTAAATGTAATTATTTATTTAAGATCTAGATTCTTAGATATCGATTCATTTTCCAAACATTATATTTTACTGTATAGGAGTTATTCCTACTAATTCGTTAACAACAACATATCTATCTAGGCTACTTAATATTATCATCATATTAAAAAGGATTCAGTAATTTTATATTAACGATTGGTTTATCGTCGTTTTATAAATTATTTGAGATCATATTTGTTACAGTTTTGCATTTCGAAATATTTTATTGGTAACGGTTTTAATCTTTCTAATTATGATCAAATCCATTTACACTCTTAACCTTTTTTTTTTTTTTTTTTTTGGAGTGATTTTTAGTATTTGTTCCAAACATTCTAAATAATTATGTATTACATTTTTAGTATTTGTTAAAATCATGTTACGTAAAATTTGGGGGATTACAGTCCCACTGTAGATGAATCTGGGGTATGATATTTTAAACATTGTTAATCACATCTAGATGAGAAACAACTTCTAACATATTTCTAATTTAAATCAAATTTATATCTCATAGAAATAGAACCGTATCTTACTGTCCAAAATCTTCCATGAATTTGAATTTCTTCTGCTGTTGAACATGAGCATGGTACCTCACAAATATTTTGTCTTTATTAGGTGGATCTGAATTCAATTTGGACATGCCTTCAAAAACTAATTCGGACAATGAATATCTTGAACTTGCTGTAAAAAAAAATTCTTCAAAAATAAATCTTTAATCAAATGTAAACTTGAATCCCCTAGATATTTTAACCAACTTAGTAGAAAATATTTGAATGTATTACCCAAATACATTCAACTTCGAAGCTAGGGCTTTAATTTCATAAACAATTCTAAGAAAACTTAATCTACAAAAGTTGTTCGTATTTCTTCAATTTTTGTTCATGTAACAAGTTTATCTTCTAAGCTACTCTTTGAGTATTATTGTCTTCTTGACTAGAAGCAAATCCACCTTTTGAGTATTACTGTCTTCTTGAAAACTCTCCAGAAAGTCTCTAAATTACTTTTTGAGTTGGATCTTTCTTTGAAAATATTTTCATAAAATTTCTAATCATATTGCATAATTTATTATTTGAGGACTCCACGCTCAATAACTTTGTTAGTTATCATTAATCTTTTTGTTATCATCAAAACTATTATTGAAAGAAACAACATTCTATGAGTAATTATACACCATGTTGCATAACTCATGAATAGTCTCTATCCTCTCTTGGCCATCTACCCTAAATGTGAAGCTATTGTTAGTACTTGGGTGTTTGACTTGACTTCCGATCTTGAAACTAGAGAGGAATTCTAAAGTGATCTATCTATAGACTTTTTTATCAACTTCAAACAATGCATCCCATCTATTGTAGCTGATCAAACGGTCAATCTTGTCATCTCATCCATACTTAGCAAGATCCTTCCAGTTGAGCTTCATATTTGTCACATCCCTACAAGGTACTCTAATAGTATTGATGTACTATGTAATAAACTGAAGGTGCAGACATTTGTATTAAACCATCTAATACTTCTAGAAAGACAAACAAGCATTATATAACTAGAATACCCCATGACGTAGACAGCTTTACCAAGATCAAAAGGTTGTTTAGAATAAGAAATATTTCATACATATAGAATACATAAAAGATTAACATTACATACCACTTACGTTGAGTTCTTAACTATTATATCATAACTATATAAATATTGTCTTTAGGTTTTTCTTTACATAAACTACAAAGCTCTTTCTTCAGTCTAAGCTCTGACTTCCTTGCTAACTTATATTAGCACCAACTTTTGAGTACAGATCAACTCTAAAGATTCATGTAACCAAATAAATATGTAGGAAGGTGAGCAAACCACAGCTCAATGAGTAACCAAATCTCAACACTATTCAAACAAAATCAAACAATTTTGTTTAACAAGTACATGCATTGCAATAATCAACCATATATTATAGATATAAGCTTAGATAACCGAAATCCAAATAAGGTGTAGAATTATGCCCTTCTACTAGGGTTTGAGGAACCTATTAGCAAATAACTCGCATCTAGGAGAGACTAAAAACTAAAGAAGGAGGAATATAATTTATCTTTTCCTTTGTATTTATATTTAAGTGTCTTACAACTTAACTTAACCTTAGAACTTAGAAACTTCACCAAGTGTTAGTCATTTCATGTCAACACCATAAGTAATGTTCCTTTGGGTGCCTACTTAGTTCTTGTGGAATCAAATAGAGCACTGGTAACCTTACATAAAAACCAAAATTTCATTTCTTTTGCTAGAAAAACTAAGCATTACGATAGAACTGAAATGCCAATATGTAACATGATTACCAACAAATGCAGTTTATGCAGCTCTGCAATGCATGCCCATTTAGTTTAATAGTCGAATATAATTAAGTTTAATCATTCAATGGCCACACAAAACTCAGACAATTCTTAATACATCTTTAAAAGTCATTATTAAACAAATGGTTATTACTCTTATTATTGGAATTCTTTCAATCATCTAAGCATCATACAACATGCATTATTCCCATCCCTATACATAACTAGTTACAATTGTAATTAGAACATGTGCCACTATTTTACACACACAAACTATGTGAAAAGATCAAAATTACTCAACTATGCATCTTTCCTTAGCTATCGCAATAATCTATGGGAAAGTCTTGAGCTTGATGTATAGTTCCTATTGTAAACCCCGGTTTTCCTAGTAATCAAGTAAACTTTGGAAACCAGAAAGCGAAACCTTAAACCGGATTAGTTCAAGCCTTGTGAGAGAAACGTAGAAACCCTAGATTTGGCTTTCCTTTGGTTTCATATCAAAGAAATTTTATAAAATAATTTAATGTAAAATATTGTTTTAAAGTATATTTCAAACCATAGAATGTTTTAATTTCGAAAAATTTTCTATTCTAGGCCTTCTCGAGCCCCATTACGGAAAAGCGAGCCCCGGGACTAGAAACTCATAAAAACATTCCAGAATCTTTTTAGAACCGAAATTTTATAAGGATTTCAAAAATATAAGTTTTATAATTTTTCAGGTTATAAAAATTACAGTTATAGCCTTTTTCTCATATTTTCTTTACTACCGGTAAAGTAGATGTCTTGTCTACTATTTATCACTATTCACAAGTACAACCTACAACACACACTGCCCATACCCTAGTCTTACATCCTTACAAACACTCAATTACATTTTCTTTTCCAATAAAAATTTGTCTTAACAAATTAATACATTTTATTACATAAATTACAATTTCAAATAAATTTAAATCACTCCCCTCTCTCTCTCAAGATGGTCGGTGCACACACCCACCCCTCCCCCCCCTCCTCCTCTTAATTTACCCTCAATTTGTTTTATTTTCTTCTTTTTATAATATAACAAACCTAATTTACTTAATATATATATTCCTTTAACTTTCTTCTCCTTCATTTCATTTCATTTGTTCAAAAATTTGCAAACCTCTTCTTCTTCCTCTCTTGCCGTGACCACCACCAACCTCACACATACACACATCAAGTTCATTTCTTCACCAAATCCTTCTTTAGGTGATGATTCTTAAGCTTCTTACTACTTAATCTTGTAATGGTAAGATCATTCATGTGTATTTTCATCTTAAATCCCCATGAACAAGTGCTAGGGATAAAAAAATGCTAATATATGAATATCAAGCCATCACAAGAGTAGATATTGTGTTTGATGAGCTTTTGTTGAGATATTATCATGTTCATGCATATAAAAGTAGAGATCTTGCATGAAAAATATATGTTCATACTCTTAAACTCCTTTTCATGCACTATAAGTAGTAGATCTAGCACTTAGACAATCATATTATACTTGACATTCATGTTCATATAGATATTTTGTGTTTTCATGCATTAATGCTCATAAAAGATTTAGTCTTGTGTATATAAATGTGATAGTTGGTAGATCTTTATGTAGATAAGACAAGGAACTTAAAAAGAAAAGGTTTTTGTTAGAAATGTTCAAAAGAAAATTCGTATGACTTTAAAGCCCTACTTTAAAAACCCTTATATCAATTTTGAAACTCATGTTTTATATGAAAAATGAAGGGTATAAGTAATAGATATCATTAATTAATGATTTTTATAAGTTGCAATGAGTTTGGATGAGAGTAATGTGTAAAACAAGAAGTAGAATCAAGATGAAAAATTTTGAGTTAGTAGTCAACTTGTAAAATTCGTAACTTTGGATGATGCCTATGTAAACACCTATTATTCAAGCTCAAAATGAATGTTTTATGTATTAAATGAAGTCCTTAGGTAGTAGATATAGTAAAGTCTTGAATTTTAATGCATTACACAAGTTTTCCCAAATGAATCATTCAAAAAGTGGATTTTCTAAAATTCGGATTTTTGAGTAAAGCCTATTTAAAAACATATTTGCAAAGTGTAAAATGTAAATTTTTATGTAGAAATGAAGGTCTTGGGTAGTATGTGTGATGAAGACTCATTTTTAATTAAGATAACTAGAAATTCCTAAGAATGAAATCCAAAACACTAGTGTGATGTCAAAATTAGAAAATTGGATTTTCAAGAAGTAGTTATTGTTGGAGTCTTACCAAAAAATCATCAAGATCATGCATACATTGAACTCATCACATGTCATTCATGATAGGAAATCATTCATACTTCATATATACTTGAATTATCAACTAGATACATTTCAAACAAATACAAAATTCTTTTCCCGAAATGGGAATGGTTACTGATCAGATCTGATCCCTCTGTTCGTGACCTAAATGTTTTTCAAAACTTGGAAATAATATTAGAATTAGATAGATCTTTTGAAGTAGATAGAAATCGATATAAAATTTGCGAAATTCCGAGTTAAAATGACCAAGTTATGGCCGTTTTAAGTTGGAACTTCCTCAAATAGCGAGAATCACGATTTATATTAGTTTTGATACATAGTTTGGATTGGTTAAGTGATGAAGTACTTATTAGGGTATTCTTCCTTGGTAGGTGATCCCAAAATCGACGAATCCTTACCACCCGATTACTACTATTAAAAGACCGGCGTACCATGGCCGAGTGAGTATACTTTCAATTTCAATTATTGCTTGTGATTGTAGTGATAGTTACACTAGTTACTTAGAAAAGATAAAATGAATATGCATGATGGGGTTGAATAGGAATTATATATGTCTGTTGTTGTTATGTGAAGTTGAATTTATAGAACATCAAAGCCGGTTGACAAATCATTGCTTGTATAGATGAGCTAGGATTGATTGTCTACAATATTGATTGATCACCTAAAAGAACTGGTATAATTGATTATTCGGATTGAAGATGAAATTGAACTCATTCATAACACGATGGGGATGGAGCATTAGCATTTGTTGGTTTTTTGTGATCCATAAAATGAATATGAGTTGGTTAATCGTGATCCATAAAACAAATATATGAGTTGGTTGACCGTGAGCCTAAACAGTGTCGTACCGCAGGATTTGTTAATCTGCTAACCTGGGATGGAGGGCGCAAGTCCATCCACATATGATTTCCGACTAGTCATATTTTTGTTGAATTCACGTGTTTGGTGCATATCATTTGTCTTATTAATCACTTGCTTGAATGATGTGTTATAATTGTGATATGGAAGTTTTCACTCACTAAGCTAGTATAGCTTATGCCCTTATAGTTTTTATTTGTTGTAGCACGAGTTTATTTAGCTTAGACCAAGATAGACTACAGCTCAGGTACAGGAGCTAGGCGTTTTCTATAGAAGTTGTATTCAATTTGTTTAGACTTTCACAAGAAACCAAAAGACTCTTGATGACTGTAATGGACCTTTAAATATTCTTTTGCGGGAGAATGCCCCTTAGACTTTGTAACTTTTGTTTATGCGTTTTGATTTATTATCTAATGTTTTTGAATGCCGCATTAAATTTCTTAACTCCATTGAATAGAGTATTCTATTGTCGTAAAGGGACGCCTTACATCTATACAAGACTCCCGAAGGACTCGGTTAGTAATTCGAGAGTCTTATATGGCATGTGATGGATTGTTACGTTTAGGATACCCCTATGGGGCGTGACACCTATAAAATAACAAATATATATTACTAAGTATATAACTACATAAGAACTCTTATTAAACTAAGTGTCCGAAATTCATGTGGTAATTTCCTTATTTTTTTGTTAAAAAATTTATATGGTGCTATATATTGGTAGCTATAGTGGTTCCACTAACAAATGTAAAGATTTAGGTTCAAGAAATCCTTTAAAAAAGAATTATAGTTTTAAGATAGTCAATCACAAGCGTGATCCAGATTGCGGTAGAAGCCATAAGCAAGCTTCATTTCCCTCGATTTCAATCACTCGTACCTAGTTCTACCGAGGTTAGAATCGCGAGCACGACATTGGTTGTGGTTTGTCTCATGGTTAAAACAACAAACTTCTCTTACTTCATTTAACAAACTATTTCCACCTTCGACAGATCTACAATTAAAACATGACTAAAGATTGATTTAGTATAACTATTTCAAATATAACTATTCATAACAAATTTGCTAATTAAACATAAATATATCATTCTTTCATTTAACCAAAGTTCAAGAGTGAGTACATAGTGTAGCTTTTCTCTGTTTTATTGCAAAAATTATCATGTTTGTTTTTGTTAAGTAAAGTTATATTTGTTCATAAGTTTTTAGTAAATATATTATAACTCTAAATATAGTTAAACTCACAGAGTAAGTATGCACACTTTTTTTATTATTTCTTAGTAAATTTAGTTTTAGTTCATTAACTTAGGATATTTCCTAGACTTAGTGTTTTACTTCAATACAAAAATAAATAGGCATACTAGCATATTTGACAATGATAACTTAATACAACTTTAAAAATAAAATTTACCTTAGCTTTACTGATGTGTTTTATGTGAGTGCTTTACCTACTTCTTCAAAAATACCGAAAGCAATGTTTGTATATGATTTCTTAAAGATTCTCTTATGTTGAAGGTAGTAATTTGGAGAAGTGGTTTGTGTTTTAGTTGTCAATGTAGATAATCTGAAAATGATGTTTTCATAGTAAAAAAAAAAAAAAAAGAAAAAAACAACAAAAGAAGTTTGTGTTTATCTAGTTTTGTATTTGGTAAAAGCTATATTGTCCTAGTTATATTAGTATAGTTGATTTTTTAAATCTTTTGTATTTATCTTATGGTGATGATGATATCTAGCTGGTATAATTTTTCAATTTCCAGTTGCTTCTTTTGCAAGTAAGAAAAAGTAAGATAAACTTAGTTTGAAAATGTCATTTCAAAATTTAATGAAGTAAATTTTATGAAAATAGGACAAGTTTACCCTTTATATTATATCTTATGGTAAAATATATCATTAGATATTTTAGGTAGGTTTGAAAGAAAATTAAGTGTAGTTTATGAGAAATAAGTATATAATGTATATAAGACAAATAATTATGATATCACATAGATATTACTTAATATACAAATAATTCATTAATTATTTCAAGACAATAACATTAAAGATAGAGTTTAAGTTTCTAATCTTATAAAAAGAACAAATTTTAAATTAATATTTAATGTTTTATATTTTTGAATTTATTTCTAAGCTATTATTAATTACCTAACACACACTAAAGATTTAGTGGTTCAACTGTACTTTAAGGTTATATAACAATATTAGTAAAATTTTACCTATGTTATCTAATCTTGTCTTTGGTATCCTTTATTCTCTGAGGATTTAACTTTCTAATTTTTAAACTCAAGTTAATGAAGAACTTAGAGATTTAATGTTACCCTCAAACTTTCATCCCAAACACTCAAATTTCTCCTGCTTAGCTCGTGTCAGTACTTGAGTGGGTCGCTGAGAGTGGGGACACTTCTATATAAATCACGTTGAGTAGCGGCTTACTTTTGAGCTAATAAACCAAAACAAAGTGAGCTTGATTGAGACATGTGTAATTGACTTATTATCACATGGTACTTAGCAATTAGGGTCATTATAAAGTAAGGAAAACCAATGAAATGGAAAATCTAGATTGACACTACTAAGATAAGTCACATTGCAGTTGTCCTTTTACAACACAATATCCTTCTCCATAATGTTTTCATCATCTAATAGCATCCCTAGTCATCACATCATCATCTCATACTTATAAAAGACAGTAATGAACTTAGGGTTTATTTCAAATCAACCCACATTGTGTTTAGTCATGGAATATCACAAGTAAATCACAAAATTAGACATTAATGGGAGTTTATATGCTTTTGCAAATAAAACCTTAGTTATACACATGATAGTCACGAGATATAGCTTCAACATGAGAAAAATCAGATGGAACAAAGTAGAAAATAAAGAGAGAAAGTGAACGAACTTACTTGAATGACTTGAAGATGTATAAATTAGTGCTTTCTTAATTATGTGAGTGAGTTAAAGTAGGTATTGTGTATGCTTAAGAGTGTTTAAAGTGTAAAAGTAAGTAGGCAAATTCTAAGTGTGCACTTTTATATTGTGTGAGGATAGGAGATAAGGACATGACTTGTCCCTCTCATATAATTTTAAAAAGGAGACATAGAAAGTTACATGACTTGTCTTTTATCATGTCGCTTTTACTTCATGTTCATAAAAGGCTGCATAGCATAGGGACACGATTTTGTCCCTATTGTGTTAAGCTAGAAAATTTTTAAACGCCTATAGTGAGTTACATGGCTTAAGGATAAGTCATGTCTCTGTCATGTCATTATGAAACTTCATCCACAAAAAGCCACACGAGCTAAGGACATAACTTATCCCCCTCGTGTCTCTCTAAAACCCACAAAACACATAGGAACAGTGAGGATATGACTTATTGACAAGTCTTTATATCCTTTTAACAGCAACTTACCTAGGGCTTTTCACTATGTAGCACTCCTTAACTCCACTCCAAAGTTGAAAATTGCACCTACTCATCAACGGACATGAACAATATGATATGAATATAGGCCTAGAAAGTGGATGAATTCAAAAAGAAAAAGAGAAGGGCAAATTAGGCATGAGTTGCCTCCCACGTAGTGCTTCAGTTATCATTTTTAATTCTACGGTGATCTTGCTTCAATTGAGAACGATTGGAATCTTAGCTCCTCTATCGTGCCATGTCTAAAGTCTCCTCCTATGTAGCACTGGATTCTATGTCTATTTACTTTGAAAGGTCATAGTTCTAGGTGTTTAAGATCAACATACTTGTATGAAAAGACTTTCTTAATGGTAAATGGACCTGACCATCTTGTCCTTCGCTTCCCAAAAAACAATTTCAGCGATGAATTGAAGAGCAACACATGGTCACCTTCTCAGAAATCCTTGCCAATTTCTGATATCTTCTATGCTATAGCTTGTTTATGTCTCCTTAGTACTTGAAGCAATTTCTCCTTTTGATTATTGGTGAGATTGGAAGCTATGATCATAACAATTTAGAATTTTTTTCTTAAATGGCAAACTTAAATATTTAGGCAATTGTTTCAATTCGAAAATTGGTGGTTCAATAATGGAAGGTTTCATTGGCCTCTAAGTGAGATGTGACTTCTAAAACAGTGAAGTTTTCAGAATATCCCTCCTCTCCTTATACCAAACACGTCTCAAGTGGTTCCTTACTCAACAACTCTTATACCTACAAAGAGATGGAAAATTCAACATCTATAGAAAAGCATATACCATCATTAGATAAAGAGTTTTGCATATATGATGGAATTTTAATTATTATCTCCTCATCTTCTAATCATAAAATCAATTTCCCATCACTGACATCTATTATAGCTCTAGAGGCAATCAGGAAAGGTTTCCTTAAGATTAGAGGAACGCCAATTTCCTCATCCATGTATAAATCACAAAGTCTATCAAGAAAATAAAATTTTCAACCTTAATGAACTTATCATCGACAATTCCTATTGGAAATTTAACGAAATGATCAGCAAGTTGCAAACTCATACGTGTTGGTTTAGGTTCCCTAAGTTCCAAACTTTTAGACAATTTATAATGCATTAAATTAATGCTAGCACTAAGATCAATTAATGCCTTTTCAACATACAAGTTACCAATTAAGCAAGGGATAGTAAAATTCCCTATATCTTTTAGTTTATTTGCTAGCTTGTTTTGAAGAATCACCTGACACTCGTTGCTTAGAGTCACAGTTGAAATTTCCTCAAGCTTCTTCTTGTTTGTCAATAGGTCCTTGAGGAACCTAGCATATTTAGCACCTATGACAAATCATTAAAAAAGATAAGTTAATATATAATTACTTGAATAGTTCTAGAAACTTATCATAGTGCTCATCTTGACTATCTTTCTTTAAGTGTTCAATATAGGGAATACGAGGGTAGTATGGTTTAATTAAAGGTGAATGAGCATTCTCCTTCTCTCTTCCCTATTAGGTGAGCTGGTTTCCCCTTGTTTAACTATAACCTTCGGTTTCTTACCCTTGTTGGCCTTTTGTAACTCTTTATCACTCCTTAAAATTATCGCCTTTGCTTGTTCCTTAAGATTAGGTTCATTATTATCCGGAAGGGACCCCTCATGTCTCTTCGAAAGAATTTTGGCAATTTACCCAGTTTGATTCTCCAAGTTGTAAAGAGTAGCCTTATAGTTTCACAAAGTGGCTTCTTAAATTTTCAAGGCTATTTCAATGAATTTGAGATGAGCCTCAAATTATTGAATGAATTTAGTCACTAATTCCTCTAAGTTTGGTTTAGCTCGAGGTTGAGTCCTTTGAAATCCTGATGGAAGCGGATTTTGTCTAGTAGTGGATTGGTTGCTCCAAGAGAAGTTTAGATGATTTATCTACCCCGGATTATAGGTGTTACTATAAGAGTTATTTTTGTTGCCTTGTTAGGTTGCTAAGATAGATTGCTTGCTATAATTTCTCAATAGTTGCAACAATAGCAACATGGTCTACAAAATTAGGTTGCTGGAGTGTCAAGCTATCAATCTTCTTATTTAAAGCCTCAAATTGAGCAGCAATTGAGGCGGCAAAATAAACCTCATGAAAACCAGCAGCTTTTTGCTTATCTTAAGGATTTCATTGTTGGTAGTTGTTGGTGGCCATCTCTACAAAATGATTCATGCATTCCTCTAGCTTTTTACTTATTTAAGCTCTCGTCAACAGTTATATCAATCATCTGACGTGAATTCAAACCATTGTAAAAGGTCTGAACTTGAAACCATGGAGGGATGCCTTGGTGTAGACACTTCCTCAAAAGTTCTTTGTACCTCTCCCAAGTATCATAGAGAGTTTAAAATTCATGCTAAAAGTAAGAGGAAATATCATACCTTAATTTGGTAGTCTTGGAAGCTGGGAAGTATTCATCTAAAAATTTCTCTATCACAAGTTGCCACATGGTAAGTGAATCCTTTAAAAGAGGATTGAGCCATTGCTTCACCTTACCCCGCAAAGAAAAAAGGAAAAAGGCTTAGTTCTATTGTATCTTTAGTTGTACCACTAATCTTAAAAATATGACAAATTTTAGCAAAGTTTTGAAAATGGGCATTTGGATCTTCTTCTTGGAAACTGTTAAATTGCACTGACTATTGCACCATTTGAAATATTCAATTTGATCTGAAAGTTTTTGTTTGCTTTATGGGGTTGAACAATACTAGATCGTACTTTGTCAAGAGTAGGACAAGAGTACTTTGACATAGTTTTCATTTACTTGATATTGACATTGATGTTGTTGTTCTCTTCTTCCATGACTCTTTCTAATTCACGAGCTCTTCTCCTTCTTCCTCTTAATCACCTACATGTGTGTTCGATCTTGGAGTCGTAATCAAGCAAATCTTTAGGATCACTCCTTGTCATACAAATTTGAAAAATAAGGAAAAAAAAATAAAACCCATTCTTCCAAGAACAGAGAGGAAAATAATCAAAGAAAAGAAAAGAATGTTGAATCAATAAAATAGTCACTTTCTTAATATCACTAATCCTCAACAATGGTGCTAAAAACTTGGTATAGATTGTAAGTGGCAATTAAAATCAATAATAAATTAAAAAACATATCTAAATCTTTGCTATGACTGTACAAAAGGCAAGTGTACCTATTGATAACAATAATATAGATTTAGAGTATAATTTTCGTTGCCACAAGGACTAATGAGTATTGATACTTTTCTTTTATTGTTCAACCTACAAAAGAGAATGAGTTATTAAGATATAATATTAATACCAAAATTAGAGTGACACAAGTCAAGTAAAAGATAATATAAATTGTAAAAGTTGTTTAGATCTTGAATCCCCACTAGGTGATATGTGATACACAATTTTAATATTACGTCATGATAATTCTAATATTATTATTAATACTCTTGAACAATAGATATGCCTAACGTAATTTAGTGTCACTATCGAGACTATTGAAATTCTATCCTTAGTTGATAATTTGGAATTTCTTCCTAATCAGAACCCCTAAGATATTATTATAAAGCTAGAATCCCCTTAATAGGTTGCACCCTAATCTAGAAGAATTACGCTGTCTTTAATTATAGGATTGCATGCAGCTCCTTTCAATTATGTAGATCTAGTCATACAAACAATCTTTCAATCAATTTGCATGAATATCAAATCAAGGATTAACATTCCAAACTACTTAAGATAATAAACAAGCACAACACAATAGAATTCAAGAAATAAAACAATATATTAAAATCAATGATGAACAAATCACATATCCAACCTAAATTTCATCAAAACTAAACAAGAAAGTTATTCCTCTATAAGAGAAGTATTCATAGTCCAAAAAGATAAACAATCAGACATAACCCATAATTACAATTCAAAATTAAAGCACAAATTGACTTGCTAAGACAATAACCTAATAAATTCATACAACTACTTGATGCCTTTGTTACCGTGGGAATCTTACCCCTTTATAGATGTTCTTCAAGCATCAAAAGAGGAAATTTCCTTTACCTAAAAGACAAAATTTGAGATCTTGAAGAATAGGAAAGTCACATGTCCTTATTGAGTAAGCCAAGGTTTTGATTAGGAAAGTAACTCTCCCAAGAATGGGAAGTTGTTGGAGTTCTTAGTTGTAAGAAGTGGAGCCTCTAAAGCTTTCCAATTTTATGCCTAGATGTCTCTTTCTTCAAGCTCACAAAGTTAACTTTCCTATTTTAAGTCATTTTCTAAAATATCCTTGTTTTTGAAACTACATGATTGGGACAAGTCATGTGTCGGGCCGTGTCTTTAAGCTTTTCACAATGCTAGAAGTGACATGAAAGAGATAAGTCCTATCCTTGAGCTGTGTAACTTATTGTGGCCAATTCTTAGAAACAACATAACTTAGACAATTCGTGTCTTAGTAGTATCACTTGTTGTGGCTAATTTCCTATGATACCTCTTAAATATAGATGGTGGAACTCTAATTATAGAGGTACTTTTTAGTGTAATGGCTTGGAGTTCGTTGAAACTCTAAAGTTAAGTGTGCTATGGGTAGAGCAATCTCAGGATAGGTAACCCCCTAAGAAGTGCTGGCACCAAAGAACAAGACTGTGTAGCATGTGGTTAAAGCAGACAATACATCTATAGGCGGAGTTCAGGGGTGTTATAGGTAGTATTGGACTAGTTCACCAGCCGGAAGTAGAGTAGTGTGTCCTCATTGCCTGATGTGATTTTGGACCTATGTAGCGAAATTTACGACTACGTTAGTTTTATAAGTGGAGGAGTATGTGATACCTTTTCAATATAAATGGTGAAACTCTAATCATAGAGGCACCTTTTGGTGTAATGGCTTAGAGTTCATTGAAACTCCAAAATTAAGTATACTCTGAGCAGAGTAATCTTAGAACGGGTAACCCTCTGAGTAACACTGGCACCGAAAGATAAATTCGTGCAATGCGTGGCCAAAGTGAATAATGCCTTGGTGGGTAGAGTTCTGTGGTGTTACATTTCCAGAATGACATGACTTATAACAAGTCTTTGTTGCAGTTGTGTCATGCAAAAATTCAAATTTCCTTCTTTTTGCATGTATTCTTTTGACATGACTTGGAGACATAACACATCTTCCTCTTATTGACCATAAATTACTTCCAAACTTCATTAATTAGGCCCGATTTGCTTCCTTTTCATAATATGTCTCCTCTAAAGGCCTAAAATCATAATTTAATGATTTTAAGTGTTAAATCAATAATAATTATCAATAAAATGACTAATAAAAACATATTTTAACATTTATAAAAGAAGAAACGAATTTGGTTTATCAGGTCACATTGAGAGAAGTTGCAACATGAAGAGGAATGAAGAAAAAAGACAGCTACAATAACATATAAATTTTACTGATGAGCAAGAAGATGGTGAATGTGATAAGTTGCTACTAATCATCTATTTTGATCAACACAACAGTAAGCAAATATGATTTATTGATAGTGGCTGTATTGGTCATATGGCTAAGGATGAAGGTCTATTTTGTGACTTAGATAGATCAATGAAGACTAAGGTAAATCTTGAAAATAAGAATGTTGTTCAAGCTCAAGGAAAAGGGATTGTCTCTATTTACACTGAACAAGGTACTAAATACATTCATGATATCCTTTTTATACCTTGATTAGCGGATAATCTGCTTAGTGTAGCTCAAATGCTTGGAAATGCCTACTCTATATCATTTAAGGATAAATTTTGCTCAATTTATGATTCCCATGGATGTTTAACCACTGAAGCTGCTATGGAGGGTGGAGGTTTTTTTCTAAAGTTGAATGATGTGGTTAATCATGCTAATTTTGTGGCTATAGATGAATCCCTATTATGGTATAGGAGATATGTACATTTTAATATTGTTACAATTAGAAATATATAGATGAAATGATTAATTAGAGATTTACCAAAAATCTCAATTGTTGAAGATGTTTGTAGTTCTTGTCAATTTGGAAAAATGCATAGGAAGGCATTTCCCAACTTAGCCTTCATATAGAGTAAAGGAGAAGCTTGAGCTGTTTCATTCTGATGCATGCAAACCCATAAGCACAAATTTCTAAAGCAATAATAGGTATTTTTATGCTTTGCATTGATGATTATTCTAGAATGACATGGGTCTATTTCACTAGAAGCAAAGTAGAGGTACTTTCTATATTCAAGAAGTTCAAAGCCATGGTAGAGAAACAAAATAGAGGTACTTTGCAATGTTTTTGAGAACTAATAATGGGAAAGAGTATACCCCAAAAGAATTTGATAAGTTTTGTGATGAAATAGGCATTTGTCATCGGCTTACAACACCTTATTCTCGTTAATAAAATGGCATTTATGAGAGGAAGAATAGGACATTGGTTGAGATGGGAACAACTATGCTTGCTGAAAAGAAATTGCCCTTAGGTTTTAGGCTGAGGCTGTAATTACTTCCATTTATTTGCTCAATAGATTACCAACTAAGGTAGTAAATGGAATGAGTTCTATAGAAGCTTGGTATGGTGTTAAACCATCAATTAAGCACTTAAGAATATTTTGTTCTATGTGCTATATTCATTTTCTGATAGTCAAAAGATCTAAGTTAGAACAAAAGGCTTGACAAGGGATTTTCATGGGTTATTCATCAATGTCAAAAGGTTATCGAGTTTTTAATTTGGAAACTTAGAAGATTATTGTAAGCGAAGAAGTGGTAGATGAATCATCTCATTAGAATTGGGAGCTACATATTGTTGAAAAGGATGATTGGGAAATTCAATCAACTTCAATTCATGCACAAGATTATGAAAATTTTTGTTTGAGAGATGATGGAGCTAATGTTGATGGATCTCCATCAGATTCACCAGTTTTAGAGACTAAGACCTTATCTAAAATTTGTAAAAGATGCCAGTTTGCAATGTTAAAGCCTCGTTCATTTGATGAGATAGCAAAACGTGATGTATGGAAGGTTACCATGAAGGAGGAGATTAAAATGATTGAGAAAAATGGCACATGCAAACTAGTGGACAAACTTGAAAACAAGAATGTTATTGGTGTGAAATGGGTTTATAGAACCAAAATAAATCTAGATGGCTCCCTTCACAAACATAAAGCGAGATTGATTGTTAAAGGGTATTCTTAACTTACCAGAATTGATTATAGAGATACCTATTCTTCTGTTGCACAACATGAAACTATAAGGCTCTTACTAGTCTTAATAGCTCAATTGAAGTGTGATGTGTTTCTTTTGGATGTTAAATCAACCTTTCTTAATGGTGAACTTAAAGAGGATCTATTGAGTAACCTAAAGGATTTTTTGTATCTAGTTTTGAAGACAAAGATTATGTGCTATAAAAAACCTTACATAGACTCAAAGAAGCCCCTAGGGCCTGGTATAGTAAAATTGATGCTCATTGATTCAATATGTCTTTAAAAGGAGCAAGAATGAAGCCACTTTGTATGAAAAAAATGCTAGAAAAAGGAAATTGTTGATTATATCCATTTATATTAATGATGAGTTGGTTACTGGAAATGGTTCTTCATTAATAGCCATCTTTAAAGAGGAAATGAAGTCAGTATTTGAAATGTTAGATTTGGGTCTCCTGAATTATTTCCTTAGCGTAGAGATTAGTTAAACACATTTTAGGATCTTTGTGTCTCAAAGAATATATGTAGTAGATCTATTGAAGAGATTCAAAATGGAGAAGAATAGTTCAGTTGCATGCCTTCTAATCTATAATGTGAAGTTGCCAAAGGTAGAAAAATGATTTGAAGTTGATGGCACCAATTATAGAAGTTTTGTTGGAAGCTTAATGTATTTAACTTCATCAAGACCCAACGTATTGTTTGATGCAAATGTTTTGTCTAAATACTTGAAATCACCAGGTAGTGTTCATTTTGTTGTGGCTAAGTGTGTTTTGAATTATATTAAAGGAGCATCAAATTTTGGCATTTGGTATACAAAGGCTATTGATCTAGAATTGATTAGGTATTTTGATAGTGATTAAGCTAGATTCCTTAATGACATGAAAAGCACTACAAGATATGTGTTTTCTATTGGTTTGTGCAGTATTTTCATGGAGTTCCAAGAAGCAAAATGTAGTGGCTTAGTCTACAATAGAGGCTGAGAATATTGCTTCTGCAACAACTACAAACCAAGGTTTTAAGAGGTCTTCATCGATGACTCAATCAACTATCATTAAAGTTGATAATCAATTAACTATAGAATAACCAAAAATGATGTTCTTCATGGCAGAACAAAGCATATTAGTGTTAAGCTTGATGTTATAAGACAAGTAGAAAGGAAAGATGAAGTTCAATTAATATATTGCAAGTTGGAAGATCAACTTGTTGACATTATGATCAAAGCATTACCATGTGAAAGATTCGAAGTTTTGAGAGCAGCACTTGGAGTATCCAAGAAAATTCTTAAGGGGGAATGTTAATGTTTAAAGCAATTTCAAGATGTTTTTAGTCATGCTTATTTTCTAATGGGTATGTTATTATATTTTAATTACAATTATATGGTATGGTAGTCCATCTCTTGGTAGATTATTAGACTAATATGATTGCAGTAGGTGTAGTTGATAGAGCCATTCCATGACCATACTTATTTTACCAACTTGTCAACTTTTATGAATCATTGAGATGATGGTTGATATATTTGGTTTGCATTAAAGCTTTTTAATACAATCTTCTTGCATATGTCGAAGCAAGACAACATTATCACCATTCTTCTCTCTTTTTTTTTTTTTTTTCATTTTTCTCATTTTCTATGTTTGTGGTTGATCAATTCTAAACAACACTAAAAACATTGGAGTAGCTTAAATGGTGTTTTCATCTGTGGTTGATTTCTCAACACCACCAAAAAACCCAGAGTGGCCTAGACGGTGTTCTCAATTGTGATTAATTAATTTAGTTATAATTATTCCTACAAATTCTACCCAAGTATAAACTAATTTAATTGAGGTAAATTACACTGGAAAATCATAAGGTTTGAGGATAAGCTGATTTGAGGTCAAAATGTTTCAAGTGATTAAAAAGAGGTCACAATGTTTAGAGAGTAAGTTTATTTGAAGTCACAACATTTAAAGAAATTGGTCAATTGAGATCACTATAGACAAGTGTCCTAATGCGCTGGATCTTTTGACTTTTAATCTTAAATATTTCTCCTATTGACACATAATAATGGTGACCTCAATTAACTCACTTCTCTAAACATTGTGACCTCTTTTTAATCTCTTGAAACGTTATGACCTCAAATAAGCTTATTTTTAAATGTTGTGACCTTCAAGTGTAATTTTCCCAATTTAATTATGAATATCATATTATGAACTAGCCAATTCATGAGTGTTCCGTTCATGTAATCGAGATTTTAACTAACAATGGAGGGAAATTGAACGTTTGTGTGAAAGATTGAAATCGAAATATTGTTATTGATAATAAAATGTTGATTATAACATATAATATAAAGATTACATATAAATATACATGAGAGAAGACAAACTATAAAAATGACTAAATTTAACCCCATATAGCATAACATATATATACAATAATACCACCTCATTGTGTGAAAGTTAATATGAAATTGAAGCGATAGACATGAAAGGTAGAGGTGGTGAAATTCTTGGTGAGAATGTCAGCATGTTGAAGCTGAGTAGGAATGTACAATACTAGAGTCTAACTAGGGGGGACCATTTCTCGAACAAAATGATAGCCAATATCTTCATGTTTAGTAAATATGAAATTGGAGCAATGGACATGAAAGGTAGAGGTGGTGAGATTCTTTGTGAGAATATTAGCATAATGAAGCTAAGTAGGAATGTACTGCACTTGAATCTAACTAGTGGAGATCATTTCTAGAACAAAATGATAGTCAATATCTTCAATATCTGCATGGAATAATGGGGCACTAGATGGGAATGCCAAGTTCATGAGGAAGATGATAGATCCATGTGGACTCAATAACTGGATAGACAAGGACATGGTATTCTACTTTAGTAGAGATAGTTAATTATTTCTTGGATAGCCAAGAGATGAGATTGCGACCAATGATTCTGTTGTTGTTGCACCCTTTTCCTCTTCCTTGGCTGCAATTCTGCCTTGCTCTAGTGTTTCTGTTTTCGTTGTTGCCACCCCTTGCTGTTGCCTTGTTGATTTGGTGCTCTTAGTTGTGATCCCCTTGTTACCCTAAAAGTTAAATTCTCTGTTAGCAATAGTTCCAATAGTCTACAAACAACATCAATATACCAATAAAAAAAATATCCAGTTACTGTTATACATTGTGTTCTTTATAATACATCGGGTCAAAGAAACACGGTTGTCAAACCTTGTATAACAAGTTTCAACTAAGAATAACTAACGCAGCGGAACAAAAGGGAAACAATCGCAAGACGTTGATTCGCGCACGAATACCCGGCTTGTGATCTTCAAATACCTATTGATTCTGAGAATACCTAGATATTTGGCATCAAAAGTCGAAATCTACACAAGATTACGAATTTTGGGATAAAGAGAGAACACTCTCACAGAAAATTCATTCAAAATAACATATTCTGTCTCATATGCCATAAGGATTACATATATATAGGCAAGCTTGAAAGTTGCCATAATCGAAAAAGGACTAAAACCTATTAAATAATATTAAATAGCATTTAAAAGGAAAAACTAAAATTGACATCCTATTAAAAGACATTAAATCCTATGAAACTGACATCCTATTAAAAGATATTAAATCATATTAAAAATCCTACTAAATGATACTAAAATTATTCTTTAGAAATATTAAATGATATTCTAAAGGCATTGACCACATTATTAATTACGAATTTGAGAAACCCAAAAGACATATAAAGTATGCCGCTCCAACAACGGTAGTATAGAACTAAAGGTTGGTGGCATAGGTTGCCGACATAGGATTTTCCATCTCTTTATCCTATGCTGCATCATCCTCTCCAAGCTGGACAAAATTCGACCTCGAATTTTAACCATGTTATGCAGTAAGTCCTCAACTTGTCTCCTCAACTCTTCATGTTTTGTATGGCTCATTTGATGACGAAGATGGTTTGGAAGGGTTACACCTAGTTTAAGATCGATCTGGTATTGAATGTCTCTCAATGGGGGTAATTCATCTAGCAACTCTTCAAAAAACACATTCCAGAACTCCTTTACAACCATAGTTGCAAACTCAAGTATTGCTACCTCCTCAGTAACCTCCTTCCCTACTAAAGCAAATATTACCTCAAATTTCTGTTCAGCAACATAAAAATCAAATTTTGGTTCACCGTTACCAATATGATAAAAAATTTCATATTTTTCCAAAAATTCTTCCTCCTCATACTCTTCATCAACAAGAGGTTTTCTATCTCCCTCAACCTTAAACACATCATCATATTTTGTGAAAATCTCTTCTTCATCATTCTCAATGTCGAAGATAGGTCCTCTATCACCCGTATCTTTAAATATAGGTTCATCATCCTCATAAGTGTCAAAGATAGGTTCTCCATCACAGTAGTCCCCATCAACAGAAGAGGAATCATCATCAAGTTCTAGGATTTTTGCGTTCATCCCTAATTCCTTACAACTACTATCTTCATTAACAAAAGAGGAGTAATCATCTGATTCCTCAAAACCTACGTCATGTATCAAATCAAAATTAGGCACCAGATCAGGATTAGGGTTTCTACCTTTATTCTGATTCACCAAAAGTGCCTCTATCCTTTCTGTGACCTGATCCACCATACGACTGAAGCACCAATCAACTTTTTTTTGGATCCGTCGACCTAGGTTATCATGACCATAGATTTCATCCACATGTCGCTGGTTAACCTGTTTGCGAGGTGCCATGATATTCCAAGAGCGAACGCGGCTCTGATACCAACTAACGCAGCGGAACAAAAGGGAAACAATCGCAAGACGTTGATTCGCGCACGAATACCCGGCTTGTGATCTTCAAATACTTATTGATTCTGAGAATACCTAGATATTTGGCATCAAAAGTCGAAATCTACACAAGATTACGAATTTTGGGATAAAGAGAGAACACTCTCACAGAAAATTCATTCAAAATAACATATTCTGTCTCATATGCCATAAGGATTACATATATATAGGCAAGCTTGAAAGTTGCCATAATCGAAACAGGACTAAAACCTATTAAATAATATTAAATAGCATTTAAAAGGAAAAACTAAAATTGACATCCTATTAAAAGACATTAAATCCTATGAAACTGACATCCTATTAAAAGATATTAAATCATATTAAAAATCCTACTAAATGATACTAAAATTATTCTTTAGAAATATTAAATGATATTCTAAAGGCATTGACCACATTATTAATTACGAATTTGAGAAACCCAAAAGACATGTAAAGTATGCCGCTCCAACAACGGTAGTATAGAACTAAAGGTTGGTGGCATAGGTTGCCGACATAGGATTTTCCATCTCTTTATCCTATGCTGCATCAATAACCCTACTTGTATTAGTCAACAATCCCAATAAATATAGATATGCCTGACCCTGAGGGTGGTCACGATCCGCCGTAGCTACTTTACAGAGAGTGCTATCAGTGTATGTGTACCTGTTGTTGTGTTGATCTCTTTTCCTCATATTCCCTCTCTTTCTCTTCCTTCTTCCTGGCGGTGTGCTCGATTGCACTCTCACCAATCTTGGCAGAGACATCCTTGACAACAGCCGCCAAAGGCTTTATTGTCATGTCTGCCGCTTTATGCCCCACATCCACTACAGTCTCCGCAGCTTTATCCGCCACCCCTTGCACGACTTGCGCAGCAACGTTCGTTCCTTCTACAGTCAGCTTAGCAGTTTTGTGTGCCGCTGCCCATCGTGTCACCACAGATTTATCTTTCACATCCTCAGCTACCTTCCCCTCATATTCAGCGGCATCCTTCCCAGTTTCTACTGCAGTACCATTGGCTGCCACTGCCTTCTCACCAGCATAATTGGCCACTCCTTTGGTGATATCTACCATCTTGTCCTTGGCTGCCACGGCCTTCTCTCCCGCATAATGAGCTGCTTCTTTGGTTATATCCCTTGCTTTGTCCTTGGCTGACACAGCAGTCTCTGCTACATAAGTGGTAACTCCGGCAGCAAGATAAACAACCAAAAAAAAAAAAAAAAATCTAGCGTATTTCAATCCCTTTCCAGATCACATTATGGAAGCACGATAGGGTCTCGTTTCCAGAAATATATGATCAAGGACATGCGTGTTGGGGGAAAAAAAAAAAGGGTTATAACAGGACAAGTACCATGTTCAACTTCACATCACACTGAGTTCGTTTTTTTTTCCTACCCTCATGAACACTCC
The DNA here is from genome assembly GCA_024138025.1 of Combretum micranthum. Lineage (NCBI taxonomy): Eukaryota > Viridiplantae > Streptophyta > Magnoliopsida > Myrtales > Combretaceae > Combretum > Combretum micranthum. The sequence continues at coordinate 390,303 of JAMXBD010001063.1, read as the reverse complement.
GTTCGGATATTTGGAAATCCATCTTTCAAGGTTGTCCTAATATGAATTATACTAATTTTCATTACTATACGACTTCACCCAAGACCTTTCTGCATTGCTGTTGTGTAAGTTACTAAGATACAAGAAAATTGAATATGAAGTCATTCTTCACTAAAAATTCATCCTGAGATGTAGTTGTAGCATCTTTCCTGTATCTTATTCCATTGATATAAAAAGAAAAATAACTAGTTTATTAGAATGCCTGAATAAACTGTTCCTTCTAATAAGAGTCCCATATTGTGCACTCTGTTTCGACTTATGATGATTCGGTTTTATGCCCTTTAGCTGAACTATGAGCACGATTCTTCGGTAATAATTACTACTGTAACAGTAAACATGCCTCAGATAATCACATGATCGAGTTATCTGAAAACAAGTTACATTCCTGTAATAGAAGCCAGAAAGTTGATCTTAGTTCCTCCTTCTTACCTATGCTAATATCCACTATCTAGTCCTTAACTTGGGCTGCTGTCCGCACAGTGACATCTTTTGCTTGTTGCGCCTTTGGAGCCGTATATTCTAGCAATCCTAGCTGCACTGGATATGGTGTATCTGGTAGCCTCATATCCTTTTTAAGCCTTCTCCAAGGCAATATCCTTGGCCACAGCACTCTTCTCGGTCACATACTGAGTTATTGCCTGAGATCCATGGACAACATGAATGTAAAGGCAATATATATGACCAACATGAATGTAAAGACAATAGAGAATATAAACGAGGACACCGTATGTGTTTGAGCTGAGCGTCCAAGTATGTTAGAGGTTTTAAATCTTATGATATTTAAAGAGTTTTTTAGTATATTGTGCGATTTCTAACGTCTTTAATGGAAATAATTAAATTTAAATTTAGTAAATATTAGCGGTGGACGCAGCTGGAATGCATGGGCTAAAAAAAAATCATATTGAAATGTATAATTATTATATTATTCATACTTGTAAAGAGAAGTGAAAAAGAAATCATACAAAGATTTACTAAAAGAGGCTATAAATTAGCAAATAGTATCATCCTTTTCATATTAAAATTATATGCAATTTAAGAAAATTACAGGTCTTTGTTTTCTACTTTTCAAATAAATTAAAATGTATTAAAATAAAAATTACAATAAAATATGCAGTATAAAGTAATGAATGATAAAAAAAAAAATTGTATTAATAAGAACTCTACAATAGAATTAAAAGGAAAAGGAAACAAAAAACTGCTATTGGGCATTTTTTTTTTCCCGTGAATAAGTGATTAGGTATTTAACAATAAGTTATTGAAATGAGTATAAGGTTATATAACAATTAATGACAATTTCAATTATTTTACATTAAATCAAAGTCATGGAATAATAAGATATTTAAAAAAAAAAACACATTAAACGATATTAAACTTTTGAAAGAAAAAAAATGATGGAATGGTTATTGTCTAGGGATGAAGTCATGGGATTAATGGAGAGCGTAGTTATTATTTTTAAAAATAAGTTACGATGGGAACAATTATAAATTTAAAAAAGAGTTATGGTTTTATTGTTAATCAAATAACAGTGCATAAAATAAGAACATAAACACTAAAGACACAATGTGATGTCTTTTGCTTTACATGAAACGAAAGTCATGAAATAATAAGATATTAAAAAAGACACATTAAATGATATCAAACTTTTGAAAGGAAAAAAAAAAAAAAAATTGATGGAATGGTTGTTGTCTAGAAAAGAAGTCATGGGATTAGTGGAGAGATAGGTTATTGTTTTGAAAAATGAGTTATGGAAAAAACGGATGTAAATTAAAAAAAAAAGTTATGGTTTTTTTTTTTTTTTTTTGTAATGTGCATAAAATAAAGACATAACACAAAAGAAACCAATTGGTTTCTTTGCTTTGATAATATAAAAAGTTTTAAACAATTCATTCCAATTTTAATTATTTTACACGAAAAGAAAGTAATGGAATAATAAGATATTAAAAAACACATTAAATTATATTATCAAACTTTCAAAAGAGAAAAGAAGATGATGGAATGGTTGTTGTATGAAAAATGAGTCATGTGATTAATGAAGGGAGCATTATTAATTTAAAGAGTTATGAATGGAGCATTTATTAATTTAAATAAAAACATAAACATTAAAGGCACCAAACTATTACTAATATTGATAATGGAATCCAAGGATCTAACTTATTGCTTTTTATTTTAATTATACTCAAATATTGACTTCATTGGAAATTTCAAAGCTAGCACAGTACAGATTTGTGCCTATTATATTCTATTTGTTATTTGTGTTTTCAATTGAAAATATGGTCTTTTTATAGTTTATATCTTTGATAGCGATTTTGACTTATATTTTAATATTAAAATTTTATTATTTCTATTGAAATTATGTTTGCATTCTTTCAATTTGTCTTTGCAAGTTAATTTCTACAATATGTAAGATACAAATTTTATTGTTATAAAAACACTTTTTAGTTTTAAAATTTTGAAATCTATATTCACAAATAAAGTATAACAGAGATAGTAATGCGACTAGGGCAGGTGTAAGATGGATTGTATAATACCAAAACATGAACCTGACCTACTTCCCTGTAGGATCACCAAAACACGATCCTAAACCCTATAAGATTTTTAATGCTATATTCAAATCCACCCTATAAAGTATTCGATCGATCCGTCTTACCTCACTTGACTCAATTGAGAATAATTTAAGCATATAATCAAAACAAAAAATTAGTCTAACTCCAAAAATAAATGATGTAATTAATGTAACTTAAGCTAAGCTATTAAAACAAAGAAGAAAATATCCAAATAATATGAAAAAAAGAATAGATATCTCTCAACTTCCAAACTAAAAGTTAACATATTATGAAAATTTAACTTTTACACATAACGTAATCAACAAATATAACTTAGTATACACTATGATACTAGTTTAATCTAGATAAATATAGAGTTATGAGTTTACCTTAAAAGATTAAGTCGCAATTAATAAGTTAGGAGAGAGAGGAAGGAGGATTTTTTATTCTCAAGGATTTTATTTTGAATTTCAATTAAATTTCTATTTAGTTTAATATTTTATATTTTATCAAAACTGGTCAAGTTTCCAATTAAATCATAATTATAACCTGTAACTCAACCTTACAGGCCATAAAGTCATAAAAAAATTTCTCAAGCATGATCCTAATCCTTGCAGAATTAAAATCTTATAAGATTTTTAGTGGATTGATCGAGTTAAGTATCCTATAATGATACACCACATTGCATACCTAAACAAAGAAATCGATAGCCATGGATTCAAATTTTAAATCTTTTTTCCCATTTTCATGAAACATGTCGCATTCAAGACTTTCTTAATACGAGGAAAAAAAAAGAAAAAAAAAAAAAAAAGACTCGCTTAATCATAAATAGTAATTTGTAGATAGTAATTTTTACCATGCATACGAAGACTTCTTTTATTGTAGGAAGTGTTTATTATATAATATTAGACTTTTTTACTGTATTCTTTCGATATAAGGATAGTTTTTATCGTTTTATGATGATAAGGTCCACTTTCTTTTTTCTTTTTTTTTTTGGCCATCAAATAAGGTCCACTTTCTTAGTAAGTCATATAAGGAAGACTCAAATTTGAATTTCAAAAAATTATATCCGCACTTACAGCACAAGATGTCATTATGCGCCCTCCTCTTGTCACTACAAAATTTCAGTAATTGTATGATGAAGTCATGTAATATCTTTATAGGATAAAGTCGTATTTACTACATGAATTAGGGTTGATTTTATGGCTACTTAAATTTTATGATTATTAATTTCAGTTTTTGATTGAACATTTTAAAGTTTACAGTGGCATATGTATTATTTTCATTTAAAACTGTTTGCTCAATTGATTTTTTTAAACCAATTATGGAATGCAATGTGTCTTAAATGATTGCTTTTAATAAAAATATCCTACTTAGAATATATGTAAGTAACAATATCCCATAAGGTAAAGTTAATATAAATGACGGTCCGTATTTGTCCAAAAGATTATATGTTTTTGGTAGAATGGCTTAATCAAAATAATTATTTGGTACATATAGTAGTCATAATTGATTTTTTTTTTTTAGAACAAACATTTTTAAAAACAACTCAATGCGAAATGGTTTGTGGAATGTTATCCAACCAAAGACTCAAGTGTTCACTAGCTCCTCTATCTTTAGTTAGTTGCTATTTATTTATTTACATCTTTGATTAGCATGTGAATAGAAAAATGTATCCGAGTCTCACACTTCATCATGTACTACACTGGATCATAACATACGGAGGTCAGCCATATATCATCAAATTCTTGGCGATTTACTTGTAAGATTTAAACGTCATTTCGACTGTTTTTGTTTCTGCTCTTCATTTCAATCTATGATACGACTTTATTATCCCTTTCTGAGAGTGCCCACTCGAACCTAATACTAATAAAATTTATTTATTTTCTGTATTCTAAACCAGCAAAATCACATTATGTTATAGTAGCAGCTCGTTCATCTGTCACATGGATATTAAAAAAATAATTAAACAAAATAAATTACTTGATTTATTATTTTATAAAGATACGCTTTTATTTTATAAGTATATAATAGATTGAACTTTTGAAAAAGTATTTTAATTATTATAGTAATAATATGTGGAATTAAATTCAAAGAAAATACCATTCAATAAAAAGTGTTAATTGAAAGTTAATAACAGAAAAAGAAGGATCATGATACGATGGAACTTGTGGTAGTATATGAGAAATTATGTACTTTCCTTGGTACTCTCACTCGATCACAAATAAAATTCAAGCAATTTCAATGATTGAAAGAAAGAGAGAACACTTGCAACAAAATATAGTTGAAGAACATGTGTTTATTAAGTAAATCTATAGTTAGTCATAATAGAAAGAACATAAGAAGTATTTATACAACCTAGATAGATAAAAGCTAGCTAACATAACACGTGTGAATATACAAGCCTTGTGTAAAGTAAAATATAAAAGTTGGAGATTGCAAACAATAATTGACAAAAAATCAACAAGTTGTTACTTAGTAGAAACATGATGAATTTGTAAGGAAAAAAAAAAAAAAACCAATAGCATTATGATGTCGGGTAAAACATGCATCAATTGCAATATGCTTAGTGCGCCTATGATAGCAAGGATGATCAGTGAGTAACTCTATAAACTTATTGTCACAATAAAGAATAGTAGGAGGTGAAAAAGGAACACAAAGATCAACCAAAAGATAAGAAAACCAAATTAACTCTTTCGCAGCACTAGCTATATTATTATATACAACCTTGGTAGAACTAGTGTAATTTGTAGTTAGCTTTTTAATCTTCCAAGAAATGAAAGAATCCCCAAGCAAGATACAATTACCATAAATCGATTTGAGATCAAGATCACATGCCCCCCTTATCAGAGTCAGAGTAAGCTTGAAGGAAAAAAAGAGTGCATGATGAATGAAAAAGAGACCCAAATCCATGATCCCTTTCAAAAACTTCAAAACATGATGGGAGACATGTGAATGATCAGTTTGAGGTATAGCAACATGTTTACTCAATTTATAGACAGCCAGTAAGCTATCAATAACAAGTAGGATTTATCAAAGGAGCAACCAAGGCATTAGTAAATTTGAGATCAATAGGAAGAGCAGTTGTGACGAGTTTAGAACCTAATAAATCTGAATTAGAAAAAATGTCAAGTGGGAATTTCGCTTATTCAAAAGAATTCCTTTTAAAGTCCGACATATTTCTAAGCCCAAATAGAATCTTGCTTCACCAAGATCCTTGATAGTAAATTTCAAATATAGCTAACATTTTAGCTCATTAATAGAAGCAAGATTAGTTCCTATCAACAACATATCATCTACATACTATAACACAACAAGAAAACCATTCACATCAGATTTTGTCAACAATGAATGCTCATGAATAGATTGAGTAAAACCACAACCAAGCAAAAAATGGCAAATTTCCATGTTCTATTGTCAAGAGGCTTGTTTTAGACCATATAAAGATTTCAACAATCTACACACTTGGCCTAATTTAGCTTTGGAATACCCTTGTGGTAGGATCACAAAAATTTCTTCTTATAAAAGCCCTATAGAAAAGCATTGTTGATATCAACTTGAAAAAGTGGCCAATCAAACTTAGCAACCACAACTAAGAGAACACGGATAGAATTCAATTGAGCAATAGGAGAAAAGGTGTAACGGTAATCCACACCTTCCTTTTGGGTATATCCTTTGACTAAAAAACATGCTTTAAACCTCTCTACACTACCATCAACATGACATTTAATTTTGTAGACTCATTTATAGCCAATTTCTTGCTTTCCTTTAGGAAAATCAACCAATTCCTAAGTACCATTACATTCAAGAGCATCAAGCTCAAGATGCATTGTCTTAACCCAACTCTCATCTTGTGAAGCTTGAATATAGGAAGATAGTTCTTTGGTTAAGAAAACATTTGCTAGCGAAGCCACGTAATTAATAGAATAAGAAAAAAAAATGGTAGAAGAAAATAATGATATTTAGTGTCTAGTAAAAGTATAGAAGGTGTATTTGGTAAAGAATGATCAAGAAGGTTAGTGAAGCATACATTGTGCAATGAATGTATATAATCTTACAAGTCCACATACTTCTTGAAAGATCATCCAATGTGGTAAGCAAATATTGTTCACCTATTCTTGTTGCAATCTTATAGGGTCCCTACAAATCCAAATGCACCAACTCAAAAGCAAAATTAGATTTATATTCACTTCGTTCAAAAGGCAATGATGTATTTTGGCTCATTAACACGTTTCATGAAAGAAATCATGAAAATGATGCTGTTTACAAAATCTCAATTGTTGAATTTGTACAAAGAAGTATGATCCAATCTTTCATGAAACAAACGAAGACTTAGACATGTTTTATTCATTGCAATAGAACAACAAAAAGATACAACTGAGAGTCATTCAACAAAGATTTAGAATACCTAATGTTTGCAACATCTAACACATACAACCCATATGAAACTCGAGCAAAAGTAATCTGCTCATGTGTGCTCGAGTCCTAAAATGAATAAGAATAGCTATAAAAAATAGATATTAATGGTTGATAAAATAAAAGTTTCGATATAAACAAAAGTTTATGTTTGAAATTAGGAATGTGAAGGACATTTCTAAGGTATAGGCTAGGTGCAAGAGAAATAGTTCTGATGAGCTTTACTAGTTTCTTAGTACCATTAGGTAAAAGAACATTTAATGGCTTTTTTAGTTGAGTTGTGGAAGAAAATAGGTCAATATAAGGTGTCATGTGATCATTAGCTCCTGTATCCACAATCCAAGAACTATCTTTAATATTCAAAACTACCATATGAGCAAAAGAAGTATGAATACCTTGTTAGGTTTCCATAGGGTTTTAAGATTTATAAAGATCAAATATTTAGTAGCAGAATTCAAAAAGAAAACCCTAATCCAGCATCTATGTGTTTTAATTAGATTAAAACAAAACAAATAGTTTGAATTTATACCTTTAACCTTGAAGCTTGGAATGATCAATTGGCAGATCGACTCTATAGGTACTGCAAAATTACAATCCCCTCTATTCATACGAATGAACACTCTTTCAAAAGGAGCATTTACGTGCTAGCATTGTCTAGAATACTTCTAGATTTGATCGGAAAAATTTTACGCACAACTCTTATGCTTCTGTTTTAGGGTTTATAGAATTTCTCTATACGTCTAATGTTGACCACACATGTCATTCACACTAAAAGAAACCTCTTATGTCTTATTCATAATAATATCAATATGAATAATGATATTAGTGCCCCTAATATTATTAGGGATAAATTAATTATAAATTAATTTATTAACATAAAATTCTTAGTCTAATTAGGAATTATTATTGTTCTTAATAAATTATATTTATTTATTATTCTTATGAAATTAAGATTAATAATAAATTTATTATTGCTAGACTTATTTAAATTTAGTCCATGATCATTTTTATTCACTCTTTTATGAGTGACCCTGTAGGTTCACTTAATGTTGGTTGTTGACCTAAAATATTTTGGTCAACAAAATATAAGCAACCTCTAGCAAGACATTATGTTTATCAAAACTACGTGAAGATCAACGATCTGATTTTTACCCAATCCATAACTTATGTCATTATCCTTTTGTCACATGATATCTAGATTAAACATAAGGCTTGGATAGTGTTACTCTTACATCGTTCAATCTTGTAATTTCTCGATCTCCAAGTAAACAGACAATAAATGAAATTGATCACCTATCCATTTACGGCCATGCATTTCTTATTTCACTTATGGAGGGGCCCAAAGATATCTCTTCCATAAAGAGAGGGATAAATCTCATCTTAATAATCACTTAATTTCCTCTACATGATACACATTACGCTCAATCTCAATCTTTATAATCATCTGATTAAAGACAACGTTTGATTGAGTGGAATCATAATGTTCCTCATGTTGGAACTTATGTTGATTTTAGGTCTAAGGATACGTTAACATTGTTATTGTGAGAATTACTTATGACACTAATCCATGTAGTGATCTTATAACGGGTTAATCCAGTACATAGTCCTCTAATAATTGCTGATGAGTTTGATTTGTATCCCCATATAAATAGACATGTCATGACTATCAAACAAAAACTCATACTAGATTTAGTTCATTATCATTCCCACAACAATGAGCATCTAGAGACATTTAGAATAATTAAATTATTCATGAATCCTATTATAAAGTAAACATGCAAACAATATAATAGAAATACCTCTGTATCTAAAAAAAAAAATATATATATATAATGATAATATATAGTAATTGGCCTAGGGTACAATCACTAACATACTTGCCATGTGAATAGTTGTAGCATTCTTTAATCTTTATGCGCTGCTACAATGTAACCATCATTCATCATGTGCATAAGTCTTTACACAAAGTCTATCATAAACTATGGATTTAATTTTTTAGATACAGTGGAATAAGTATTACTATCAAGCAGTGAATCAACCATTGTCCTTATAGTAACATCAGAGTGCACCAAAGCTAATTTTCTTAAATTCCTCTTGCTTTTATACCACTCCGGGTATCTAACCAACTCAAAATAGGTATCAACTAAATGTCCATCGCTTTACAATGTGTACAATATAGTCTTCTTTTCTTAAAATCTTTCTTGTCTTTTCCAAAAGTCTTGACATTATTTCTACTAGCAAGAAAAGCAAACATAGTACAATCTCCAATTCCTAAGGCCGCAGATACTATTTTGTTTCTCCACCTGTAAAACTAGGTAATATGCTCAACTAACACTAGGAAAAGGTTCAATTGATAATATCTGATTTTGTACCAGTTAAAGAACATCCAATGATCCCATTAGGAATTGCATAAGCTTTCCTTAAGATTCAAATTCAATAAGCTTTTCTTTCAAATCACAACTACAATAGTTCAAACATCCATAGGAACAAATTGGATAAGGATTTAAGGCTTGTAACTCCTCCCAACATCTCTTCAACTTATTATAGTAAGTTGTAATAGATTGATTACCTTACCTAGTAATAGAAATCTCATGTAGCAATTGAAAAATTTGTTGAGCATTAATATGACCATATTGATCGGTGATTTCTTTCCAAAGTTCATGTGATGATTGTGCATAGAGATATTTCTATGACAAATCATTAGTCATTGAATTCAAAATCCAGCAATGCACCATAAATCACAAGTAGTCATTTCACGTGCTCAATAGAATTTTCTTTAGGTTTAAGTATGATTCCATTAGTAAACCCTAATTTAACCTTCACTCTAATGCCATTCGTATGATAGATTCCAAGCAACAAAATTAGATCCATAAAAAACTATGTCACTTAGTTTCATTCCCGGATTATCGATCCAGAAACATATAAAGGACCAACATTCATCGCTTCAACCATTTTTAGTGGAAGAACTAAACTTATGCTTTAGAAAATAGGTTGTAATCGAAAATTGTATAAAGACCATTACAAGGTGAAGCTTTGATACAATGAGAAATTCTATCCTTTCCTTGTTATTGTCACTAGATTATGAATATAATTCAAGCAATTTTAGTGTTCTAAAGAAAGAAAGAACACTTGCAACAAAACATAGTAGAAGAAGATGTGTTTATTAAGTAACTCAATTGTTCATTATAACAGAAAGTACAAAACAAGTATTTATACTATGAAGACAGATACAAGCTAGCTAACATAACACGTGTAAATATACAAGCCATGTGTAAAGTAAAATATACAAGCCATATGTAAATAATAAAATAATTAGATACTTTCACAATAGATATATTTTACACTAGAGAAAAAAACTATATAAATAGATGACATGTTAATAACTAACTTTAGAAATTGTTAAAATTACATAAGATAAAGTTAATTAATAAGTAAATAAAATAAAAATAAAGAAGAGATTTTAGTAATTTAAAGATGTAGAGTCCAAGAAAAAGGATTTTGCCTTTATAATAATAAAGTAACTTAAAAAAGCATATTAGCATATTTTTTTCAAGGTGTTATAGTAAAGCTATGGAATCCCTTATTTGGTTTATTTTACAAAACAATTATCTTTTTTTTTTTAAATTACTTGAAAAATTATAATTTTCTTATTTCCTTTTCAAATCTCTAGTTTTTTTATTTTTCTTTAGAATCTCTTTAATTTATGGTAAGATGAATGATAAATTAATTTTATCTTATTGTATTTTGTGGACATTGAAATCTCAAAAAACAAAAGGATAGAGCACAAGAGGCATCAAATCAAACAGAGAAATTCAGAAAATTCATTGTCCACAAAAACAACAATTGAGGGCAAACTTGAACATGAATACCGGTAGATTTAAGAAAGCAGTTGTGTCATTGTGTGAATCAAGTGAAAAAACCTAAAACCTCAGAGCAATATTTGTTTTTTAGAATCATATTAATTCATAAAGAAAGATGCATCCACACATCATTCCATCGAGTGGACTGAACAAGACGGTTGAAGAAGCCAAACACACATAATTACCCCTCCTGCTCCAGTACTCCCTTCAGCCTACTCGCCTCTTCTTCCTCCCCTTTCGTGGCAATGTCATGTAGTAGTGGAGCCTCAAAACCGCCCTTGCAGAAGGCTTCCAGCTTAGGAAGAGTCTCCATCGAGACAGATTCCAAGAAAGGGAATCTAAATTTGCAACTTCTAGAGGAAAAGAAGCTTCTGAGTTCCCTTAACCTTGTAAGTTGTATTTCTTTTAGTCGGGGGAAACAAATATCGTCAGCTCCCCCATTTCCATCCTTGTCTTCTATCACTATTTCTTTCATGCTTTTACAACGCGATACATGTAGGACGGTAAGTTGCACCAAACATCTTGCTGCGGAAGATGTTAACAAATACACCATTTCACTGCATCTGTCAACATTTATAAAGGCCAAGTTACGAAAAGAAGCTGCGGCTTGAAAGAGATGTTTCAAAGAAGAACAGTAAAAGCCTTAGATCTGAAATTATATCGAGGATCCCTTCCATTACAGAAGCTTTCTTCAATACTTGCTTCAGTTCAGGCAGACTTCTAAGTATAAGAGTTCTTAAACTTTGAAGGTGTAGACATTCCTGCTTTAAATTATGTGAAGGAATTTCTTTGTCCTCTTGAGCTTCTTCTTCATCTACCAAGGTAAATAAATCTTCAAAGCAATGGCCATGTATCTTAAGAAGTTCAAGATTGTGAAAATGCTCAAGAAGAAACTTCCACGGAAACCTCTTAGCCACTGCTTCATCAATAGCTTCTATGGATAGATATGGCAGGTTGGCAAACACATCTAAAAAATCGCATTTCATGCAGACCTGCTGTGTCAGTTGCAATGAACTTCAAGTTGTTGAAAAATTCACCTCGTCATTCATCTGAACAAATCAACAGAGATAATTAAGTTCAATCTTCTTTTATTGCTGAATGCAGCTTCATTCTACAAATTGGAAAATTATGTTTTCCTAGCATTGCATCACTGTTGTGGTAAGAAGCTAAGAGTCCTACCTCTAGGCTCATTTACGAAACTAAAGCTTGTCCAAGTTCGACAAAATGTTTCAAAATAGGGGAAAAAAGAAGAAATAGAGAAAGAAAGAAAAGCAAATCAGAGCACTAGTGAAGCTCTTTACCTTTTCAGTCGAATTGATGATATCACAAACACCACTCTTCCCCTGTAGCCTAGGTGCATGTACTTTTGCTTTGGGACAATTTATTAGTCTTAAACACAAACAATCTTTACAAGGGATGCTCTTCAGCTCCGGCAAATTTACCAATTCCAAGATGGCCACTTCTAAATTAGGGACGAATTGATGATGCTCCCTGTTATTATAATTATCATCCGTGCCATAGGCTTCCCTTTGAACAATCTCCACCATGCCTGTACTGTCTTTTATCTCAACAGTGTCAAGTGTGTTGAAATATCTTGCAATAGAAGCTGGGAACACATATTTTAGATTATTACAATCCATTATGCTTACATACTGCAGTTTCTCATATGTAAGATTTACCCCTTCACTGTTCACTATATTCCAACATGGATCAATGCTGGAAGTCCCTCTAAGACCAGTTTTCTCAAAGAAAAATCGATTGTAATGGAACTGTTTACCATTAAATTCTGTCTCCTTTCTGAACTCTTGGACTTGAAACACTTGATCAAGCGAATCACAGTCCGCAACCTTTAATTTCTCTAGCTTTACAAATCCTCTAACCATCTTGGATGGAAAAATGCTTGAGAGGCTGTGACACTCGTCTATTTTAAGAACCTTCAGTTTGGAAAATTCCTCGAACGAACATTCTAAATCTGTTCTTTCATCACCAATGTTCCATAATTCCTTCATATTTGGCAACCCAAAAATTTTGAGTGATTCCATCTTAGGAAATGCAACCTGCAGAAATGAGAATGTGAAATAAATTTTTAAAGGTAATATCATATAAGTTCTGTAAGACAAACAACAATTGTACTAATGGTAGAAATAGCTTTATCTTTAAACCTATAATAGAATTATCATGCTTCCATCATTTCAATTTTGTTTTTTGGAAGGGGAAAATTTCAAATTGCTGATGCTTATCCTGGTTGGGTCATTGACTGTGTACAAGAATATATTTTACCACCTAAAAGCTATCATGTCACTTGATTCGATATTGGTTGATGGCATGTGATGACATGGAGGATTTATGATAAGAGTGGGGGAATGGGTGAAGACATTGAGAGATAATGGGACTAATAGTTGAGAGATTTTTCTTATTGGAGTGGTGTTTTGTTCACTTGACTCTACCAAGAATAAGGTTAGGTGTATCTAAATTTTATTTCAAAAAAAAAAAAAAAAAGAAAAAAGAAAAAGTGGAAATAGACACACATGTTGAGCAAGCCCTATTTGAGTATTGGCTTTCATGGGACAAATTGCACATTTTTATTTTTTTTGGGAGACAAAACTCTTCTCACAAGTTAAATACGGTCGATTGCTTGCTAGATATGTTGTGTGGAAAAAGTATCAAATACTTCATACGATCCTAAACAGAAGTATCAGTACATCATTGTTAGCATTAATGAGTAAGTACCTCATCTTTTTTTTTTTTTTTTCAATTAACATATGTGATGCTTACATATGGCTTGTGTTGGTACAAAAAAAATACTTCTTCTCGGCAATCATTATAATTATGCTTTGAAGCTGTCAATCTTTTATTCTAATAAGTGGCGGTTATTTTTGTTACCTCTTTATAAGCCTAAAATTTTAATCATAAAAATTGTTTTAAGGTTTTAGATTGATACCTTTTCAAGCAAGAAAAGTGGCTTCAAGTGTTGTTCCGAATTTGCAGCAAATGCCTCCACCTTACCACAATCATGGAGTTCCACGTTTGCCAGCGATGGCCACTCTGTCATATGCTTACTACAGAATCTTCTAAGCTCCGGCAAGTATTTAACTTCAAAACCGCTAGTTGATGAAGTATGATTTATATCCCTCCAATGGAACAATCTTGTCCATACTCAACCACATGTTCTACTGATTCACAATCCTCTATATTTAGTTTTTGTAGTTTCTCCAAAATCTTTGTGGTAGAAACTTTAAAGACACTTCTCAAAAGCTTGCAAGACATAACTTCTAGGATTTCCAAATCATTGAATGGAAAAAATTCCAAGAAGTTTCTTTTATGGTAAATGTGCTCCAACTCTGGAAGATCATGTAATCTTATAGTCTTCAGTTTCCAGGACTTACTGCTTGTAAATTTCCTATCCATAAAGGTGGATCCCTCAAATTCAAAAATTACTCTCACTAAATTGCAGTCCTTTACTGTTAGGGACTCCAGGCTCTGCATGTAAGGCAAAATAAAAGATGGAATAACAGTCGAAAGTTGATGACAGGCCTCGACCTCTAGGTCCTTTAATCGGCAAAACAACACTGGCGGAAATATATCTTGCAATTCTAATCCTTTGATATGTAGCTTCTCCAAATTCGGGATTATAACCTATAAAATCACATGAGCCAGAATTGGTTATCTCTCATGGTAAAATACAAACAAACACTGGAGAAGAAATCAATTAGTTATGCTTGTAAAAGAGGGAAAAAGAACCTTTTCGTGAAATAAGGATTTGGATTTAACATTTGCATCATTGGATGGATTAGGAGGACTCATGATGATGTCTTTAATTTAGTGCATCCAAAATCCACAATTCCTTTAGATATGGGAAATAGTACTCAGCAGATCCCGTGCTAAAGCTCTGGAGTTCATCAAGGTCCTCAAGCTTCAAGGAGCATAACTTATAAAACATCATCATTTCTTCATTCTGTGTGAAAAAAACTTCAACCATATTTTTGCAGGAGGATATATGTAGATCCTCAAGTTCAAACAAAGTCCTAGCTATGGCATCTGGAAAAAGACTTTTTAATTGATCACACTTATGAATTTTTATATTGGTTAGAAATGGAAACCCCAGCACTTGCATTCCTGATGAATTGTTCATGATCTCCACATTTTCTAGTTGCAATTGAAACAATGCTGTCTCTTTCAAGTCTTTTTGCCCTTGTTCAGGTAATACTAATATCTGCAAGGAGTTGCACTCTTCAATCTCTATGGACGCTAACTTGCAAAATGAATCTTCAGAGGGACAACCTTGCCATATGCACGAGAAACATCCAAGTGAAGACAAAACGAACTTTTCCAAATCTGGAGAATAACCTGCAAGCATTAGGAAATATTACTGCTTGGTTTCTCATAGTATTAAACTATTTTCTTCATGCATTTGTCACTGGAAAAATATTTTTTGAATTTCTTTTAATATTAGTTATAATCAAGTCTTCAAGCTCAAATGATGTTAGTAGTAAATTCCTCGACAATGACAAAATGGCGGATCACGAATTCACAACACCAAAAGCATAAACAATATCGATCTAGTACACACCACAATATACTAAAACTGTAAACAGCTAATGCATAAAGCATCTTGTTCATTTCTTATTTTTTTCCCTTCACTTGTAGAACACTCCTTAGAACTATGCTTGTGCATAAGTGAAATGTTAATTTTATTATTTTAGGCTTAATTAGGTTAATTTTGTACAAGGAGTTTGAGTATTAATATTACATAACCTAATAAGACTAGGGAAAAAAAAAAAAAAAAAAAAAAACTAAATACCCCTATCTGTACAAACTAGTCACATAAAGTAATAGTCCAAAAGATCCTTCAACTAGAGAACGTATATTATCTTGTTCTAAAGAAAATCTTAACAAGTACTAGTTTAGAAACTAAAAAAATATTTTCACCTTTCTGTTCAATCAATTTGTTTTCTCAAGTATAAATTTTAAAAGTTTCCTTTTCTGTCATGTGACAGGTACTTCGAGAACTTTTTAATAGGAACTTTTTTTCTCATTAAATAGAAGTCATTTTCCCTTATTGGTAATCAGAGACATATGGGATATTTATGGAGATTTTATGGATAGACGATGTTAGCCCTGAGCATAATCGGACAATTACCTATTTTTTGTTGCAAATAAATTTTGAAGACGAAATTTATTTAAAAGGGAAGAATGAAAACCCAAAAAATCATTTTAAAAACAATTATAAATTGGTGAATTTTCTCCCCTTGTTTTCTTTAATATAGCCCAACAACAACCCCACCCCCCGCTCCTTTTTCTTTTTCAAAATCAGAAATCATGAGTCAATATTTCTTAAGAAAAATATTAATAAAGAACAAATAGAGTACTAAGATTTGGCATGGAAAACTCTTATTAGAAAAGAAATCCATGGCATCGCAGCACAAATCTTCCACTATCAATAAATAATGAGATTATAATATTTTTCTTCACTCATCATACTAGCAGATAACTGATCCTTTATCAAAACAGTGGATATTAATAAAATCTCAAAACTGATTAATTTGCCAAAACGTGAAAACACCTATTCAATCTGAACAACTGAAAAGAATTAATAAAGAACGAAAATAATCACCATATAACACTACGAATTCAATGGAAGAATTTTGTCACAATTGAGATTTAGTAAGCCATACAATTATATATCTATAGTTGCTTAATTGAAGAAGAACTCTTGCCTCTTGATATATCTTTATAAATATTATATAAGGATTTTATTATTATGTGATATAGGCCCATATGGGTTGAACCTAAAGCCCAATGATATCTCTCTTCTTGTCCTAGCTTTCATATTTTCTTTTTCACCTAGACTGAAAACCTTAACTCTATAAGCCTTCGGTTGCACATCCCTCTCTAACTCTAGACCATGCAGATGGATTTTTATTCTAAGGTAATTCTTCTAAATCTTTTGGCGTTTGGACTATGCTAATTTTAATTCAAAGTTGATATGCCAAAACATTTACTCCTTTATATATATATATATATATATATATATATGGTTAATTAATAGAAATTTTGGACAAATAGAGGGGACTAACAATTACAGATACCTTCATGTTGAAAAAAAGGCTTTTGCTTAGCACCAATGTAACACCCGTATAATAATAATAAGGGAATTTAATTTTTTTTTTAAAGAGACAATAATATTATAACCTCTATGTCTCTCTATTTTTCATTTAAAAGAAAAGAGCTCATTCTCTTTAAAAAAACCATAACCTCCATTAAAAAAAAAAAAGGACAGAACCCCTTATGTTTTATAAAAGAAAACCCTAGTCACCATTAAAAAGAGAAAAACTTCCAATTCTCCATCTCTTCTAAATTAAATTTTAGTTCGGTTTCATATGAATTACAATTCGTTCAATTTTATTTACAGCCGTAATAACAGAGGTTTAATATAATTATTTTACCACAAAATTTAAAACATACCACTGTTAATTTTTCATCTTTCTCCGTAAGTATCATTTTCCGAACCCACCACCGAAACCGAAGCAATCTATTCATGCGAAGAAATTGGTAATCGTGTGTACGAAAGGCTCAAAAGATTGCCAGATTTGTGATATACCCGCATCCTAATCTAACTTTCCCCCTTTTTTCTTATAAGAAAGAGTGAAAATTAGTTTCTCCCTTTTTTCTTATAAGAAAGAGTGAAAATTAGTTTCTCTTTTTCAGTTGATATACTTCTTTTATATGATAACTAATCTCATTTGCCATTGGTTTTGGTCTTCTCGTTCTATCATCACATGCTACTAATAACCTTGACAATTTTAAAATTTCATAATGACAATTCTAGAAGAAAAACAAAATTGAAACACATTTTCCGTGGAACATGCACGCCTTATTATAATTTTCCTATAAGGCAGAGAAGTTGGATCATTTTCACTAAAATTTCAATGTATTAAAGATATGTTAGACTGGACTAGGCCCTTTTACATTGTCGAACTTTTTTTAGTCTAAGAATATCCATATAACTGGATCACCACTCTTCTTTTGCCCCTATAGCAAGCAAATTATAAGAAGCGACTTGTTGCTATTCTCCCAACAACATTTTGACTATAGATAAAACGAATTGCAAGGAGAAATTTATTCATTTTGTTTCACCCCATATGTTTTGTTCCACTATATTAAGTTTCAAGTACATAATATCGGTAGCATGCATATAATCTAACTTATGATGAATATCTCATTATAATATATAAAATAATCCATAAATATTTTTACATACTAAGATTATGCATTCTTTTAACTCCGTGATTTTAAGTTTACGGAGAAATTCAAGAAGGTAAACACCTATAATACAAAATGCGATATTTGGAGGCTTAATATGAAGGCCAACTTTTTTTTTTTTTTTTTTAATATATGTCAAATTTATTATGTTTGCTAACGTAAAAGATGCAGTCTATTAGTGTTAGATGATATTAGGAGATGTCGTAAAAACTTAATAATAAGCCGCCTCTTTCATATTAGCAAATAGATTAAATGGTATTAAGGATGAAGTAAAAATAGATAAAAAAGTTGGATTGGATATCAAATTGACTAATTGAAAGTTTAGGTACTAAAATCAAAGTTTTATGCAAAATTGAGATACTACATTGGATACTTACCTTTTTCTTTTTTTTTTTAAATATGGTTAATAGAAATTTTGATAGAATAGAAGAAAGGGAAATATCAATTACAAATACCTTCATACTGAAGAACGGCTTATGCTCAGCACCACCACCACCTTCCTCTGTACCTGACAGTTTCCTTTCTACTTTCAGAGGAAGAGCCATACTGATCCCGGGACAAGCACATGTGACCAGCTTCTTTAAGTAAAAAAAAAAAGGAAAGTTACAAACAGAATTAGAAGCATGAATTTTACTGGAAGTTTACATGTATTAATCATAGGGACCATTTTGGTTTGCTGAAAAAGAGTGGATCTATTAACAGTTTTTAGTCTACGAACTTGTCAATTATCGAACTTGTCAATCACACCACTTTTAATGATATTTTCAACTTTTGAGAATCATTACAATATATATATAATATATATATGAAAATTCAGCAGACCTAAGAAGATGTTATAAACTTAACGATTTTTTAAAGTGAAATTTCGAAATTCTCTAAAAGAACAAACCATCAATTAATCTAATAATTTTCACTTTTGAATTACTATTTACAACGATAAGTGTTTTTACAAACATTTTGAGGCTTTTTTTTGGGGATGTTATTGTAGGAAGTCTTGATGCAAGGACTTAAACTTGTCTATATAAAAACAAATTTACTATAATTGGACAAACTTAGTACAACTAGACAAACCTACGGCCTTCCACAATTCAACACTTACCACAATGGACCTAACATAATGAGATGAAACCTACCATAATTTAACAAAACCTCATCATTACTTATCCTGATGATTTTCCAATTTTCATGTTATGTTTTAGCTTGTTTCCCCATTTTTTGATTTTCTAGAAATACGACCCAACAGCATTTTATTTCTTTTGGGAGTTTATTCTTTATAAATAGGGCTGATCCATCTTAAGACAGTTGATATTGCTTGAACAATAGTTTAGATATATTTCTCTTATCCGAACAGCATCTAATTCAAATTGCGAATACGTGCTTTTTTATTCCACTACGTCAAAGATTCATATTTTAATAGTATCTTTAAAGCCAATTATTCGTGCATACCTTCATAGTGGAGGACGATCCTTCAATAGCGTTGCTCATTGACGATTTCCTTTCATTTTGTGGAGAAACAAATGTGGTCATATCGGGACAACGTCGAATCTCCAGTTTCTTCAAACGAGGAAAGTAGAAAGGACGTTTTCCACCAGCAAACATGGCCAGTCTCTCCATGTTGGATATCCTTAGTTCAATTAGTGATGAGAATTGTATAATGTCTGTCTCCAGTGTCGACGTTACTATCATTTTCCTCCTTAAATATTGTTCTCATCTCCTTGCAGGTGTCGACAAATATATAACTGATGCTCTGCAATGACTTCATCATCGATGAAGAAAAAAGATGAGTTAATCGGTCACAATGTGATACCTCCAGCTGGTTTAAATTGCGCATCAATGAGCCTTCTTTAAATTTTATCGGCCAAATAGTCTTTAGACTATTCAACTTAACTAATTTCAGCTTTGTAAGTTCTGCCAAATCTTGACTCTCAGATCCTTGGCCTTGACTTGATTTCTCCAAGTTAAAAATAGTTTCTATGGAGTCACAACTTTCGATGGTCAACATTTCCAAGTTCTTGAGCTGCAGATCGTCTTCTATAATATTTGAAAGATTCTTACAACTCTTTACCTCTAGAAGCCGGAGACTCTGTACTAACTTCACTGGAAATTTACCCTCAGATATCATTTTTAATTTTGGAAGATGAACCAGTTCCAGAGAGTCCAGAATAGGAAGAGAAACCTGGAAAATAAAAACTTAAAATATTTAGAGATAGTAAAACTTAATTGATAGATTAATAATAAAATTATTCCATAGTAAGAAATAAATCTATCTAAATAAATAAATAATAATAATAATAATAATATAATAATAATAATAATAAATATTGTTGGTAGTAAATAATAGATGTTTTTATTTATTTATTTATTTTTCAAATAAATACACTTTAATATAAAGTAAACATCTTACAAATTATGTGTAGAAATATTTATAGAAGGCTTAAGTACAAAAATAAGATGTCTATATACCTGGCGTCCATCGAGAAACGCAATCGGAAAAGCATCACTGTGGTCACCCTTCGTCTTATTTTCTTTGGCGCAGAAGCTCGAAAGTTGAGGTAAACCTGATAGCACTAATTTCCTCAATTTCAGTACCAACAGCTCACCATGGCCGACTCTTTTATGTTCCATACGACCCTTTTCATTGAAGGCAACAATGTCACTTAGTTCTCTAGTTGCTGATTTCAATCTCTTGAATTCGTGATAGTCCTTTTGCGACAGAAGGAGAGAAGACATTCTGCAACTTATGGCAGCTTTTATCCTCAAGATTTTCAAATTGATGAAAGAATTTGTGAGAAGATTGCTCTGGTATATCTTCTCTAAATTGATCAACCTCTCGAGATTCAACGTCTCCAACAGTGCAGGCGGAAAGCGATCTTTTGGGCGGAAAACATATTGGATTCCAGGACTGTTTTGGATAATATGCTTTAGTTCTGAATAACCTTGTTTAGATAATTCCGTGATACTTTTCTCATATCCTCTCCAGCCCAGTAATTCTAATTTCGAGCACATTGTAGAGCAGTTTGAACCAGTCTTTCAAAATGATAATTCCATCACTACCATCCACTTTAATCCGTAGGGTTCTCATTTTGTCATACTCTAATATATAATCTTTAGTTGTCACCTGAACACTTTTTAGAGAAGGCTCCATGGTGTTGTTTGAATTGATCTTTCCACCGCCTTTATAGTCTTCAAAACCAGCATCTTTTTTTCCCAATCCCTTTATAACAATTTTATACCTCTTCAAATTGGCGAACGGTAAATCATGAGGTAGCCCCCTCAAATTAGGAATACAGATGGTGAGACTTGTTAGTTTGGACATGCCGGCCAATTCATCTAAACTTGCTCTTGCTTTACCAAATCCTTTAGCTCGCCAATATACATAATTCTCCGGCAAATACAGTTCTTCTAGATTAATTAAGCTTCCTAGGGCACCATGTTCTATTATTCCCAACTGGTAGCACCCACTTAAATCTAGGAGTCTGAGGTCAGTCAACTCACTGATTTCCTTTGGAAGTACAGGGATCTCACATCCACGAAAAGTAAGCACCTGCAACTTCTTCAATCGTCCAATCGTGCCTAGATTTATAATCCTGCAACGGTCTAGACATAATGTTTGGAGTTCCTCTATTTGTTCAATGGAGGAGGGCAGTGAGCCAAAAGGCACACCACATACATCTAAAACCTTGAGCTCCTTGGTTTCTTTGAAAAATGATTTAGGAAAATGGATTTGAGAATTCTCATCGGCATATGACAAGAACATGTTTAGCTTTGGGCATTTCAATGTCTCGGGAAGTCCTCCAGATATTTCACCAACAAAAGGTAGAGATATAGATTTGCATGCACCAAGTTTATCATTATGCTCTAAATGAGCTCGTAACTGCTTCCCATCTCGCAGCACAAGAGAATATTGGGCTTCTGATGCCATAGAAAGGGAAGCGTCACTCATAACATCGTGTATTTTAATGTAGTCATCACCATAATCCTCTAAAAGACAAAAGGACTTGAGATTTTCAAGCAATGTCATGAGTCTTTCTCTACTTTCGTTAATGTTGTCTCGGAATAATCCCAAACCCATTGCATAAAAAAGTAAATCCTCGATTGCAATTATTTGATTGCCAATTTGGCCACACAGCAAGAACAAGTTCTTCACCTCCCCATCTTCCAATGCTTCCATTATAAGTTGATTTATTCCTACCTTGTTGGAATTCATTAGCTCATCTAAAGCATTTTTCCAAGTTGATGGAGGATATGTCCTCAGTTTTGCAGCTAGAGGGACTATATATACTGGTAGGCATGCGCATTCTTTCACTAATCTCATGCCCACAAGTTCTGACAATGATTCATCGATCCCATACCCACGATTCTCTTAAATAAGTCCATTGCTTCATCCTTATCAAAAGCCTTGAGCTCAAAATATTGTTCGCAATCCATTTCATTCTTCAATCCCTCCATTTTTCTAGATGTAAGTAGTAGCTTGATTCCCTTATGGTTTATGGGAATTCCTAGCATATCTAGCTCTAACTTCTTCCAAATGTCATCGAGGATAATAAGGATCTTTTTCTCCTGACCTAGTAGAGCACGCAATAGGTTTGCTTTTTGATCCACACCTCTCTCATTTCCAAACTTCAAGCCTAGGCTGCATAGAAAGTTTGACAGATTCTCTTTAATGAATGAAACAGGATTATTAACAACACTGCAATCTTTGCTTATGAAAGGCGTACACTTGCTGTTGAAACATTTTTAACACTTATCTTTGTATATAAAGTAAGGATAGATTGCAGAATTAATTTGAAATCGCTCCTATCTATAAGCTACAATGCAGGATAAAGTTGTTGCATTCAGTTTAGGTGATACTTCTTCTTCCTCATATGTTGGCCCACCGATTCCAAGTTGCTGTAACATAAGAACTTAATTTCACTTTTACGTTGACACCATTGGATTTTTTTTTTTTTTAAAGCATATATCTATACTTAGTATATTTTTCTAACTTAATAAAATAATAATATGACGTCCACGCCTATGACTTTTATAGTGAAATTGCTCATTCTCAAACTTGATAAGAAATGCTTTATAGCATCAATGACATTACGATATAGTTTGTGGAGCAATAGTTTTGGAACAACTTATTTTTTTACGATTATTAAAGACATCTATTTGTCTAAAAATATTTATTCAAAGAGAGAAATATATCTATTTGGATAGTTTGCTTTTTATTTGTATCTGTATCAAAACGATATATATATATGTGTGTGTCTGATTTACATTTATATTTTATTTATATTTGATCTTTTCATGAGAATTGCCAACTTTTTTTATCTGTATCTATTTCTTGATAAACAATTTGATAGAAAAAATTTGAAAAAAGTATATGTATTTCTAGAAAAAGCTAACTAAATAAACCCTAAGTTTAGTCCACAACGTTTGAGTTATTCTCAATTTGAGTCCTTAACCATTTTTTTCAATCTATCCTTAACACTTTCGATTTTTTTGTTTAAGTTGTTTTATTAACTCAATTAAAAACTCCATTAAAAGTTGACATGTGTAAAATTATGACAGGTTCATATAAAAAATCTTAAAAAGGAAGAAAAATTAGAAGCCTAGAAAGGAATAAAGAAAAAAAAGAACTCTTTACATCTAATGAAGTGAAGATAATGGTGAACAAGCACTTAGCAAAATAGAATAGAGATAAGTGAATCACAGTCTCTTGAATTTAGGTCTCTATCTTGAAGGAAATAAGCCCATAGGAAGAAGTCATAGCATTTGGCAATGGGCTACATTGCTTTTAAGTTAAATTCCTTCGTTTAGACTCTTAAACGGCCAATTTTTATATTTTTGGCAGGTTTTAGTTTTATTATAACTTCTTATAGACACCACTATTTTTAATGTCTTTTATAACATTTTTTTTTTTGTTCTTTCATATTCTTTGTATCCTTAAATTTTATAACATTTCTATTTTTGGCAGTTTTTACATATCTATTTTTTGCATCTTTTGAGTTCGCCTATATTTCTATGCCCTAGGGCAAAGAGATACCGAGTTATTTAGAAATATCATTTTATAAGATGATTTTGCTCAATTTCTTCCTACATTTTCGAATTGCTTATAGTTTTTCGAATTTGAATGCCATTTACCTAGAAATTCTCAAAATCATTAGGTATTGAAGATCACTTTCTGGTAATCATGCATGATTCAATGGTTTGTAATAAAACCCTAATTAACCTGTTGCATCAATACCTAAGACAAGTTTAGAGAAGAATTTTGGACCATAAATTTGCTGAGGATAATGGTGATTATTAATTTATTTACTTTTAAAAAAATTAAATCGAACTATTGTAGAGTATGAGCATGAGTTCTCAAGACTCTATCTTGTAGTTTGCTCTTCGTTCGTGACAATTGAAGGCACTACATTTGATGCGGACGTTTACGACGCTTGTGAGAAATGGAGGCATTAAAAGAGATCTACCGGGGAAATTTGATTCGTCCTTCCTCTTATCAACAAAGAACATAAGTCACCCGAGGCAGGATCCCTAATTAAAACTATCTTGGGTTTCGTTGGTTTGTAATTTTTCGGTCTCCCTAGTGTTTCTTACTTAGGTAAGCTTAGCATTTTTGTAAACCCCTGAAAATTTTGATTGTCAACTCGATAAGTCGACTTGACCATAATTCTAAATTTCTATTCTATATTCAAATTGGGATATTTAAAACCTTAAGTCTAAAATTTTAGAGCTCAAATCACGTTTGCTAGATCAATTGTGTAGAATATTTAAAAACTTAAAATTAAATTAATAGAACTTAAATTATGCATATAAA
Source organism: Combretum micranthum (assembly GCA_024138025.1). NCBI lineage: Eukaryota > Viridiplantae > Streptophyta > Magnoliopsida > Myrtales > Combretaceae > Combretum > Combretum micranthum. Next base: position 365,377 of record JAMXBD010001063.1, on the reverse strand, counting down.
AACATATTGTATATAAAAATTAGGAATTTTGACGCGTGACAACATGAATCATTTTGAACATACTTATTTTTATTTCAATATCATATGACAAAATAATTAATTAATAAATTAACAAATTAATTATTTGTCAAATACCTAAGCCAACCCTATCTTATCCTCCTTATGGTTGGGAAAAGACTTAAACATTATCTATTTGACTTCTCACCCTTGTTGTCTTCTTTTAGCTACTAATATATAAGGATAAAGCAAGCATTCTCTCTCTTCTCTTCTTTTCCTTTTTTTTTTTTTTCCCTTTTTCATTTTTTTCCCTTTCCTTCTTCTTCCCTATTGCATGGAAAGTGGAAATAGAGCAGCCATGTAAACCTTCTTCCCCTTCACAGCCTTGCACCTACTGCTATTGTTGTCAGTAACCCCGCTTTAAGCAACAACTTGAAACAATAAGGTAAGCTCCTCTACCTTATTCTCTTTCATTTTTTTTCCCTTTTCATCAACAAGTGACGACACATACTCTCATTGCTCCTCCCTATATTGGCGCTTGGCTTCATGCGCACAACACACACACACCCCATGAGTGCTCAATGAAGTGCTCTACATCACACTCACAGCAACAGCTGTTGTCATGCATACAACAACAAACACTATAGCACAGCTACTATCACACACACACAACTAACACCATCGAGCTATTGTCATTGCTCACACACACAAACAGTTGAGCACGCTACTTTGTCACACATACACACGAGCGCTTACAATGAGCGCTCCACACAAGAACACATTGAGCTCTCTATGAGCGCTCCACACCATCACCCTAGATGCTATGTTTGCGTCCCAAGATCACACACATCCACGCATAACATTAATAGCACTACCCCCACATGTTAAGTGCTCTATAGGTGCTTCATGAGCACTCTACAGATCACAAAACACTCGCCTGATGTTGTATATATATCCTTATATATGTTTATATATATTATATTAGTCTTAATTTATTTCTTTATTTTATCTTATTCCCTACAGCACAAAGTCAAACACATATTACACACATCAATAACTTAGCTAAGATTAAATAATATATATGTGAATCCTTATAATTATATAATAATATATACATGTATAAATATTCATAAACACATTTAAGGAAGTTAATAGTTAATATGGAACAAGTATAGATAGGAGTTTGGACTTAGAAATAAAAATATTGAAATTTGCTAAAGAACTAGCAAATTTTGAAATCTAAAAAGTGTATTTCTACGACCATAGAGCCTTCTTTAGTAAAAACAACATCACTAATGGATTTTACTTGAAAAATCCTATGAAAACGACTACTCATTCATCAAAAATAGACTAGAAACAAGCTAGATATCACAAAAACAAATTTTAAGTTAAAACTGTCATATTTTACCTAAGAATTGAGATGTGCTTTACGAATTCGAGCATTTTACATGTTTCTTTTCTCAAAAGCAACACCACTACTAGAAAGTTCATGGAGAGAGCATAGAATCGACTATTGATATGTCAAAATTGAATTTAAAATGAGAAAGATATTGCGAAAACAAGATTTTGAATTCAACTGTCAAATTCAAACGAATTTCATATGTTACAGTTTTCCATTCAATAAAAATGATCTTATATTTGAAAAAGCACTCGAAAAACCATATCAAATTAACTATTTATACATAAAAAATGGAGTTAAAATGAATTAGTTCTAAGTGATTGAAGTTTTAGCACAAAAAATGACAAGTTTACTGAACTCTTATAATATAGATCTTAAGATTAAGCACTTTAATGGATTCTTATTATAGTAGATTTATATTTCTTACTATATTCAGGTGGTTTTATCTTCGATACTAACCTACTCGTTGACTGCTACGACTAATAAGACCAGTTAATATATTCTTATGAACTTTATACTTATTTGTGTTTGTAAGATAGATTATGATGTTTTATTAATTAATAAGTGAATTGTGTGTAGGGATGGGAGATTTTGCTTGTGATTACTCGTGTTTGACTTTGAATGTGAAAATACTATAATTATATTTCATATTATGGATTTGATTGTATTAGGATAGTTTTGTGAGTGTTTGATGCTTGCATCCTAAAATAAAATAGACTTAAAAGATATCAGTATAAAAATGAAATGCAAGCATGCATTACACAATTGCATTTTTGAAGGTCATCACCACTAAACAGTGGCTTCAATGGGCTGTGATCATGGAGGACCATGTGTGTACCTTGGATCCGATTTTAGGGGATGGAAAAAAAGTTATCTTGGGGAAGATGAATCATCTTTTAAGGTTGGCTGGTGGCATTATTTGGGAAGACCTTGCTTTGGGAATATATATACACACGCACATAAATACTAATTTTTTGTATATGGAAAGATAATGTGGTTTGCTAAAATTTTTTTCAAATCCTGAAGTAGTAGGGTTTCTAGGTGTTGATGTTAGTGGACATTCCTCATTCCTTGATCTAGAAGGCAAATATCTGAGCTATGTATGGCTACTAGTTGGCCAAATATATATATATATATATATATATATTTACTCACTTGCTCGATTGTGTTATACATGTTTGTTTAATACAAACATATATGTTTTACCTTAATATATAATATATATATATTGCACATTACTTTTGTTTGTTTAATACAAATATATATATTATTTAGTTGTTGTGCTTCAAATAAGTCATGTTTTTATTTAAAAAATATAAGGCCCACTAGTGCTTTTAAATAGTATTTATTATCCTAGATTTGTCTGCTATTTATTTTGGACAGTTAACATTTTATAGAAATATCAATCAAATACTTTTAGGCCTCATTGATTACTTAGTCAAAGCTTTTGAGAGACTTTAGGCGTTAGCATCGTGTATGACAGAATTGTCCTATCTAGATTACTCTCGAGGCATGATAATTTTGATCAATAGAAGAAGACAATACCTTCGGCATTCTCAAACTCTAACTAAATCTAAGGCCTAATTTCCACATGTTTTACTAGATAGATATAATCCGTATTCATTAGACCATATGGCCATATAACATAATTTCATGGCTCATTTCTCGATTCATGATGCTAATCTTTATAATGAATGTTGAATAATTCATTTTTAAAAAGAAAAAGAAGTAGTAGATGTCTGCAACTCGAAGATATCTATTCTTTTCCTCTCTTTTTTTTCTTTCTTTTTTTCCGGCCAATTCCCCTTCCTTTTTCAATTTTTTCATTTTTCTATGATTTATATAATTTAATTTGTTGTATGTCAAATTAATATTTATTGTATTAATTAATAATATTTATGAACCATTTATGAATTGATATGTTGGAATTTTAAATGAATTAACACATGAACTTACAAATAAAAAAAAAGCTTAAAGATTCAAATAGAAAAATAATGAATTATTAATAAGTAGATTAATGCTTTTTTTTTCAATGGACTGCAAAAGCTATTATAATGTGGCCACATAGGGCTATTACAACGCGCTAACGTAGAGAATTAAACTCGGCATCACAAGAATGAGGATCTGAACCAGATACTACTAGGCTATAAGGCCACCAATGGAGATTAATACTTTACTATAATTCGAATGGGGCTATGAATCTTGATCTTCAAATTAATAAAAGAGAGTAATATAACTTTGATAGTATTTTTCTTAACATTGAAAAGTTGTTATTTCAATAAAAACTTGAAATACCCTAAGACCTTTACCTAAGTTAGAAATTGAGCTTAGATAGATTAAACAAATCAAATGATTATAGGATGTAAATAGACAAGTTAACATAATTAAATTAGTAACTAATTAAGTTGAAATTTGATATTTAAATTCCTAAACTCCTAAACATGTTGTTCAAATGTTTAGTGGATTCTTGAATTCCAAAGATTTAGCCTAAAAGTTTATATCCTTAATCCGCATAAATTTTAAGTTCATTGCATTCCTAAAAATATCAATTTTCAAGCCAAGCCCAAATTAAATATCAATTTGATCGAAAGTAAGTTTCTAAATTAAGTTCTTAGTTTCTAATATAAAGATTCTCAAATTATTTTCTAAACACTTCTAGATTAAAGATATTGATCTGAAAGTTTTAAACCTAATACTCTTATCCTAAAATATCTAAATTTATTCTTATCATTTCCTTTTCTCTTCCTTTTCCCCTATTTTTCCTTTTCTCCTCTACTTTCCTTTTCTTTTCTTTTCTTTATTTCCTTCTTTCTCTCTTTTCTTTATCTCCTATTTCTCTTCTTTTCTCCCTTCTATCTCTTTAAATCTCAATTTCAAGAAGAAAAGAAGAGAAATCAAAGTTAAAAGATGATATACGAGAAGGAAATCAAGAGCTAAGTATAATTGTTTTATTTTGTTTTGATTATTGTTTATGAGTATGTATGATGGATTGATATTAGATATAAGAAGAAATTGTGGTGAAGTTGGTGAATAATGAATATATGAGCATCTGAGTTAGGATTTAGATTATGTTATGTGTATGTGTAGGTTAAAAGTTAATGGAGTGGTTTTGATAGAATATGAAGTAAAAACATGAATATTGATGTTATAGATGATGATTATAGGCTTCTATAAAGAATATAAGATTTTAGATGATGAAAAATGACGTGAAACAAGTAGAAAAATAAGTTAAGTTTTGAAAACCTAAAATAGGGCAAAGAGCACTAGGTGAACACGGGATACCCTATTGAGTTATGATCCTTACTGTTACTTGAAAATACATGTTTTTAACCTACTCGAGGAGAATCACGACTAGTATACGGCCTTCCTATCGAACCGTGCTTCTCACTGACCTCAAAAACCCAAAATAAGACGTGTTTTCTAGAACAACAAAGCTAAAACATGGGGTAATGTATCCACCCGTGTTTCTCTTTGGTAATGATACTGTTTTGTATTTTAATCATAACTTTTTCATTTGAACTTAGATTAAGGTGCTTCAAAATCCTATAGAAAGCTTAAAAAGAGATATACAATTTAATGCTTCAATTTTTTGGAACTTTAAAAGTATCATGGCCTAAATTTCATTTGTTTCAAGCTGTAACATATCCAAATCAAGTTAAAAACTTATGTTTACTAATTGATTATGTGTAGTTAAGTATAAAATGAACTTAGCTAATAAACATAAGTTCAACTTGACTAAATGGACTTGAATGAGTTAAAAAAAATTAGACCTCATTAATTTTAATCAACTTGGTTCAAATTAAGATAATATAGGTTTAACTTATAATTGACTTATATTGATATGTTAGGATAAACCAAGGATTATATTGGGAATATGTTGTTTCAAATGTGTTTACTTGGGAAATGAGGATTTTTGAATATCAATGACATGATGTTTTTTCTTATAATGAATGAATAATCAAACAAAGAGAAAAAAATAATTTGACAAATAATGGAGAAATATCTGTATGTTGGTGGGGCAATATTTGCAATCATACTAGGGTTACTACTTAGTGTCTAATCAAATAGATTTTTTAATGAGCTTTTGATGTAAATGGATAATTAATTACGTTACTTATATGAGTTTAATTCTTGAACTAATATATGAATAGCTGATTTATTAATTGAGATGGCCTCCAACTTATCCCCTATCTTGGTTTGGATTTCAAATATGAAAGGTACATAGTAACTTGCATAATGATTGTTGAGATAGACATTTTTAAAATGAATTAAGAACTTAAAGATGGCCTAAGTAATGTTTGATGCTTGTGTTTGTGTCGTTGAATTCGATTCGAAGAGCGATAACCTTGTCCCTAGCGGGACATGGTAGTTTAGCCACTTAGGCCACTCCTGTCTTGATGCAATGACATTTATAAGTAGCTCAGTGGGTAACTAATGTGGTAAATAGTATCAGCGTAATGTTTACTTAATCTTAAGGTGAAGTACATGATTTAGTTCACATTTATGGGAATAGTTGAACTAAGTGGTGTTATGGACTGAGATAAGTGAAGATAAGTAACGGTTGTGACCCCTAGATGGAACTATTTTCCTTTTTGGTTAGATATTGGAGATATAGGTATTTAGCTGCCTATATCAACCCCCTGAGCAGCTGCTGTTACACAAGACCTCTAGATTCCTAGAAGGTTGTTCCAGAATGTGAGTGTTCACGTGTTACTTGCCTTATTTAAATGAAAGGTAATAACTTGTTATTTGTTGCATCGCATTTAGTTAAGCTCGTGCGTCTTCTTGTATGTGTTTGTATTATTATGTACTAGCCTTTAGCTTATTATTATTGTTATTGTCTTCTTTCCAGGTGTTGCGATGACTGATGATGTTGATGATTGTGATGTTGATGTTGTTGATGTTTATGATTGATTTGGGTAGAGGGGACACTGGAAAATTATGAATGAGTGAAGTGAGTTCAGGCCCATTGAATTACTTGAGTTTTATTTTATTTTGTTTAGAATTAGATTTATAATTTTGAAAATTTTTGTATTCTTTTAAAGGGATTGGTAGAGCCCAAGTTTTGTAAATGGAGTTTTTAAAATTTTGTTTGCCATCATGAATGATATAGGAGTTACCTGTTGGTATAGTTTTGTTTGTGACAAGGTTGATAAAAGGATATGTGAAGGAAGTGTTTTGAAAGCCCTTTATATTGCTTCAAAAGACAATGCAAAAATAACACAAATGTTTTTATGGAGTTGGATTTGGAACTATGGTAAGGGTAAAGGCTTTTCCAAACCCTCCATGTTACTCCTGTTTGGGAAAAGATTCACAGGTTGAAATAAATAATCATTATTAGGATAAATATTATTGCCCAACTGATGTACGTTACAATGTACATACAACAGCTATAAATCTCAACTATTTTAAATAATTCAGGATTGGAAACCAGGAATACACATTGGCTACCCTTCTTGATTATGGGCTTGTCATAGAAATTATGGGCACATTTCCACAATTTATGACCCAACCCATAGGAAAAATGTTTCATGAAGTTCTGATAGCCTTAAGAGATATAGAATGGGAACATGAGAAACATGATATCCTTGTAAATTATTATGTAAAAATAAAGGCAATACCACCAGAATGATTAAAATTTAAATTCAGACCAGCACAAACCTGGTTTTAGATTTCCCCAGTTAGAGGAAAGGTTTCAATTATCCAAAAAATCTATAGGCTGGAATCCACCAACAGTGTGGAAGAACAGTTGAATCTATACATTGCTGACAAAATGAGCATGTACATACCAGAAGATCCAGAATTTCATCTTACTGCAACGACTAAGACGAAATTTATCTTCACAAAGCAAAAAAGAGCAATTTGATCAAGATATGAAACAAATTTGATGACACTTAAAGAGCTTTAACACGAAGATGAACAGGATGAAAAGGACAATCCATGTGATCCCAATTATACTGAAGATGAGGATGAAGAAATGGAATGACAGGAAGACTTAAATAGGTTCCAAGATTAAAAAAAAATTGAAGAAAGGAAGATACGGTATAGCACAAAGGCAAAGGAAACAGGACAAAAGGAGAAACGAACATGAAAAATGCGGAAGGAAACAGAACAAAGGAAAAAATGGACATGAAAAATATGGAAGGAAATAAGAGAATCAAATACTGAAAAGGTGGAAGAAAAATCATGGGATTACTGTTCGACATGATAGCATAGGTCACTGTAGCATCTTTTTAGGAATACTATAACACTTTTTACTATAGCAGTAGGCTACTATTTTACTATAGTAGTAGGTTACTGTAATACTTTTTATTGTTTTAGTTCTGCAAAAATTTTCTATAAAAGACGAGCAGGGTTCAAGTTTAAGTACGACGAAAAAATATTAGAGAGAAAATATTAGAGGATATTTGAGTGTTTTGTGAGTGAAACTTCTCAGTGTTTTAGTCCTGTAAGTGTATCCTTGTAACATATCTCCACTATATTCAATGAAGCTTTTGTAAGTTTCCTTTAACCATGTCCGGCTAAATTTCCTTTTAAGGTATAAAGGTAACCATGCTCTAAAACCTTATTAGGCCTTTGTATCATGCGAAAAGATTTTATAGCATAAGTAAACAGATTAAGGCACCATACTTGATAGCAAAAGCTCTAGTTCCTTTAGAAATTATACCAAAAGGATCGGCCTAAAAACCCTCCATTTGAGTAGAGTTTACCGTGATTTGGCCTTGTGGGTTATGGCGTGGACATGAGATTTATTTTCTAAAGAAAATAGTGCTCCACCGATTAACTATCATCGCTTTAATTGTTTACCTCTGCCGTGAAGTCTTTTCTCGTGGCAGTATATACCTATATTAGACTTTGGATGTATAATTATATAATGATGAACATACAGTGTAATAATATCATACACATACATAGCCATGTAAAAATGTACCAAAATATTATTTATCAAATATGAGATGAGATAGTTATAGCTGTAATGCTTAGACAATCCACTTAACATTTTTTATAAGTTATTAATTATATTAATACATGGCAAGATACGTAAATATAGACATATATATGTGAGTGGTTGGTATCTTGAAAAGATGAAGGTATTTATACACATTAGTTGCACCCAGTTGGGCTTATTCAATTTATTCTAGTCTAACTATTGCAAGAATATGCAGCTATATATATATATATTTTTTTATTTATTTATTTATTGTGTATGTAATCTGTTGTCACTTGTTGGATTGTAAAGGACAAATTGTAAACAACACACTATGTTTTTTTTTTTTTTTTACAATTATTATTATTCTCAAAAGAAAAATACATTTGTAATCTTAATGTTTCACCACTTTCCCATTTAATTCCTAATCCTTTCTTTCTATTTTTTCCAACTATCACACTACAAGAAAACTTGTTTTGTCTCTAAACATAAATTTCCATCATAAAAACTATTATTGTTGATTCTATTTGCAAAAATATAACTTATTTTTTCACATTTTTCATCGCAGATTTTTTGTTTTTAAAGGTTAGTTTTCTTATAGTGTTACAAAATTACAAAACTTAGCAAATTTTTACTTTTTCTAGCACTCCAAGTTTTTTTATTAGCGTATGACAGGTGGTATATTCTAAGTTTCATAACTATATTACACAAACAATATAAATAATTAAAAAATATATAAAGGATAATATTGTAGAAAAAATTATAGCCAACAAGTGGAAAAATCGCAGTTTAATAAGTTACTAGAAACTCACATATAAAACCAATGTTGTCAAAATCGGACCAGTCCGACTAGTTCAACCAGAATCGATCATAGAAATGAGCCGGTTCATACCATTAACTCGTTTTATTTAGTTGAACCGGCAAGACTTGGGTGGTTCGACCATGAACCAATTGACCCCGCCGTGTCATTCGGGTTTGAATGCATTTATTAAAAAAGAAAAGGAAATTATAGTTTGATGTCATAGCTGGTTTGGTGGATGAAAATGAAGGAAGAAGGAGGTGTTGTTGGGAAGATGATGATGGATTGTTGATGATGGCCGATGGAATGGTGTTGAGTACCATGTTTTTGGTCGCATGATTGTTCCATGGTAACCTCTGCATTTCCGATAGGACTAATGTACAAAAAGTGAGAATGATGAAGACAACTTTTGTTTTCTTTTTTAGCCCGAAGATGAAGGCACCTTTTAAAATGAAAATGAAAAAAGAGACAAGAGTGATGAAAAATAAATCAAAGGAACGGAGACAAGTCAAAGGAGCATCGTGTTTTGAATTTATTGTGCAGAATGGTCAAATGTAGGTAGGGATAGGTCTATGAATGTGGGTGTGTATAGAGTTCCTATTGGGCTTAAGGTACCGAAGACATTTGGACACATTTTAAAAGTTCTTGCATTAACTCTTTCCAAATATTGATACATTGGGATAGGCTGTTATAGCATTTTTGACCTATTACATCCATTAAAAATCATATAAGATTGAATCCTATATGGTTTTAGGATCGGGTTTGGATATATAGTAAAAACCCTATAAGGTTATAGAATCGGGTTTTAATCATATAACAAACCTGATGAATATCTAGTAATCCGATATTATAATTTAAAAAAATAAGAAATATTACTAAAGAGGCAACGAAAGGAAAGAAGACATAAAGAAGTTACCATCTTTTTTGCCTCCTAATGATATTTTTTTTCTTTTATATATACTAGATTAGTTACATATTTTAGAACGTTCTATTAAATTTTGTTCAAGTCATGTTTATTATGAGGATTAATATTATTTATTGTTTGTTATATTTTAGTCCCAACAGGAGATTTAATTTAACCTTATTTTTAAGATATTAAATGATGATAAAAGTAATATCTTTATGTGTTTAAATGTTGTATAATGAATATGGTCTACAATATTTTCTATTAATTCCATATATATCTTTCCATTTTTGAATGTATAGGAAACTTATGTCAGAAGCACCGTCTTTTCTTAAATTTATTATCAAAATTTGAAAATAGGTTTAAAAAAATAGAGTTATAGGATTATAAGGTCGAGTATGGTAAACCCTATAAGGTAGCAGGTTGGGTTTCAAGTTCACGTGATCCATTCAAAATCCAACCCGGTTACATCCCTGATTTTGAATGAGTTTTATTTCAGGGCTAAATTTTAAAAATTATTTTTTTTTAAGAAAAACAAAGTAAAAAAGAGTGTTTTAAGTTTTATTTAAAATTTTCCATTTATTTGTGGTGCACCTCCTTCTCTTAAAAGAAAAATAATGTTAATATATATTATACAATATAACTATTACATTTATTTACTTTTCATAACCAAAATATAATTTTTATTTTTATTTTTTTATCCTGTTTTGACCTCGATTGGATCCAATTCAACCCCTCAACCCTTGACCCCTTGCCTAATTTGGGTCAAACTCTTGTCTGGTTCTGACGACACTATATAAAACTGATAACTCACTCATAAAGAGTTAATGATCTTGTAACGTAATGGCATTAATCTCAAGCGAGATGAAGTCGATTTGTATTACTTTTTCATATTATTATAGGAAAAAAAGAAAAAGAAAAGAAAAGCCATCTACCACCACCATCTCTAATTTAAAAAAAAAATGAAATATAAAAAAATTCTTAAAAGGATTTTTTTTTTTTTTTTCTGGGCTCGCTACGCTAAAGGATTATTGAGTCACAGTCAAGTCGCACAACCTCGTTGGACCTTTTATTCTTTTTATTTTTCAGAAAAAATAGAGGTCTTGGGAGGCACCCACCCCACCACCGTGAGTATGTCCAATAACTTCTATTGTGATGTTGGCTTAACTATCAACTTTCCCCGAGATTAAGGGGGCAATAGGTTATGCTTTCTTTTGATTTTTCAGTAATTTTTTTATTGTTAGGATTTTTTAATATTTTATTTTTAACAAATTAATATGAGTAATATATTACATTATTTAATGAAATTAATATAGGAATCAAATCATATAATGCATCATCTATTAATAAAAAAAAGTCAATTTTTTAAAAGTTATAATTGATTACATTTGCAATTGTTTATAACACAAATTGAAGAAAAAGTATCGATTCAAAAAAAATAATAAAATATTAAGAAATATAAAAATAAGTTCTTTAAAAAAAATATTAGTTTCAATAAAGACCACCTTATCACTTAAAAAAATGTTGAAATAATGTATTTTTATATATTTAATTATTTTATCTAATAAAAATAGTAAACAAGATTTAAAGGCTGTGTTTCTAAAATTGAACTAACTTTTATTATTACAAAATTGTGATTCCCTTACTTGGTTTGTAAAAAAATTTACCTTAAAAAGTGTCTGTTACATATAATATGGAATATATTAGGAGTTTCTATTCCTTTAGTTTATCAAATGAACTGCTATTCCTCACAAAAATGTAACTTCTTATTTATTTATTTATTTATTTATTTTTGTCTTTGTAAAATACTCCCAATCATAAAGCAAAGAAATTACTATTTATTTTCTGATTTATTCCATTTTGGAAAACCAAAAGTATTATAAGAGTTTAGATGCTTAATTTAAAAGATAAAAAGGTTTTAACCAAAGTAGGGTAAATTTATGGGAATTTATTTGCAATTTCCCCAAATAAAAGACATTTATGCTAATCTTGTTCATATTAATGACGTCTTCTTTGTTTCATGTGATAATTATTTAGATAATCACTTAGAATAAATTGTTGGACAAAAATGAAAGAAAAAGAATTATCTGGCCAAAAAAAGGGGAAAAAATTAAAATAAAAAGATGGAAAAGGAAAGCGCACCTGTATGCTAATTCTCCCTGAATTTTTTCTAAGTCGGGATCTCGAGATACAGTTGCCAGAGCCACCCTGTCGAAGTCATAATTGAGGCTTCTCCTATGAACTTGCTCCATAACTTTTCTCATCAGCGTAGACTTGCCCACGCCAGAGGGACCATACACGCCCACAACTTTGACATCCGAATACATCAAGGCTTTGTTGATGTCCCTGAGGATAGCCTCTCTGGATGGGGTGAAATGGTAACTAATGCCATTGTACAAGCCCGTCACCTTTCCCGGTGCACTTCGGTAGCAGATTCGTCGAAGCCCACTTTTTCTTTTTTCAAGCTGTTGAATAGATTGTACGACATCCGCGGCCACCTTGCTGATTTTGTACCTCGTATAAGGATTAATAATGGACCCTCGGAAGCAACTTTTCTGCTGCTTCTTTTCTTTCACATCTCTTGCTTCCTTACCCACCTTGTTTACATCATCAAGCCACTCTAAAACTTCCTTCTCGATGTTCCTCGCACTGTCTCTAGCTTCTTCAACCTCATGCTTCACCACCTCACTCCCACTCTCCAGATTTTTACACTCCTTTTCAAGATCCTTTACGTACCTCTTGTAATTCCAGACGTAGTTACATTTATCTTTCACAGTTTCGATTGCTGATTCGGTAGCTATCTCTATAACTTTGTCTACACCAAACATATTTTATGGCTTTTTTTTTTTTTTTTGGCTGTATATATTATTAGATTCTACACTTCTACTTTATAAAAAGATTGAGAATAAAATATGTTAATATCAATAAAAAAAAAAACTCGATAAAAAAACTAAGGAAAATAGATTCACCTTTCTTTCTCTTTTTTTTTCCTCCCCCAATTGCAAAACTTCTAACTTTGAAAACAGATTGACAGCATCGTTAATATTGATAGATTGACTTAAAATATACTAACAGAGATTATTGATTTTTTTTTTTCCTTTTTATATTAATTTCAATAAGATGACTTGAAAATAAACTGACAAAGAAAATAAGCTTCGCTTCTCTCTTTTTTTTTTTTTTTTTTTTTACTTTGACGAACGTCTACGTTGAAAATATATATATATATATATAAATGAAAATGATAGCAAAACGGATGAAGAGACTTAAAATTTACAATAATAGGAGACACGCTACAAATTTTTTTTTTTTTCCTGGTTTTGAAGAAAAGCAGTTTGCTAAAGACGAAAGACAATGAAGAGAGCACTGATCTTTGTGGTTGGCTAGCTATAAAGGAACTTTTGAAGGCTGTTCAAGCAGATATGGAAGAAAGTACTTCATTATCTCACTATATGTAGCTCAACAACATAACATTTTTTTCATCCTGAAGTCTTTAGCAGTATTATTAGTGTTATTATTTCATTTGACTGGTAGTTGGGGATCGGAGACACCATCTTACTTGTAATATTCACCCCAATTACTATTATTTTGCCTAAAAGTAATTTAGACTTAATGGAAACGTGTTGTGTCTTTTTCAATGATCAAATAATTCATGTTGTCTTTATCCAGAAGTTCAAGGGCTTTGCATTTGCGGAAGGGTTCCACCCACTCCTCATTTTCATTTTTAATGGATCTATTCACTTCGTTATATAAAAAAAACTGTAATAGAATTATTATTATTAAAGAATGAGATAGAGCTGTAATTTAGATATTATTATTATTATTATTATTTTCCCTAGAAAGTAATTAACATAATTATTAAGTTTCGTGCAAAACGTGTTGTGTGTTTTTCAATGATCAAATAAGTCATGTTGTCTTTACTTAGAAATTCAAGCACATTGCATTTACCGATGGGTTCCACCTATATGAATATGAGGGAGAAGATGATTTTATTGATTCAACAATAATAGACAATACGAGATTGGATACATGTATACATTGAAGGATTGAAGCCTTAAATCATAATGTGCAAAGATTAAAATGACTCTTATAAAATATATGTATAATGAATGTATAATAAAATATATACATACTAATATGCCTCCTCAATCTCACGATGCTAGAGTTAGCATGAGATTGGTACAATGATCCATGAAAGCGGCAGTGGAAATATTCTTTATGAGGATGTCTACATGTTGATGACGAGTGAGAATGTATCTAACTAAGACCTGACCTGTAGCAACCTATTCATGCACTAAGTGGTAGTCAATGTTGATATGTTTTGTGCAATTGTGATGAATAGGATTGTTTGTCATGTAAACAACTCTAAGATTATCACAGCAAAAAATCACAGATCGTTGGATATGAACGTATAGGTCACATGCAAGGTGACAAACCAAGAAAACTCTATGACAAAATAAGTAATTGCTCTGTATTCTGCTTCAATAAATCTTTTAGAGATTGTGGGTTGTTTCTTAGAATGACAGGAGATGAGGTTGCATCCAAGAAAAATAGCATAGCCTATAGTAGATCTATGAGTATCTGGACAACCAACCCAGTCAACATCAACATAGGTGGTCAAGGACATGCAAGATATGTGAACAATAGGGAGGCCCAATGTCATGGTGTTGTGAAGATATCGAAGAACTCGCTTAGCTACCTACAAGTGGTTAGTATTCGATTGATGCATATATTGACTCAACTAACTAACTACAAAGTTGATATCTAGTCTGGTAATAGCAAGGTATTAGAGTGCCCTAATAATCTCTCAATATGAAATGGGGTTAGAAAGTAATGGAAAGACATAGGCAATAAGATGACTGCGAGGGCTTATTGGTGTTTTGACTGGTTTATTGAGATGCATATTGTGGCGTTTTAGGAGTTTGTAAATGTAGTGAGACTAGCTCAAGTGTAGGCTATGTGGTATGTGACTAGCCTTGACACCCACAAAAAATGGAGGTCCCTAAGATCCTTCATTACCAATTGTCGAGAGAGAAGAGATATGTGATGTGCTATAAGGTAAGGGTTATTTCGAGTAAGAATTATGTCATCAACATAAAGGAGAAGAACAAGTCTGCCTGAATCATGAGAGAATGCAAACATAGACATGTCAGCCCTACTTTGACAAAAACCAATGCGTGAGACAAAAAGTATTGAATCGTTGAAACAAAGCACAAAAAGCCTGCGTAAGATCATAAAAGGACTTTGAGAGTTTACAGACATGGTGGAATAAATTCTTCTCTAATGGCAATAGCCCAACTAGAGTCTCGAAGGGCTTCAGTATGGTGATGAGGCTTAGGTGAGGTTGTGGTAGTGTGAAGGTTGATAATAGTTTTTGGTTTTGTTATGCTAGACTGAGAATGGGTGCACATGGAGTGAGGAGATATGTAGGTGGAAATTGATGTTAAGGTGGATGATGTGGGAAGGGATGATGAACGTAGCAGGGTAGGTAAGTTACTAAGGGAAGGAGGAGTTGTGGTCTATGGTAGAAAAGTGAGATTAGAACGAACATATCTATAGACATTCATAAGAGGTGCATTTTCATGTTGATTAGTAAGAGTGGTAGAAGTGGGAGTCGAAGCAGAGGTAGTGGCAAGGGTAGGATTAGAAGCAGGCTTAAGGTCTAGAGTAGGGGAACTAGCAGAAGTAAGAGTAGAGTCAAATGTTGGGCTAGTGGCAGGGGCAGGGTCGGCATACTGAGGTGCTATGCTGTGAGATAATTCAGGGAAGTTGTCTTCAATAGTAGATAAAGGGGTGAAATTTGGTTGGATTATTTAGGGGGGGATGGTAAAGATAAGAGGGCATGAGGAAGTTGAAATGTTAGATGGAGTATTAGGAGAAGCGATAAGATCGCTATATGGAAAAATAGTTTCATAGAAGATGACATGATGACTGATGTAGACATGACCTAAGATTATATCTAAGGATCGATATCCTTTATGTTAAGTGGAATAGCCAAAGAAGATGCAAGGTAGAGAGTAGGGGGGAGAATTTGTATGTGGCTTTAGGAGCGGTGTTAGGAAACAAAGACATTCAAAGGTTCATAAGTAGTTATAGTCAAGGGAAATATGATGGAGAAGGTCAAATGGGGATTTGTGGTTGAGTGTGGCTAAGGATAAGTGATTAATAGTGTAAATTGCAATCAAAGTAGCATCAACTTAAAATGTAGGTAGAAAGTTTGCATGCAATCAAGTGGTGCATGCAAGTTCTGTAATGTGTTTGTTTTTGCGTTAAACTACACTGTTTTGTTAGGGAGTATAGGGGCAAGAAAGTCGGAGGTGAATGGCATTAACACGAAGTAAATTAGAGAAGGCATTGTTTATGAATTCACCACCACCATCACAATGGAATATCTTAATGTGGTTTAAAAAGTAATTTTCAACTAATGTTTTGAAATGTTGAAATTTGGAGAAAACATCACTTTTTTTATGCATAGGAAACAGTCAAGAATAACAAGTGCAATCATCAACAAAAATAACATAGTAGTAGAACCCTAATTTAGATTTGGTAGGTCATTGTCAAACATTTGAATGTATAACATCTAACGGCTTTTTATGCTCGATGAGATGACTATTGAAAGGGTAGTTGAGTAAACTTACCAATGTTGCAAGCATGATAGGAAGGGGAGGAGGATGAGGATAGCTTGACACTTATGTGATGATTCTTGATGAGATGGTTGAGAACCTCTGCATGTGGATGACACAATCAAGAATGCCATATTTCTCTCAATAGGACAAACGTAAGAAGAGCCTGTGGGGATCGAGCAAGCTTGATTGGGTAAAGATTACATATAGTCTTTTGTTGAAATAGAAGTTGACCTGTTTGGGAGTTGCTGCGTGCTTGGCACTAATCTTGAAGTTTCTCGAACCCTAAAAATCAAAGCGGACCATGACCCAATGAAATATCCAGAATTAGATATGAAATTCCATGAACCTTGGTATTAATTGATGGAATGACCTTAACCCATTGGTTGAGTAATCCTAAGAATCTTAATATGGAGATCTCAATTCTTATAGGAAATACTGACCAAGAACCTTGGTACAATGAAGAACGTAACAAGAATTCAAATTCTTGAGAAATCCACAAGTTCTCAAAAGAACTCAAAGAGAAAGATTCCTATCAATTTGATTTCAATCAAAAAGTGATCTTTTTTTTTACAAAACAAACACAAAGGACTATATGTAAAAACTCAAAGGAAACCTAAAAGGAATAAAGCAAAACATCATTGTCGGCCAAACAAAGCTAACAACCTAAATACAAGATTAGGCGGCCTTGAAGGCAGCCTTAAAAAAAATCAATACTATGGACCCTGTATGCCAATAGTAGGCCGGCAACTTAAAGTTTAATGCTGGCTATGTTGAGAGAGAAGGTTGGCAGCTTTCAAAGATAGGGTTTAAAATTCTAAATCTGGTCAAAATTTGATCCAAAGATGGCCGGCAGTGTAGTTCTTAAGCTGGCAGCATAAATGTCTAGAACTAGCAACTTTGAGCCAGTTTTCATCTGATTCCGCCTGTCGTGTTATATTCTCCTTCTAAGTTGCAAAAACAACAATAAAAGTCTTCGTTTCCCATTCCAAATTAATGTTAGTGAACTTTAAGTAATCTTCAATAAACTTCTATACAAATCCTTGAGATTTTTCCCTAAGCTTCTTAGCTCTATTTTGAGTAATCATTCCTTCAGGTACTTGAATTTGTTGTAGCGAGTTTAGTGCAATCATATCTTCTTCATTCCCTCTCTCTTTAAAAGGATTCATCCTTGAATTAGTTTCACCTACACCAAAAGGACTTAAATCAGAAACATTAAAGGTAGCACTTACATTGTACAAACCTAGTAAATCCAACTTGTAGGCATTATCATTGATCTTCTCAATTACTTGAAATGGTCTATCTCCTTGAGGTTCTAGTTTTGACTTCCTTTGACATGGGAATCTTTCCTTCCTTAAGTGTACCCACGCCCAATCACCTAGTTCAAAAATGACCTTCTTTCTGCCTTTGTTTGCTTATTGAGCAGATTACTCATTCCTCTTTTCAATCCTTTGTCGCATTTGTTCATGCAACTTCTTTATAGTTTTTGCCTTTTTCTTTCCATCTAAACTAGCTTTGTCACTAGCTGGTAAAGGAAATTAATCTAAAAGTGTTAGTGGATTAAAACAATACACAACTTCAAATAAAGAAAAACCTGTAGTAGAATGAACAGTGCGGTTATATGTAAATTCAATAAATGGTAAACATTTTCCCTAAGACTTTGAATTCTTTTGAATTACAACTCCCAATAAGTCGTCATTGTCCTGTTCACCACTTCAGTTTGTCCATTGGTTTGTGGATGACAAGTAGTAGAGAACAACATTTTAGTACCTATTTTGCTCCATAAAACTCTCCAAAAATGGCTCAAAAATTTAGCTTCCCCGTCACTAACAATGCTTTTAGGAATGCCATGTAACCTAACAATCTCTTTAAAGAACAAGTCAGCAATATAAGATGCATTGTTAGTTTTATAACAAGCAATGAAGTGTGTCATTTTTGAGAATCCATTCACAACAACAAAAATTGAATCATAACCCCTTTTTGACCTAGGTAATCCCAAAACAAAATCTATAGAAATATTATTCCATGGTTTACTAGGAATAGGTAAAGGAGTACCTAAACCATGAGGCATCACTCAAGATTTGGCCTTCTTGCAAGTCACACATCAACTACAAATTCTCTCTACATCCCTTGTCATGTGAAGCTAATAAAAATGTTTAGTTAAAATATCTAACGTTTTAGTCACACCAAAATGGCCCATCAAACCTCCATCATGAAACTCCCTAACAAGCAATTCCCTTATAGAATATTGAGGTATACATAATATTCCTTCTCTAAATAAAAAGTACTCATGCCTATAAAACTTGTTAAAAGAACCTTCCCTACATGCAGTGTAAATAGTAGAAAATCATGATCACCAATATACAACTCTTTGATATGTTCAAAACCTAATAATTTTGCATTAAGAGTTGAGAGAAAGATGCTCCTACGTGACAAGGCATTAGCAACTACATTTTCTTTACCTTACTTGTAGCAGGTAACATATGGGAAAGCCTCAATGAATTCCATCTAGCGGGTATGTCTTCTATTCGGCTTTCCTTTCCCTTTCAAATGCCTTAGTGACTCATGATCTATGTAAATCACAAACTCCTTTGGCCACAAATAATGTTGCCAAGTCTCTAAAATTCTCACAATGCATAAAGTTCCTTATCATAAGTAGGATAGCTCAAAGGTGTTCCATTCAGCTTTTCACTAAAATATGATGTTGGTTTTCCTTCTTGCATTAACATAGCTCTAATGCCAACACCAAATGCATCGCATTCAATTTCGAAGGTCCTGGAAAAGTCAAGTAAAGACAACAAAAGTGTAGAACATAATTTATCTTTAAGTAAATTAAAAGTCTTTTCTTGTGCTCCACACCATTTAAAACCAATAGATTTCTTAACAATTTCAGTCAAAGGTGCTGTTAGTATACCAAAATCTTTTACAAAACGTCTATAGAAACTAGCTAAACCATGAAAAGTCCTCACTTTAGTAATAATAGTAAGTGTAGGCTAATCTTTAATTGCCTTAATTTTCTCCTCATCCACCTCTATCCCTCTAGCACTTACAACATATCCTAAGAAAATAACCTTTTCCAGACAAAAAGAACATTTCTTAATATTAGCATATAAATGCTCCTTTTTCAGAATAGAAAGTACACTTTTCAAATGATTCAGATGTTCCTCTAAGTTTTTTCTATAAATTAAAATATTATCAAAGTACACTACAACAAATTTTCCTATAAAAGGACACATGACATGATTCATCAATCTCGTGAATGTACTAGGTGCATTAATTAGCCAAAAAGGCATGACTGACCATTCATAAAGCCCTAATTTAGTTTTAAAAGCAGTTTTCCATTCATCCCCTTCTTTCATTTGAATTTGATGATAACCACTTTTATGATTAATTTAAGAAAACAGAGAGGAACCATGCAATTCATCAAGCATATCATCTAACCTAGGAATAGGATGATGATACTTTATCATATTTTATTGATAGCTCTATAATCTACACACATTCTCTAGGTTCTGTCCTTATTGGGTACAAGTAATACTGGTACTGTACAAAGGCTCATGCTCTCACAAACAAATCCCTTTGCTGTGTAATTCCTCCACTTGCCTTTGTATTTCCTTAGTCTCTTCAGGACTAATCCTATGGGCAGGTCAGTTTGGAATAGAATCTCCAGGTATGAAGTCAATCTAATGCTTTATGCCCCTAATTGGTGGTAACCCTTCAGGAATCTCTTCAGGAAACAAGTCCTTATAATACTACAAAAAAGATACAATGGAACTAGGAAGAGAAGGGTTTAGATCGTTAGTGAAAATCATCATCTCCTTGTACATAAGTACAATCAAAGGCTTTTTCTCATTTACTGCACTTCTAATCTCACTTTTAGTGGCAAAACAATTCAATTACTTTTTCTTCTCACTCTCTTCTTTTTTTTCACTAGCCGCTTTGTTTTTTCTCTCTATCACTTGTGTATCACTCTCATTAGCTCTCGTGTTTTTTCTCTTTTTCTCACTGGCTCTCACCATCTCATCTTCCTATTTCAATTTTCTTTTATCCTCTTATACTTGTTGTGGTGTCAAAGGCCTTAAATGGAACATCTTATCATCTTTTCGCACAATAAACCTATTTAAATGTGCTTCATGAATAGCATTTCTATTGAACTATCACGGTCTGCCAAACAAGATATGACATGCATTCATGGGTACTACATCGTACATCACCTCATCCTTATAGTTTCCTAATGCAAACAATAACTTCATCTGTTTATTCACTTTCACCTCTCCAGAATCATTTAGCCATTATAACTTATATGGCTTAGGGTGTTTAAGTGTAGGCAACTTAAGCAATTCCACTAGATTAGTACTCACCATATTGGCATAACTGCCACCATCAATGATCAAAATACAAACTTTGTCTTTTCACTACAGCATGAGTATGGAAAACATTCTCCTTCTACTGCTCAAGTTCATCCTCTTCCACCTATTATGTACTCAAGGTATGTTTAATGACCAATGATAAGTTTTAAGCATCTACATCCTCATTATCAATCACATCTTCTAACTCAAGCATATCATCATCATCTCCTTCACTCTTGCTAGTCGTCTTATATTCATCATTGTTCAAGGCAATCATAGCTTTCTTATTAGGGCATTGAGAAGCTATGTGTCCAACATCATTACACCTGAAACATCGTATACTACTCAAATGAGATAGGGATTTAAGCTTACCTTTGGTTTTATTAGAAGTTTCTTCCTTTGGCATAGCTTGAGTTGATTTTTCTTTCTTGTTCTTCTTATCCTCCATTTTCCAATTTTTCTTCCATGAAGTAGAAGAAGTACCTACATAACGGTATTTTTCTTTCCTCTTGAGTTGGCTTTTGAATTTCAATTCCATCCAATACATTTCTTACAACTCCATAGAATGCTGCAATTCTATCTTATCTACAATATCTCTACAATAAGTGACTCCATTTCCATGTAATATTCTTCTACACTCCTACTTCCTCGAGTAAGTTCCAGTAACTAACGATATAATCCTCTGTAACAATGTGAAGGAACAAACCATTTTCTAATGATTTGCTTCAACTCTCTCCAATTGCTAACTGGCTACTCTAAATTTCTTCTTCTATTAAGAGTAAGTTGATTCCACCATATATTAACATATCCATTAAATTCCACAACAGTCAATTTGACCTTTCTCTCCCCGAACTAATTGACATGCAAAGATAAGCTCAATTTTATGTTTCCACTTCAAATAAGCATTTGGATCACTTCAGCCTTAAAAAGGAGGAATCTTAAATTTAATAAAATTCAAGTTAGTATCAACTTTCTCACCTCATCGACTAGTGCTTTCTCTTGAATTACTCTTACCTTTAGCCCTAGCAGGCTTTATGTAATCTTGTTCATCTTCAAAATCTAGCTCTCCCTTCAAACTATACTGTTCAAGGTGATCTATTCTCACCATCAATCCCTGCAACATTTCTATCATTGGAGCTATACTACTAATCTCTTCTCCTTCCTTCTTTGAGACATTTGCCATCTGTGATGTTAGTAGATAACCAGACAAATAATATTGAAAGGAAAAAGAAACCTCATTAAACTCTTATCCGTATATCACTCATAAAAATATGACACTCAACCCTCGTGTGTTACTCAAACTCAATAAATACACATACCACCTTACCTCTCGATCCTTCGTTTTATGGTTCTTTATCGAGCTTATGACATCAATTTACAAATTTTCTTTCCTGTATTGTTCCTCGTGACACTTCACTTCTTGATAAATATATAATAGGATTGAAACTCCAATAAACAGGTAATAGAGACGAATTACAATTCTACTTGTGGTTTCTTTTCAAACAAATAAATTCCTTCAATGTTTTTTATCTATATTTCCTTTTCTTTTCTTTTTTTTTGATATTTTTTTCTTCTTTTTTTTTTAACAAGAACAAACAATTGATCAAACTACTTAACAAAAAGACTCAAATCAATTATATATATGAATGATATGAGTTGGGGTTTTGGATTACCATTCTTAAATCGAATTAGTGAGTGGTTCTTAGAAAACCTTGTCTGATATTAATCTGATGCATGCTTGGCATGGATCTTGAAGTTTCTCAGACTCTAAGAATCGAAATGGACCTTGACTCGATGAAATATCCAAAATTAGATTTGAAATTCCACAAACCTTAGTATAAATTGATGCAATGACCTTAACTCGTTGGTTGAGTAATCTTAAGAACCTTAATATGGAAATCTCGGCCCTATAGGAAATACCAACCAAGAACCTTGGTATAACCAAGAACGCAATAAGAATTCAAATTCTTAAAGAATTCACAAGTTCTCAAAAGAACTCAAAGAGAAATATTTCTCTCAATTTGATTTCAATCAAAAAGTGATATGTTTTTACAAGACAAACACTAAGGACTATATGTAAAACTCAAAGGAAACCCAAAAGACATAAAAAAAAAAAAAAAAACATCATTATCAGCTAAACAAAGCTGGTAGACTAAATATAAGATTGGGTGGCCTTGAAGGCAGCCTCAAAAAAATCAATTCTATGGATCCTGTGCCAACGACTTAAAGTTTAACGCCGATGGTGTTGAGAGAAAAGGTCGATGGCTTTCAAAGGAAACATTTAAAATTCTAAATTTGATCAAAAATTGATCCAAAGATGGTTGGCAATATAGTTCCTAAGCTGGCGGCATAATTGTCTAGAACTGGTAGCTCTTAGTCAATTTTGGACTTATTCAACCCATTGTAATCTATTCTCCTTCTGAGTTGCAAAAACAATCATAAAAGCCTTCATTTCCGATTCCAAATCGATGTTGGTGAACTTTGAGTAATCTTCAATAAACTTCTATATAAATCCTTGAGATTTTTCTCGAAGCTTCTTGACTCTATTTTGAGTAATCATTCCTTTAGGTACTTGAATTTCTTATGGCAAGTTTTGTGTAATCGTATCTTCATCAGGAGTACTTAATGCAAATGGAGGTTTTGTCAAAGCTAATAGAGCAATTATTGTCGAAACATAATTTGATAATAGATAAGAGATTGTGTGTAAGGAAGGGAATAACAAGAACATTCTTGAGATGCAAGGGGCGATTTGAGGTTTTTGTGAAAAAGTCACTAGTGTAAGTGTAGACACCTAATCTTTGCCTATTTAAGGTTTGATTTATGATAAAAATTAACATTATATAAAGCCCACAAAATTAAAAAATTCATATAAATTATTACAAAATTTTTTGAGCTTAATATAATATTAATTTCCATTATAAATTAATTATGGGTTTAATTAAACAATTTAATTAAGTTATTTAATTAACCTATTTTTGGAAAACCTTAAATACAATTTAAATGTATAACTTAATTGAGGCACAAGCTAATGGCTTGATCGTTAAGGACATGCACACGTACACGGAGGACCCGAGTTTGAATCACGCGGAAGGCAATTGCAAATTTTTTTCAACCAAGCACATGCAAAACAGCAACGCTTGTATCGCGCATACGGGACGCACGTGTGCCTCTGGTAGTGTTTTACCTGCTCGAACAGCTAGCCCATTTTTTTATCCATTTTCGAGAATTTCTTCATAAATTTGATCGAGGGATCTGAAGGAAGACATGGGATACGACAAATTTGAATGAAAAAAATAGCTTCAACAATCGCAAATAGGCTTCTAATTTTGGATCCAAAGTTCGTGAAAAAGTGGTTTTTGCGCATAATGAAAATTTTGAATATGATCTAATCGAGCTTCTAGAAAGCTCCATCTATATAATCTTATCTCCTATGTAGAAGCTCCATTGATAGTTGATTACCATATCACTTCCAGAAGCTCGTTTTGGTGCGCGAACCACCAACCACGACAACTACCATACCCATGCCCATCACGAATTTGAATCCTAAAAATAAGAATTCGAAATCACTATTTGATCATCCACAAGCAATGAAAACACATCGACAATCATCAAAAAGCATTAGAAATCACCAAAAACACTCAAAGAAGCTCCAATCTAAGATCAGGAATTTTTTGTTCGAATTCGAAATATTCGAGTTTAATAGGTTTAGAGGGTTTTTCGAGTGATTTGAGTATCGTAGGAAGCTTTAGGGGTTCTCGATCTATCTTTTGGAAGCTTTGGATTGATCATGGAAGCTTTGCCACCACTTCAAGCAAAAACCACCATCGGCCGCCACCATCGAAGCTTTAAACCACCGTTCCTGGCCAATTTCAACCCAAACCACCACCTTGAGAGTGTTTTTCGTCCGCCTATTGATCAAGTTCGCAAGTTTAACTCCTCAAAACCACCAGATTAATGGCTTTGGAAGAAACCCAGCTAAATCCGGCGCTCCTCCAGCCTAACTCTGGTCACCTCAGCTCCGACGACCGGACTAAGCTCCAACTTCGACCTGAACCTGATCCGAACCCGCTTTAAAGTCCGAACCTAGCTCGTCTCCAATATTCAGGTAAGTTGATTATTATTATTATTATTATTATTATTATTATATTATTATTATTATTATTATAAATGTAGAAAATGATAAAAAAAAATGAAAAAAATAGAAAATATGCATGAAAAATGTTTTCTCACTTAAAAAAAAAATTATACAAATAAATTTGATAGCTTATAAATTATACTTAAAAATCCTTGATTTTCTTTGAAAGCATCAAAAAAATAATAATACTAAGGAACTTAAAATGAAAAGAACTAAAAAATTTAAAATAAATTAACAAATTAAAGTTTTATAAAAAGAACTACGAGTTGTCTGATCCCGATTAACGTGTACGTAGGCACATCCGGGACAACATAAAAAATGAAAAAAAAAAAACCTTTTTTTGGTTCATTTCTATTTCGAATTAATTCATTGTTCACATTGTAAGCTTTGATAGTAAATTATAAATATCAATATTATTTGTACTTATTTATAAATATTAATGTAAATTTTTTTTATTCCTTAAAATTGCAATAATAACTTGTAGATATTACAATTTGCAAATAATTTTTTTTTTTTTTTACATTAGTACATCTTGGAATATTAAAAAGATAAATTTTAACTTATGAATTTTAAGTGGTAACCATATGATTTTAATAAGTTAGCCCCCGAATCTAAAATTTCTGGTTTATAAAGTTTGGTTTCTAAATCAAATTTTTTGTAGACTAGTAGCTAAGTTATAATCATCAAATCCATTGATTCTAACTTCTAATTTTTCTCGATTCCAATCGGGTGGCAACTCCAAAATGTTTTTTAAAAATTAAATTTCTTTTAATTCCTAGTCAATGGTCTGTATTAAATGGGTTCATGTTTGATACAGATCGAATTACAAGAAATTAGACCAGGAAATGAAAAATCCAGGCTCAACAGCTTGGTGACTCCACTAGGGAAGCCTATTTTTAAGAAGGCTAGCCACTCAAAATTCATAGGTTTAAATTTTATTATTTTAATGCTCATCCTTGTATATTATGTAAACCTCGAGATTTTTCATACTAGTATACATTAATAAAATAAAAAACGTAAATTAGTGAATTTAGAACCCAATAAAAATCCTAGAATAGATCTATGAGTTGTAATAAACTTATTCCTAGTTTAAAAAACCCGAATAAAAATTTCTTTGACCTTAATAGATACCAAAAACGAGATTTCGTATCTTGAACTGATAATTCAAGATATAATTAGAAGTAGCTCTAAATTTCAAAACCAATAAGATATAGTCTATTAACAAATCTTATTGGTATAAAACAATAATCCAAAGATGAATTACTAGGACTATAAATACATAATAGATACAAATACCGATCAATAATTACTAATCTAGATCTCAAATGAAAATTTTAAAACCCACTGTCATACTTGTTAGAGAATTTTGAATTCATTAAGACTTAGTTCCTAATTTGATTTATTGAACTTGAAAAATTTAATCGCGTAAGTTAAAATACTAAAAATAATTAATCGTGTAAAATCTAAACTAAAATTTTCATGTATAAACAATTTAGAGTTTTTGTAGTAACTTAGGAAATTCTATTTTGATAAAACTCTTATCTAACTGTTATAAACATACATTTATAAACTAATATTTGTTAAAATATTTTAGTTAATTATTAAGTAAATAAGGAAAAAAAATGAAAAACCGAACTTGCAATTACATCACGCTGGAACAAGGGATCACGGTGCAGAATTAGAAATTCTTGGCTGCAACAAATGCATGTCTAAACTTGCTCCATTTTAACACCCAAATTCAACTTGAAAAAGACATCCCAACCAATCCAAAAATTCCGCCTATAATCCACATAAAATGCACAAGAATTTCAGCTCAAATTCAAGCGTATATCAGCTGCAATTTGGTCCTTCATTCCCGTGTAGTAGCCCCAGCACACATGTCCATTTCAGCTCTGTTTTGACAAAAATCATAGGCCTTACTTGAGTTGTTGTTTTTTTTTTTTTTTACTAAGTGAGCACCAATAAGAGGCCTCTAAATGCACACTTCAAGTACAAAAAATTAGTTAACAACTAGACCAAGAAATTAGTCCAAAAAGTCTTGAAAAGTTGCAACAAATATAAGAAATTTTACACCTCTGTTTTAGCACGAATTTCAACTGATTTTTTATCCAATTTTCAAGCAACTTAATTCCCAAATTCACATATATAAATGACATTAATTAAATAGAAAATAAACATAATAAATGAACTCAAATAAGCCATGAAAAATTTGTCAAAACATGGCAAAAAATCGTCATCCAAAACAGCTATATTTGTATCCAAATTTTCCAACTGCAATTTGCAATTTTCTCAAGCCCAAAACACCCTCCTTAGCCTCCTAACTTTAGCCTAACCTTAGTACATATATATAGCCTTATGCTAGCCACAAAATCAGCTCATAACTCCCACAAAAACAAGCTGAAATTCTAGCTACAAAAGAAGTTGCGAACAACCCTCTTCTCCTTCGATATTTCTTCACTTAGACAACCTTTAAGGAGCTCTAAAACAAAATATAACCCTTGTATTACTTCCTATATCCTATCCAAGTATCCAACACATCAAAAAACATTCATTCCCTCTTTCAAACAACATAAAAAACCAAGTTAAATAGCCCTTAGTTTGCCATAAATCCAAGTTGGAATCTAAGCTCAACAAGGTAGGAAGTCTTTGTTAGAATTAGTTAACTTCTAATATAGTTAAAAACTTATCATCTAACCTTTGATATGAGTTTGATTCTTGCTAAGGAGGGGAGTTAAGAATCATTTTCCACTTCAAGCCAAGGTAACTCCTAAACTATCAACACATGCTTGTTACATGTATGTGTAGACATTAGGTTCTAATGTGTAGCATTGGAGGAAGATTATGTGATTGGGAGAAATGGTTATTCCATTGATGAATTCAAGTAGATGAATTTTTGTTGTATTCGAAATGCTTAAATGTTGATGGCTAAGAAGAACATCAACTTAGAAATGTTTAAAAACTTAGGAATAGTAAATTTGGATCTAGGAAGAAATGAGCCAAAACCATGCTCAAATTTCATCTAAACTAGTTTAAATTCATATCTAATGCTCCTAGGACCTTAAATGAACATTAAACTCGATAAAACAAGCTTTAAATGCATGACTAGGAGTTGTACATTACAAGAAAAATATTATGAACAATTCATAGAAATTATACATATTAATAATTTCACAAGCTATGAATGAGCTAAGGAAATAGATAAAAGATTTTGATGATGAAATGAGATCCTCTAAAATAATACAAATTCTAACTAAAGAGAGGAGATAAGGTTGACAGGCACAATAAAATAAATAAAAGACTACTACTAACAAGGACATTAAACAATGTAAGACTTGAATAGAAAACTAATAGAAAAATTTAATTAATCTTATCTTAGATATAGAATGAACAATATTTAAATCAAACAAAATTCGATGGAACTAAATGGTAAATATCCTTTTTCTATAAGAATCATCACCTTAGGAAATCGATATAAGTAATGGGAATTATATCAAATACCGACATAGGACACTTAGACACTCATAGGAATTTAATATTCTATTTATAAGTATTATTGATGAATATTTTCATCTCAATAGGTAATTTTGATACTGCTGAGGATTTTTCGATCGATTACTACGATTGATCAATATAAGCAATTGAATAACTCAGACTTATTACATTGTTTGTGTTTGTAGTTTAGCTACATTATAATACAAAAAAAGTTAATGATAATGAATTTGTGTGTATATGGGTTAGGGGTTTTGCTTGTTGATTGGAATTACTTGGTTGATAAACAATATTAAATAAAAGTGATAGTGGATTACTTGTGAATTTATTGTATAGAAAGCATGTTGACTATCTGAAGGAAGTTTGAGCACTTTTAACCTGACTAAAAATTATTGGAATCATAAATAAAATGAACATGCATTGCATAAATTGCACATATTCCATTATAATTTTGTGATAGCTACTACGTATTAGAATTTACATTCTCTGGTAATGCTTTGTCTTTCTAGGCAAGAGGCTATTAGTTCTGCTCAAGATTACCTTTGTTATTCGGTTCTCTAGGAACTAACAGGTAATGCAGGACGCCGCCCATGGTATCACTGTGAAATGTCTAACATTTAGTGGAATTTCTAAGGCTTAAATAGGAAATAAGTGCTTCAAACAAAATAACATAAAGAGGTAACAACTATGAGAATTGTGGCTTTCTTGTATACTTAATTTCTCCTGAGTAGGTGATTCATAAATCGGTTTTCCTTCAACCCCGATGAGAAGGCGTAAATCTCCATTCTGTTTGGATTCTAGATTGTCCAAGCTTGTAATTGTCATATGCTTGAACGTTGCATTACATATGTTTGATAATAACTTGCTTGTTGTGTGATATGTTCTAGTTATTTATTGAGCCTGCCTACAGTCCTTACAAGATAATGATAAAGCCTTGGCTGGTTGCGTTTAGGAGTTCAGAACCAGTATGTTTCTAAAGTTAGAAGAGTCTTGGAAACAGGGAGAATAGTTTTACTTCTTATGTGTGTTAATTGATGTTAGAACATTAATTTCGTTATTTGAGAACTTAGATATGTTTCATGGTTTGTAATTGTTGTTATTCAGATGGTAAGTTTTATTTATGGTATTATAATTTTATTTACTTTCATCATTTCTTATTACGCAACCAAAAATATCTTGTCTCATTAAACTTATGTCATTTTCTAAGGTAGATCTAGTAATAATATGTGTATATGATACTGTCTGGGTCATTAGACTGTATCATAATATATGTGTAATTACTAGGGTACTCTGGGGGCGTGACATATTATTTGTAAATAGTTGTACTAATCTTTTTCTTTAAGTGATGCAGGTAAAAAGGAAATTTTGTAAATGACCCTAATAGGGGGAGATGATACCTTTTGGGGGAAATTTATGAATAATGTGTATTAGATATGGTTAGAACCAGGCCATCTTAGGACCCTAGGTAGGGAGGTCGCTAGTAAGATCCAGGGGCTATGGCTTTTCCACCCTCTAGTTTATGAAATGACCCCCACTCTAGTTTAGTGCTGATCCGTGATCTACTAGACCGGGGAACTTTAGAACCCACCCAATTGCATTCATAAACATGGGATAAATAGATTTTCAAAAAAAAAAAAAAAACCAAATTTGTAATTGTTCTTTAGATTATATAAATCATAATAAAGTAAATATAAAACTTGTATATAAAGGTTGTTAAAAAATGTATAGTAAAATTGTAAATAGCCGTAGATTGTACATAATTCGATCATCCATTAGATCAATTCCTCTTTTAGATAGTTTTAAGTTCTTTTCAGTTACAATCACTCTTTCTCATATGTGTTCCACTCCTTTAAACTCAAGTCTATTATCCTATAAATGTCAGTCTCCATTTGTGAATATTTAAGAAAAAGAAAAAAAAAATCATTACTCTTTACAAATCATTTTGAAAAATGCTACTTCATAAAATAGGTTTTGGTTTGAAATTTTCAAAAAGACAAAAAAAAAAAAATCATCTATGTGAATAAATTTCCATTTTAGGTTGTTAATAGTCATTGTAAAATATGTTTTCCAAATACTTCTTTGTAAATATCCATTATCCTTTCAGTAATTAATGTTTAGTTATTTCTTAAATACAATTTTCTAATAAATTTGAAAAACAAGTTTTGAAAAAAAAAATGATTTTTTTTCAAAAGAAGAGAGAAAAAAGGAAAATTTGCTAATAATCAAAGATCCTTTAAAATTTTAGGCCCAATGATCACACACACTTAGGCTAAAAATAAGGGGCAACCAAAAGGACTTGATAAGTCACCAATTAGAGGCATTTGTTGGGCTTAGTTTTTATAATATAAACCTAATATAAAATGGGCATTTAGAGAATTAGCTTGAGGCAAACTAAAAGAATGGATGATTGATAATCAAGAAAAATATCTCATAAAAAAGGCCCAGAATGATAAGAGGCAAAACGAATCCTAAATACTAACCCTAAACATTCGAAAACAAAATGATATTAAGGGAAGGAAACTAACTCATTCCTTAAAGGAGGTCCACCTTGAATTTGATACTTGGGTATAAATGACATTTGGCATTTATTCCAATATCCCAAACACATTTACCCCTTGCCAACCCATTTGAGTCTATTAAGGAAGTATTTTAAAAGTAAACCCTATCAAGAACCACCCCACATTGGGGCACCCCACAATGGGGCAATTTGGAGTAAGAGTCATTAATAAGGAGAAAAAGGATTAACTGATATGTGCTTGCCTTAATTGTATCAATTCAAGAGCAATCAAGTGATATAGATAATTCATTTCCTTTGAAAGGAAGAAGAGTCTTTATTTCAAAACCATACATAACCCATACACTTTGAGTTGTAAGCCATCTAATGAAACTTGAAGGAACACAAATCACCTTGAACTCCAAAAAAAAAATAAAAGAAAGAAGGAAAAGAAGAAAAAAAAAAGGAGAAAGAAAATGGGATTAGAAAAGAAAACCAAAAAGGAGAGAGAGAGAAAGAGAGAGAGAGAGAGAGAGAGAGAGAGAGGAGAAAAAAAATGGAGAACATTCAAACAAGGTGATCATGCCTAAAAATTAGAAGCACATGCTCAAAGCTCAAAACCACAAAAACTTATCAAAACTCAATGTCCAAGTTCTACAACATATTTATATCATGGACCCACCCATAATACCACCCTTTTAGATACTCTTTAGATTATAGACTTGATTTATTGATGTTTTTGAAACTAGGAACAAGCGCATTATTAGTTTTCCTTGAGGGTTCTTGATTTCCCATGAAGTATTGAAGATAAATTTCAAAATGACCTATCTATATGATATCCCTTTTTATTGAAGCCAATAGCCAAAAACCAAAAAGCTTTCATTACGATCCAAAAAAGACCTAATAAATTGGTCAATATGTATCACTTGCAAGTCGGACCATAATTTTTGGAATCCAAGTCAAATGTCTGAAAATAAGCCAAAGAGAGTGTAAGGGAGCCCTCTTGGACTAGACAATTCAGAACGAGATAATTATCCTTTGGTATGAAAATCATTTATAGGGCATGAAAAATCATTTACCCCAATTCAGAAGGTATATGTCTCGAGTTTAAGAACTATTTGCCCTAAAATTGAAAGACAATGCTCCAATATAAGCAAATTAAGGTTCTAAAAAGGAAAGTTTTGCCCCCATTGTTTAAAAGTTTTTTCAATGAGAAACCTTAAGTGGTTTAGTAGTCAAGTTTAAGGCTAGACTAAATGAGTGATCAGCAGGGCAAGCCCAATAATTAATTGATCTCAAAGGATTCTCACTTGTTGGCAATTTGAAAAAAAAAAAAAAAAGAAAAAAACTTCTCAAAGGTTTTTAAAAAAGAGAATTTTCGAAACAAAAAAACGAAAGGAGAAAGAAAGCAAGAAGAATTTTTTAAAAAAAATTTCCCTCAAACGTTTCCATAAAACATTTTTCAAAAAAAAAAAGAGAGAAAAAGTTTTAGCTCAAAAAGTTTTCAAAAAAAGAAAAGAAAAGAAAAAAATTAAGGGAAGAAAAAAAAAATAAGTTTTTGAAATGAAGGCACTAACCCAAACATTTAAAAAAAAAAGAATTTTTTTATCCAAAATATTTCAATCTAGAAGATTTCATCAAGTCCATCTTAATTACTTCTATAGTATTAGGATCGACCACTCAAAAGAGCGTTGTCCTACCTTTATAGTATTAGGATCGCTTGCTCGAAGAAGCGCTTTCCTACGTTTCAAGTATTAGGATCGCCTGCTCAATGGAGCATTGTCCTATGTTTCAAGTATTAGGATCGCTTGCTCGAAGGAGCGATGTCTTACTTTTATAGTATTAAGATCACCTGCTCGAAGGAGCGTTGTCCTACCTTTATAGTTTTAGGATCGCCTGCTCAAAGTAGTGTCGTCCTACCTTTATAGTATTAGATTAGCCTGCTCAAAGGAGTGTTGTCCTATCTTTATAGTATTAGGATCGCCTGCTCAAAGGAGAGTTATCTTACTGTTATAAGTATTAGGATCGCCCTCTCAAAGGAGCGATGTCTTACCTTTATAGTATTAGGATCGCCTGCTCAAAAGAGCACCATCGTACCTTTATAGTGTTAGGATCGCCTGCTCAAAGGAGTACCATCCTATTGTTATAGTATTAGGATCGCCTGCTCAAAGGAGCGTCGTCCTACCGTTATAGTATTAGGATCGCCTGCTCAAAGGAGCGTCGTCCTACCATTATAGTATTAGAATCGCCTGCTCAAAGGAGCGTCGTCCTACCATTATAGTATTAAGATCGCCTACTCAAAGGAGCATCATCCTACCGTTATAGTATTAGGATTGCCTGCTCAAAAAAGCGTCGTCCTAACATTATAGTATTAAGATCACCTGCTCAAAGGAGCGTCGTCCTACCGTTATAGTATTAGGATCGCCTGCGCAAATGAGCATTGTCCTATCGATATAGTGTTAGGATTGCCTGCTCGATCTCCTGCTCAAAAGAGCATCGTCCTACTGTTATAGTATTAGGATCGCCTGCTCAAAGGAGCATTGTCCTACCGATATAGTGTTAGGATTACCTACTCAAAAGAGTGTCATCCTACTTTTATAGTGTTAGGATTGCCTGCTCAAAGGAGCGCTGTCCTACCTTTAGAGTGTTAAGATCGCCTGCTCAAAGGAGCGCTGTCCTATCTTTATAGTATTAGGATCTCCTGTTTAAAGGAGTGTCATTCTACCATTATAGTATTGGGATCACCTGCTCAAAGGAGTGTCGTCCTACCATTATAGTATTAGGATCGCTTGTTTGAAGGAGTATTGTCCTACCATTATAGTATTGGGATCGCTTGCTCAAAGGAGCATCGTCCTACCTTTATAGTATTAGGATCACCTGCTCAAAAGAGCACCATCGTACCTTTATAGTGTTAGGATCGCCTACTCAAAGGAGCATTATCCTACCTTCCAAATATTAGGGTCGCTTGATTAAGGGAGCGTCACCTGCCAATTTTTTTTTTTTTTTTTAAGGAAAAGACCCGAAGCCCATCCGAGTCCCCTAAAAAGAAAAGACTCAAAGCTCATCCAAGTCTCCCTAAAAAAAATGAAAATACCCAGAACTCATGTCATCTAACATGTCTCAGGCAAACTAGTGCTCCTCGGATGTTCACTGTAACAAAACAGGAGTTAAATATTTTCACATTTAAGAAACAGGACATCCTCTATGAAATTGAGTCAATCATGCAAATACTAAGAAGAATAATGTATCATGCAGGGAAGGACCAATCTTATGTAGTGGACCACGTGCTTAATAGACACAGTAACTTCACTAAAGCAGTTACACATGTCCAAAGATCGGATCACAAGTCCATCACTTTCTCATGACAAGCCTTCCCTAGTGGACCATAGGTTCCAAATGCTAGATAAGTATTTAAATACAAAAATCAGGTATCTTTTTTCTTTGTGGCAAAGTTTTACCTAAAATTTTTCTACAAAGAGGGCAGTTATAGACACCCAATTTTTGCCTATTTAAGGTTTGATTTATGATAAAAATTAACCTTATATTATGCAAAAAAAAAATCATATAAATTATTACAGATTTTTTTAAGCTTAATATGGTATTAATTTCCATTATAAATTAATTATGGGTTTAATTAAAAAAATTAATTAATTAAGTTATTTAATTAAACCTATTTTTGGAAAACGTTAAATACAATTTAAATGCACAATTTGATTGAGGCATAGGCTAATGGCCTAATGGTTAAGGACATGCG
Source organism: Combretum micranthum (assembly GCA_024138025.1). Taxonomy (NCBI): domain Eukaryota; kingdom Viridiplantae; phylum Streptophyta; class Magnoliopsida; order Myrtales; family Combretaceae; genus Combretum; species Combretum micranthum. Next base: position 330,509 of record JAMXBD010001063.1, on the reverse strand, counting down.
CACGTATACGGAGGACCCAAGTTTGAATCACATGGAAGGAAATTGCAAATTTTTTTCATAAAATTGATGGAGGGATCTAAAGGAAGACATGGGATACAACGAATTTGAATGCAAAAATAGCTTCAACAATCACGAATTGGCTTCTAATTTTTCATCCAAAGTTCGTGAAAAAGTGGTTTTTACGCGTAATGAAAATTTTGAATTTGATTCGATCAAGCTTCTAGAAGGCTTCCTCTGGATAATCTTATCTCCTATCTAGAAGCTCCAATGGTAGTTGATTACCATATCACTTCTAGAAGCTCGTTTTGGTGCGCGAACCACCAACTATGGTAGCCAACATACCCATACCCACTACGAATTTGAATCCTATAAATAGGACTTCGAATTCACTGTTTGATCATCCACAAGCAATGAAAACACATTGACAACCATCAACAAGCATCATAAATCACAGAAAACACACGAAGAAGCTCCAATCTAAGATTGGGAATTTTTTGTTCGAAATCAAAATTTTTGAGTTCAATAGGTTTAGAGGGTCTTTCAAGTGATTTGAGTATCGTAGGAAGCTTTAGGGGTTCTTGATCTATGTTCTGGAAGCTTTGGATTGATCATAGAAGCTTCGCCACCACTTTGAGCAAAAACCGCAATCGACCGCCACCATCAAAGCTTCAAACCACCGTTCCTGGCCAATTTCGACCTAAACCACCACTATAGGAGTGTTTATCATCCTCCTATTGATCAAGTTCGCCAGTTCGACTCCTAAAAACCATCCAATTAGTGGCTTTGAAAGAAAACCAGCTAACTCCAGCACTCCTCTGGCCTAACTCCAGTCACTTTAGCTCTAACAACCCGACTGAGCTCCTACTCCGATTCGAACCCACTCCGTAGTCCGAACCTGACCTTTCTCCAATATCCAGGTAAATTGATTTTGTTGTTGTTATTATTATTATTATTATTGTTGTTGTTGTTGTTGTTGTTGTTGTTGTAGAAAATGATAAAAAAAAAATGACCAAAAAAAAAAGAAAAATATAAAATATGCATGAAAAATGTTTTGTCACTTAGAATAACTTTTTTTTTATACAAATAAATTTGATAGCTTATAGTTTATACTTAAAAATCCTTGATTTTCTTTGAAAGCTTAAAAAAAAAAAAAAAAAAAAAACCTAAGGAACTTAAAATGAAAAGAATTCAAAAATCTAAAATAGACCAACAAATGAAAGTTTTTAAAAAGAATCATGTGTTGTCTGATCCCGATTAGTAGATATGCAGACACCTTTGGGATGACATAAAAAATGAAAAAAAAAATGTTTTTTTGGTTTATTTCTATTTCGAATTAATTCATTGTTCACATTGTAAGCTTTGATAATAAATTGTAAATATCAATATTATTTGTACTTATTTATAAATATTAATGTAATTTTTTTTATTCCTTAAAATTGCAATAATAACTTATAGATATTGTAATTTGTAAATTTTTTTTTTTTACATTAGTACGTCTTTGAGTATTAAAAGGATAAATTTTAAATTATGAATTTTAAGTGGGAACCATATGGTTTTAATAAGTTAGCCCGCGAATCCAAAATTTCTAGTTTAAAAATTTGGTTTCTGAATCAAAATTTTCATAAACTAGTAGCTAAGTTAAGATCATCCAACTCATTAATCTTAACTTATAATTTTTCTTGATTCCAATTGGGTGAAGACTCCAAAATGTTTTTTAAAAATTAAATTTCTTTTATTTCCTAGTCGAGGGTCTGTATTAAATGGGTTTGGGTTTGATACAGATTGGATTAAAAGAAATTGGACCAGGAAATGAAAAATCCAGGCTCGACAATAGGTTATGGGCATGGAGGCACCATTACCAACTAAAACCATATCAAAACCAACATAGGAGGTTAGATTAGTGAGGATACGTGTATCAGGATTCATGTGAGTGTGGCGCGAGAGTTTGTATACCAAGTAGCTTCATGAAGAGGACTAGTAGAGCGAGCAACAAATATCAATGGTTTGGCTACATAAGACGCATCATATCTTTGATGGCAAGAAAAAGCTAAGTAAGAAAAATGAAAGTAAGTCTATTCTTGATGATGATGATGGTTGTGAAAAAAAAAAATTAATGTTTATTGGACCTGTTCACTTTCACCCTTCACTTCGTTATATAAATATTATTGTAATGGAATTCCAATTACTAAAGAATGAAATAGAGCTGCAATAAGATTTTCTTCCATAAATTTTTTATTTAAATTGGAGTATTTTAGATAAAAGACAATTTCAACAGTTAATTGTCACTCACAAGTTTTAATAAAGAATGACTATTCAATGTTTTTATTATAGAGATTCCTTATGGAATTGTTATTACATTCAACTAAACACAGTAATAGATATTCATAAGGAATAAGGCTATAATAAAATCATAATTAAAATGAAGTGAACGAGTAATTAGTATTTGATTTTTATTTTTAATGACCACCTAATCTGACGTTGTTATTATTTGGAACTCAAAAGCTTTTCAAGTATATTCACGAGAAAGAACTTGAAATCAAATTGCAATGCTTCAATGGGGAATTTGATTTCATTGGAATGGCAATTCAGTTCTACCTTTATTAATGATTATTACAATAATTACATTATTATCCATTAATATATTTATTATTTAGATTTATTACTAAGGTTATTATTGTAAATATCAAAATATATGAATGAATTTATTGCTCCTATTCCAGACCATTCACTCTGATTGATTCCTGCAAGCCAAAGTGCTATAATGTCATGTTCGGTACATTATCGTAGGAATGGAATGGACTAAACAAGGAAATGACAAATCAATTCCTATGTTTGGATACATTCACAAAATGGAATGAAATGATTGTTTAATAAGATTTGTCAAAAATACTCTGCATATTAAATATAGACAGTAAATATGTATAGGATAAAAATGTAATTAAAAAATAATCATATATATAGATGAAATGGAATCGCGATTCTGCCTTTGATAAGGCAAAATCGAATTCCTCCGAGAAGTCAGAATCATTGATTTCAAAGAATCATGATTTTGGCTTCTAAAAATGCTTTTAAACATGGAGAAAGGGAATGAAATACAGATCGTGATTCCATTTCGGCTCATTCCTATGTACCAAACATGCCATAAGAGAGTATGTTCAATGGAGGTTCTTTATACAATTCTATATTCCAAAAATGTACTTTTTTGAGGTTCTTGGTCATTAATTTTAAGATCTTGCAACTTTCCAAAAGCTAATTTCCATTTTTTTTTAATTTTTTACAAATATCAAGATAACCCAACAAAAAAATATATTTAGGTTTTATTTAAGCATGAAATAATAATGCTAAGGACACTAAAATTAAAAACCTTGGATAATTAAAAATGTTCTTAAAAACTGACATCACACTTAAAAACACTAATTGAGGTACTCACATTGAGTTTGCTCGAATATTGCATTTGATATTGCTACTATCTTTATTGTTAATGTTTATTTTTTAAATGATCAATTTTTGTATATGATTAAAACTTTTGAAATCACTTATATCAACTATATTAAAGAAAATATTTTATTAATAAAAAATATTTTTGTTAAAAATATTTATTGAAATGATATATTTTCTTGTCTTTAGTTGTGTTCTATAAAAATATATTGAAAATGATGTTGGAAATCAATATTACTAAGAAAACATAGTGTAGTGTGTAAATAAAATTTTATTCATTATGAAAAGCAGTTCAAAAAATAACTTCCCTTTTTTTTTAAAGTATAAGTCATTTTCCTAAGAAATATTAAGGTTTTCCAAATTTATAGCCTAAAAAATAAATGAAAATAGGAAAAAACGTTTTTCCCTCAACAAATAAGCATTACTTTCGTATTGATTTGCATTTTGTCCCATTTTCATATGTATTGATTCCTAACCTGCCATATCTTAGTGTTTCTTTCCTTTTTGGTTATTCTTTTTAAAAATGTCCCATTCATCTAGAAAAATTATTTTTCTTTAATAAAAGTGATAAATAGCTTTTTCTCCACTAATTCTAACCATCTCCAACTGTCAAGATGTATACCATTATAAGTACTACTCAAGGATCTTTTCCTAGATATTTAGTAGCACATAAGCTTACACTTTGTTATCCTTATAACCAACTTCTCCTAATACCTTATTGACTTGATTGTTAGAGTGACCATACTAAACAACCCCTAAGTACCCATTGACTTGTGTTTGTTTTACGGGTCCATCTTAGCATTAGCCCAATAAAAATCATCTCTACTAATAGAAGTTTGGGGATAATATTTTGGCACAATGTATAGAAAAAGAAAAAAAAAATCAATTTCCCCTATTTCCTTAAAATTTTATAAGAAAATCGACCATAATGGCAAAGATTTCAAAACATGTTAACAACAACCAAGGCAACTCCCAAGTAGAGGAGTAGGCTGGAGCTTCAATTATTGTGGCTTTGACTATTGATCCATAATGTTTTATGATGTTGAAGGGGTCATGCCATGAATTGGTAACTTGGAATGAAAACATCTAAAGAATGTAAGAATGAAAACATGTAAAGAATGTACAATGAGGCTATGGAACATGACCAAAGGCTCCAAGCTTGTGTCAAGAAATTGGAGTGCAAACGCCTCAACATAGAAGGAGCTGGAAAGCTTGATGTGCTCAGCTAAAACAATTAGGAAAAAGATTTACCTCCACCTCCACCTCCATAGCTTGTCAATCAAAAAGTATGGTTTGCAAATCACTATAATCGTGCTCCTACTGGGGGATAGTGAGCAACTGCCTCCTAAGGTCGAGCTGTAGCATCTCACGTTCCTGTTATTGACCCTTTTGTGAGGCATCATGTGAAGCAATGGAATGATAATGAAATTGATGCGGTAATTAAGAAACCATCACACATGAAGGATAGCAAAAAAAAAAAAAATAAATAAGTGGAGCATCAAAGACTTCACTCAGCAGTCCCCTTTCATCCAAATTATATAGGATGAAGTATTACCATTGAGTGCAAAACTTCTGTCTCTAGACACTTGTAATGGCACAACTATCCAAAAAATCATCTAACTCATTTCTAAACATCAATATCGATTCATGACTTTAGTGATGTCATCACTTACAAAGCTTTCCTTAGCACCCTAAAAGGGGCAGCTCATATGTGATTTAGCTAGCTTTAACTAAACTTATCACATGCTTTGAGGAGTTCGTAGAGTTGTTCTTGAAGCACTTTATGGCCTCAAGAATGACACTTCGTACTTATATTTGGTAAGATAGAAACTCAGCAAGGCTTTATGATATTTTGTAGCTCATTTTTCTTAAGCTGCCCTAGAGATTCCACAACCAATCCAAAGGTCACCATTTACATGGCTATCTAAGGTGATGACCCTAAGGGGGACTTCTTCAAGTCTCTATCAAAAAGCAAAGCCGAATCGCTTGACTAGTTCCAAGAAAAAGCCAAGAAATACATTATCTAGTTTGAGACATCAGAAGATCAACAAGCCAAGATCAAACCTAAGTAAAGACCAAGGCAACAAGAATGAAAAGGCTTAGTCAAGGATTGTCTTAGCCAGCCTAAAGACCAATCTTCCTTTTCCTCTTTAAATGATAGAGCTAGTAATGGACAAAAATGCCTCTTTAACACATATACTCAATTTATCCCCCTTAATAAGCCCTTATGAGAAGTCTTATTTGAAATCCACAATAGAAACATTATGCCTCTTCCTCAAAAGATGAAAAGTGATCTCAACCGGTGCAATAGTGGCAAATATTGTGACTATCATTTGGAACTTGTCCACAATACTAATGAATACTTCGAGCTTAATAATGCTATCTAAGATACCATTTAATGATTTTACCATGATTAATCAATAAATTGCATCTTGCTCATGCGATTTAGCTATCTAAAGGAAAATCCTATGTATAACATGTGATTTATGTCCAAATACATAAATGACATGCATGACATGAGATTCATGTGGAAATACATAAATCGCATGTATGGCATGCAATTTATGTGCAAATAGTTGAATTGCATCTCTTTGATGTGATTTCATGTTGGTATGTTAGTAATTATTTTATATAATTTATATTTGTGTAATTTTCGATAATTAGACAATTTCCTCTAATAAAGACACATACCATATTCATAATTATGATTTTTATAAAAAAAAAATACATACATGTTATGCATCTTTAAGCTTTAAAATAAAAACTTAATGGTCCGACTTTTTAAATTACAATGTTGCATTCTGCTTACATGACTTCCCCTCTCTAATTTGCACTCAATAAATTAAGCAAATAAATTTATTTTTCAGTTCTTTTGGTCAAATGTCACATGGAATACATATGATGTCTTTTCTACTTGGTTTACCAATATATAGACACTATCACATACATCCATTTACTATTTTTGTCACACCCCGAATAGGGTCAAGGCGCATTCAATTTCTCGGAGTATAACACTTAGGCGGTGTATGCAAAGGGTATCCTAAAAACCTAGTTTATCGTGATCGTTTACTAACCAATTTTAGATTTTAAAATTGTTAAATTAAATTTTGAAAAACAATTAGTATTGTAGTGGAAAAGTAAATTTTACAAAAGATTGGTAGAAAGGATAATCCTATGAATAAGCTAACATTCATAAGTAAGTGATATAACTATATCTATATATCAAAATGATTTACGTCATTTTATATTATATATCTATTCTTAATCCTAAAACACGACCTACCTAGCAAGCGTACCTATCATATAGATAATATAGTGTTAAGCATAGGATCATTCCTCTGAAATCACCCACTACTAGTAATAACTTTGTTCATATTATCTAATCGCTAACTAAATGAATCGTTCTTTACCCTAATGAGTAATGACTACTAATTACCACTGTCATATCAACTAATACTATGCAAGATATCAATATTAAATTAACCTATATCTTGTTTCACCACCACTTTACTATGTAAATCATTAAAATCTCAACTAGATAATATTGGTTTCTTAGACTGTAGAGTTTTAATTCATCAAGCTAGCATCTTTCTCAAGACTACCAACTTTTATAATCATAAGTTAATTAAATAGGATCTCTCATCAATTAAAAGCAACCTAAGATTGCATTAAAACATGAACTCCTTCATAAAGCATCAATAAAACAGAAGAGATTTTTAATTCTACCTCTAGAATCACAAGCATATCTCTTCAAATGCATAGATATAATCATAAAAGTAATTTCTCAATTGACTTTAATGATATTACTCATGAACTCATACGCCAATAATATGAATCTAAGAAAAACTTATCATCACATATAATTGAATATAAAAGTCTAATAGAAATGGATCAAAACTCGATCTTCATTATCTAGCAAAGTAAGGTTTATAAAGATCTAGATCTATATGACTACTCCTCCATAGATATTACAACAAATGTAGATAAACTAAAGGAATAGAAAAGATTCATCAATAAAACCCTTTCAAATGAAGTAAGCATGCAATATCTTCAATCACAAACCCTTGAATTTTTCTCACAAAGGATGCTCTCTATTTTCTCTAAGTGACAGATTATTAAAAAAAAAAGGGTGTGTTTCATCCATTTGAAATGATGTATGTGTATGAACCTTCAAAACCCTAGAGATAAACATGAGAAAAGACACGTGCCATCTCATGTGCCCCATTAGAATGGCTCGTATGGAAGATTGTGGCATGTTCTATTCCTCATCAATCACTTCATACGGCTGGTGGCAATAGGGCATGGGGTCCTATATGAATGGAATCCTCAAACATTATTGAAAACGCACTAGAAAATAATTAAGAGTACGCACACGCGGTGTTTTGGGGGGGAGGGTTGGGGGGGTTGTGGGGGTGTGTGAATTGAGTATTTGACCTAAAACGCAAAACTAATTAACTTTTATGCAATAGATTAAATTAAACTTTAATTGCAGTTAATATTGTAAGACCCTAGATTTTACTAATTATAAGTAAACCTTAATAGCCATAAGTCAAACCGAAACCCTAAAGTCAACATAGTTCTATGCTACGTCCAATGAATCTAGATCTGGCAATCCTGCACACGAAACCTAAGAACAATAAAAATGAGATAATTGCAAATTATAGTTCAAAATTACATAAGAAAGCTTTAAAAAAATCAGATTCGCCAAAATTTAGTTCGTTTCGGACCCAAAGAGGATCAATTTTTAACATTAGGGTCCTAATAAGTGAGATAGTGAAAATACTCTGATAATTCTATTAGACTCATAATAATATAAGGATGTCAAAAATATTAGTTTTAAATTTTTCGGTAACTAAAAATATCGAATATAGGCCGTTTATGCATATTTTCTTTACTACCAATATTTTAATTGTCTGGTCTACTATTCATTTACTATTCAGTATTATTTATTACTATTTATTATCTTTATTTTTTTCTTACTACGTATTCTTACACTCTACCATACCTATTTCTTACAATTTACAATTCCCATAAAATTTTATTCACATCATACCTTACATATTATTACTTTTCATTAAAAAAATTACAAAACAATCAAATCCCTCTCTCTGCATCATCCAAAACCGGTACCACTCTCCCCTATACATATCTAATTCATTTTCTTTTTCATTTTATTTAATTACATATAATTTTCACTTAAAAACTCTATAAATACCCCTTCCCTCATTCATTCTTTTCCCATACTTTCTTACCTTAACAAAATTCTACCAAATTCTCTCTCCAAAATAATTCATTCCCAAGTTCTTCATATTCCCACACCATCACTATCTTTTAACAACATCAACTTCTATTTCTTTCACCATCCTTTTCTCTATATTAGGTAAACTTTTCTTATGAAAATATTCCTTATGTTAATGTTAACATAACATGACCATAGTGTGTATTTTCTAAACCTATTGGTTTTTATGGAAGCAACAATATGTTCATATCTTATTTAATAATGTTCAAATAATATTATTCTTATTTATTTTTCCTAATCTAACTTCAATATACATTACTAAGTATATATCTATATATATATATAAATATATTTTTTTTTTTTCTTAGAGCATATAAGCTCAATAACCTAAGTTTTATTTATGCTCTTGTAATTTATTTATTTTATGTGATTTTATTAAGACTAGTCCTTCTAGTCCTAGACTTGTCATTATCAAGTCAAAATAAATTCTTTTTCCTTTCTTTTCTTTTCTTTCCTTTTATGGACTTGTCCATAGTCTAAGCCTGGGGAGCCTTGGTACCAATCTAAGGCTCCCATGATTTTCTTGTTTTATTTTCTTGCTTTTTTTTTTTTTTTTTTGCGATTAGTTTATCTCTAGTCCGAAAGCCTTGATAAAAGCTAAAACTTCCAATACTTGACTTTATTTACATGTTCTTTTCTTATTTAATTTTTTACATCTCTTATTTTCCATATAAGTTATTATTCTTTTATTTAATATAGTCATATACTCATAATCATTCACAATCACCATGTTGTTGTCTAAATAAAAGGAGTTCCTTTTTTTATTAAAAATTTAAAACTAAAATCCTTACGAAAATAATTTTTTGTACTTAAGAAATGTTACCATTTAAAATTTAGGATTACAATTCAATAATACACTTTTAAAAAATTTAAATTAGTTCATCATAGATTTTAAGAGCTAATATTACATAAAGCTTTTTTTTTTAAAAAAAAAAACATAGTTTTAAAGTTCTTTTACTGTCTTTTTCAAAATAAAATAAAATTATTATAAAATCTTCATGTTGATAATTCTTTGCTATATAAGTTTTTCTTAAAAACTTATTTAAAAGAACTTATATTAACACTCTAATAAACACTAAGAACTAAACAAATTTTAAGTCAAGTAAAATCAATTCACTAGTTAAAAAGATATTTAGAAAAATAATATTGTTAAACAACCTAGAGTAACAAGTTTAAAAAATATAAAAATTTTATTTTTATTAAGTCTATAAAGTAGAAAAATGGTAGTTATGATATAAAGAGTGCTCGTATAAAATAAACTAAAAATCTTAGTTTTCATTTCAACAAATTACAAAGGAAATTCATAAACTCCAATCTTTACATTTCTAAAGGAAATTATTTTACGAAAAATCATAGTTTAGGCAACAACACTTGAATAATGCAGGTAATGTGAATTATATGTCTACAAAAAGGATTTTTCAACTATATAAATATCTATATAATGACTATGGGATTTTTATTTAATGAAAAGCAAGGAAAAATATATTTTGAAGGTTGGGAATTTTTGTAACAATTATGTACTGCACCATCTTGAAACCTAAATGGCTTTTTATGATGAAAATAACCTCATAAATAGGTAGATCTTTTCAAGTAAGTACCAAATGACATATAATATGCGAAATTCTAAGTTAAAATGAGCAAGTTATAACTATTTTAATTTGGAATTTCTTACCATCCAAATTTTGACAAAAATGATAAAATAGAATTAGATATTTTAAGCAGATCTTGGATGAAATACTCATTTTGGATATTTCTTTTATTTAGTTAACGATGACCAGGACCTTCTCTTTCCCAAAGATTACTTCGACTGATAGCGATTACCATAGCCGAGTGAGTTTTCCTTTACGTTTTATGTATTCACACATGTGCTTGTAGAATAGAGCACTAGATATTAGAAAAAGATAAAAACTAATATGCATGTGAGTTATCATAAGAACTATGTATGTGATTCATTATGCGTGACTAATAAACAATAAGTATATCAGAGCTCAATTTGGTTGATTAATACAAATTGCCTCTATGTATATTACTATGTGTGTAAAAATTGATTGATCGCCTTAAATGAATTAATGTCGGATTGGAAATTTTTTAAAACTAAATTACTTATGCATATCACTTAGAATATCATCATCACATTTTGCTACTACTCATCAGCGTGGGACTAGAAAGATAAGTTGTCTGGCTACATCTTGAGGAATGTGACCTCATGGTACAGCCGAGCCGGATCGATCGCTTTGGGTAAGGAAAGCTTAGGGACTAGTAGAACGATTGATTAGAACACCAAGACGCACACAAAAATTTCAAAAAGGTTCATTGTGGCCCATTCAAAGCATTCCTCAACCCATAATGGAGGGGTATATCTATTCTACATACGAAATCGGATAATCGTATGATAATATGGTTGTTTGCATTTCATATGCTTGCTCAATAGACTTGTATGATTGCCTTGTTATGAGTACTTTTGCATAAAAATTATCTCACTAAGCTAGTTATGCTTACTCTCCAATAGATTTCTGATGTTGCAGGATCTTTATTTTTGCACCCGATACCCTAACCATCCGGGTTGAACCTGCACTTTTGGAGGAATTCTATATGAAGACTTTAGATTATATTTTCTTTAAAATCTTCCAGTTTTAGTTATCTGTCTTAGTAAAACTATGTTATTTTGGAGATTTATCAGGAGGATGCCCCGTAGAAGTTATAAGACCTTTTTATTTTGATGAATCATAATAGTTTTGTCTTGAATGTTCCGCTACCACTATCTTAAAGTGCATAACTACACCAATCTCCCTTTGTTGTGAAAGTACGCTTTGTACCAATATGAAAGTTTTCAAGTGACTGAGATAGTCATTCTCAAGTTTTAATATTGTGTACGACGGGCTATTACGTTTATAGTAACCATTGGAGCGTGACAAATATAGCAATAACATATTATAATATGAAATATAAAAGAGATATGGATAGAAAATTTAAGGCTAGATTTAACATAGAGCTTAACCCACTTCTTACTCTCCACGATCACCAATTCCCCTCTAATCGATGACTTCACTCACTTTATTAATTTCACAAACACACAAGCTCAAGCTGAGTAATACAATAGCTACAACACTCAGGAAATAAAAATTTCCTTTACTTTTGTAGTGCTCTCTTATAAATTTACAAAACTATGAATAGAGCACTCAAAATTGATTTTTCTCTCTCTTACTTGCAATTTACAAAATAATAAACGAGAGAACAATAATAAATGTGGATTCTTGATTTGTTTGTTTGCAAATAAAAGCTTTTTGAAACTCCAAAGAAACATATATTTATAGTATTCAAACATTTAAATATTCGTTAGAGATAATGCATTAAAGTCGCCAAGCATTAAATGTGTGTAACGACTCTTTTATACTACATTAGCTCCACAATTTAAATTGCCATGCCTTAAACTTGTCATACCTAAATTTGACCCTCGACCAAGTCTGTGTTTCTTTGAGCCTTGAATTCAAACTTATCGCACCTGATGAATGAACTTCTTGAGCCCTAGATGTGACCCATGACTAAAGCTTTGCATCTTAATCTCATCGAGCTTGAGACTTGAGTTTGTCGCGCCTTAATGAATGAACCTATTGATCCCTTAACGTGACTCATAACTAAGGTTGTGCTTGAGAATTTGCACCTATTAATTCCTACATAATCCCCAAAGAACAATATATACAAAATACATATATTTTATAACATATACAAAACAATATTTGATTAATTAAGTGAATTTAACACCATTATAATTAATTGTGCAACTAATTGTCTCATTAAAATCCACATTGAATATATAAGTTCAATAATCTCTTTCTTTTTTATGAGGACAATCACGCACAATTGACTCCTTTTCAATTAAACGTAATAAGTATCCGAGTTTCATAGGAATTTCTTTTAAATTTGATTCAATGACTTGATGCTTAATTCTAAGAAAATGCTAGCTACACTTAATTCATCATCCCCTCCCCCCCTTGACAGATAAGCAACATTAAGCACTATTCATCATGTTTATTTGTGCATTCAACATAATTCTTCCCTATATACCCATCAAACAACATCATTAAACAATATTTCTCTCCCTCATTCAATATTTTAACATGTCTCTTTCCCTTTGAACCATTAGACATACTTTATGCATGTTAATTGTGCATAAAACATATCTCCCCCTTTATACTCATCAAAAGTAAGAAGACAAACTTAGAACATTTCACATAAGAAAATATGCATAAGTAACATACAAGTTCAAAAAGGTTTTAGACATGACTAAAAAAAATCATAAATTGGTGCAAGTTGTTGTTAGAAAGTTACAGAATAGTTTTCTCAAGCGTACACAAAAAAAAAAATATAAAACAATATTCTCAAATATTCAAATAAGTCCAAAAAGCATCACTAAGCATGTTCAAACATTCAAAACCACGTTTAGCAAAAATTTGGTTTGAGCGTCGCACAAATAACATATCACAAATTTTTACAAATAGAACATATTACAAACATCATAGAAACACATATAAACATCTAACAACCTCTTTTATCCTTAGACCAAGTTCTAGATCAACTTTTTTCCCATGATATTTAGCACTCATCATACTTCATCATGCCCAATTCTCTACATAAAGTGCAAAAGCCACCCTTACTTAAAGGTTTTGTAAAAATATCAACAAATTAATTGTTTATGTTAACAAATTCTAAGCTGATATCTTTATTTAGAATGTAATCTCTAATGAAATGATGTCTAATTTCAATATGCTTAGTCATTGGGTGTTAGATCAGATTTTTAGTTAAATTTACAGCACTTATGTTATCACATCGAATTGGAACATTTTCATATTTTAAATCTGTAATCCACTTAATTTTACATAACCCGATTATAATAAATATTATAAATAAAATGTAGAATCATAAAAGAACTATAATAAAAATATCATAAATCACTCCACATTTTTTGCAATTTAAATTTTTAAGTATAAACAAATTAGAATAAAGAATCCTTATCAATAAAACTTTAAAAATACAGAATGTTCAAAATAAAGTAAATAAAAAAAATAAAGAAAACTGTTTAATATTTAAGAACCTAAGTTTTAAATATTCAAAACATATCAATACCTTTAAGTTAAATAATTCTGAGTCTATAGGAACTAAAATTCTGATCTAACCTAGTAGCTTATAATTAGTAAAAAGAATAAAGTAACAAATATATAATAAATTTCTAATCTAATAAAAACTTTAGAATAAATCTATAAATAGTAATGAATTCATATGAAATTTCAAACCCTATAAATTTATAATAAAGTCAAATCAAGGGTAATATAATTATTAATTTATCCAAAATACCACTAAACAAAGCTTTTAAATAGATAAAATATAATTTACGATAGCAAGTATAAAAATAGAAAAGTAAAAGCCTTAAACTAAAGATTCTATGTATACCATAGTGTTCAGAATATTTAATATCGATAATATGTAAATTTTTATCTTAAAATATTATCGAATCAGTGTTTATCATACGTATCATTTAGAGTCACAAAATTTACTTTTTGCGCAAGTTTATATTTTTGCCCACTCCTTACATAGTTGTTGGTTATGAATTCATCGTCTTTTTTTTTTTTATTTCCATTCATCCTATCTCCTTTACATTTTTTTTTCATGTTCTCTTCTCCTTTTTATTTTTATCTTTCTCTATATGTAAACACGTACATAATAACACACATACACATATCTTTAATAGAAATTCTATGTATACCATAGCATTCAGAGTATTTAATACCAATAATTTGTAAAGTTTCATCTAAAAATATTATCGAATAAGTATGTATCATACGTATCACTTGGACCTGCAAAACTGACTTTTTGCACAAGTTCATATTTTTTTCCCACTCCTTATACAGTTGTTTGTTATAAATCCATCATCTTCTCTTTGTTTTGTATTTAATACCAATAATATGTAAAGTTTCATCTAAAAATATTATCGAATAAGTATGTATCATATTTTTTTTAATTCTTTTCACGTTATCTCTTCTCCTTAAATTTTTTTTTAGATATTTTCTGTACGTAACCAATGGAGGCAAAACGATTAAAATAATTGACATATTTGTACCTGATTAACTTAACAAACTACCCCAAAATATAGATAATTATTAACTAAATATTATTATAATATTTTTTCTACAAATTGATGCAAAAGAGTTCAAATACGGTGTAAACTACATGCAATATACGGCTGTAATGTTCTTGAAGATTGCATAACCGAAATCCTCCTTCAAATTGCCTATTGTTCAACAAGTCAACAAATCACACACACTAACCAATTAGAATAAACCGAATAAGAGAACTTAATTAATGCATACATACACATGCATAATCGGTGGAAGAATTGGCTACAAAGAGGCTTCAAATTTCTACAAGTTC
The DNA here is from genome assembly GCA_024138025.1 of Combretum micranthum. NCBI lineage: Eukaryota > Viridiplantae > Streptophyta > Magnoliopsida > Myrtales > Combretaceae > Combretum > Combretum micranthum. The sequence continues at coordinate 315,346 of JAMXBD010001063.1, read as the reverse complement.
CTCTCCATATATATCTCTATATATCCTCATTAATGGGCATAACAACAAAGTCCTTATACACTTAAAACAACAGCCAAAATATTCTCCAAATTCATTTTCTTTTCACTCATCCAAACACACACAAACCACCCTTAAATAACATAAAAAACAAACATAAATCTAGCTAAGGAAAGTAAGAAAATAAGCTTAGGAAATCAACAAAGTAAGGTAAGTTAAATTTATTTCAAGTTAATTTATGTGTCAAACCTTAAATTAAATCATATTCCTATCAACCTAGGATTCATCTCAAGCTTGGAGATGGATCTACCAACATCATAACAACACAAAAAAGGTATATCTAATCTTAAAACTCCATATATGTATTATGATACATAGAAATCATAAAATATGATGATTATGGGACGTTATATGTATTGATATATCACTTATAATACATGTGGGGTATAGAAAAACACTTATAAGTAGCTTAAACACAGGTTTAATATATAAAAAATTTAGAAAAGTAAGTTTCAAATAGAGCAAAAACTAGAAAGACGGCGAACAATGCCTATGCCGGCAGTTTATACCCCCTACGCCGGCGGCTTATTGGAATAGGTCAACGGTGTAGAAGTGGCGTAGTCTAGAACAGAGGCTACGTAAATTTCGAATGACGTATTATATGTAGGAAAGCCGACAACATAAGTCACAACGCCGGCAGCCTTTGAGCCAACGTGTGCTGGCGTTTGAATAGAGTAAAAATTTACATGAACGCTGGCACTTGAGAGTCAATGCCGTCGGCGTAGGATGCTGGCGTACGTGTAAAATTTTTCAAATTAAGTTTGTTCCGTCTAAAGCCAATATATATTATATAATTTATATATGTGTAATAAAAGAAATGAAATAAGTTTTAAAAAGTAATTTCAACCAAAAAGATTTAAATATTAATAAAATATAATAAGTGTAATTCAACAACTTCTAAAATTATTAAAAGTATCACTTACAATAGTATTGTTAATATTAATATTGTACAAAAAAAATGAATGAATTATAAATACTCTAAATGATTATCTAATATAGATATATAAGAATGGAAAATTTAAATAAGTTAAAATTAGGAATAATGTGACTTCCGAAAATAAACAAAAATAGTTATACGAAGTAGATTAAGAGAAACACGACGAAACTAAATAATAAGAATATCATTATTGTTATTATTAATATTATTAAATTGTTATTGTTATTATAACTATTCCTATTATGATCACTAAGATTAATATTACTATAAATATTATTATTATGATTATTATTCCTCCTAAATAAGAATAATTATACATATATACATATGCATACAAAACAAATTTAATATACTAATACAAATATTATGAGTTTAATAAGATTAGTATTTGAAAAGTATTACACTTAAGAAACCGTTAGCAAACAGTATTATCATTATTATTATTATAATTAATATTACATTTTACAAATAAGAATAGAATTAAAATAACTATTTACAACTTAATAATATACAAGAATGGAAATTTAAGAAGAGCAAAAATTATAGGTAATGCGATTCCTATGAATAACAGATAATAACCTGAAATAAGATCAACAGAAATGAGAAGAAAATAGATAATTAGAAATAAGTATTTGTTGCTATAATCGGTCAAGCTAAGAAATGATATAAAATGATAATAATAATCATAATAAATTACTAATTTACTAAGTACGAATCCCGTAATTTCTTGATAAAAATGAAATATAAAATATTCTAAGATCAAGACAAGAAAAATGAAAATAAATAATAAGTAGTAAATAATTGTCACCATAAAACATAAGAGGACCAATACAAGCAATAGAAATTAAATTAAATATCAAGATAGGACACTTAGACAATCATAAAAGTTTAGTTGCATTATTTATATTATGTTAATAAGTATTTTGTCTTGATAAGTGACAATGAATTATAAATAATATAAATAGGACTAATATATCTTAAAATAATTATTTTAATAAGTAAAATCATATTAGATTGATTAGGGTAATTAAAGTAGATTTAGTAATTGAATTAGGTGATTAGTTTCAATCAACTCGGCTTAGATTAATATCCTAGGTAAAACCATAAAAAAAAAGGGAGTACGTAATTTCTAAAATATGTCTAATTTAGAATTAGTATAAATTATAATATAAGTTATACCACAATTAATATGGTGAATATGTTGTTTCAAATATTTTATTTCGGAACTAATAAAAGGATAGATTGGTTAAATAATAAAATTGGATAACTATTACAAATAGGAAGACTTCTCTTATAAATTCCATAACTTTATTCATAAGAAAATAATATATATATATATATATATAAAGATAAAAATTCCTAGTTAAATAAGTAGAGAATATATCAGAATTGATAACTAGGACTTGAAAGAATATCGTCAATATTGTTATATAAATAAAAAATTAATAATAAATATCTGTTATTTCATTTTCAAAGGAACAATATATCGATACTCAAATTTCCAGTAGTATATTCAGATAGTTTAGCGGGGACCACAAGCGAGTAACTTTGATCTTATCGTATTGTTTATGCATGTAGAATAGTTGCATTTGTAATAATTTATTTAACTAAAATGCATGTGGGATTAGGTATAATGCATGATGATTGGTGTATGCTTGAATGCCAAATTAGCATATATAAGTGATAATTCTTTTGTATGATAAATATCGTATGAACATGTTGATATTTGTCTGTTAATTGTATGATCACCTTAAACTTGACTAAAAACTACTGATACCATAAATAAAAATGGACATGCATTACATTATATGCACATATTTCATTTTAAAAGGAGGATGACGCCGCTCATATTGGCATTTCGGTTCTCTGGGGACATGCCTAGTTTTTCTAGATGACATTTTCTTAGTTCTTTTAGGAGCACCTTTGTTCTGTTCTATTCCACGGGAACAAAGTGGTATCAAAGAACACCACTTGTGGTATCGACATGAAATGGCTAATCTTAATGGTGTTTCTTTATTCCAAGGATAAGAGTGATTTTTTTTTTTTTAAATTGAGAGTTTTTGGTACCCAATCTTCCTTAGTTCTTTTATTCTCTTGGGTACGATACATTGCTCTTCATGGCTTTCTTCCAACCCGATGGGATGCCGTAAATCTACTTCATGTTTAGATTCTAGCTATCCAACTTGCAATTGCTCATATGATTGATTGTTACATGGCATACGCTTGTTAATTAAACTTGTTTATTATTGCTTGATGTGTGGTCTAGTCAGGTTATCTCACTGAGCCCGTGGTTCGCTCACACCCTAACAGTTTTTTTGCAGGATTACTATTAGTTGGGATTAGGTTAGGAATGTGTGAAGACTACTTCTCTAGCAAACTTTATTGAAATTGGAAATGTAGGTTATGATAAACTTAGAATACAAAATTTGACAATATGTATAAACAAGTAAGATCTTATATTTAGTTGATTGTTACCTAATTTTACCATTTGGTAGGGAATACCGATTCTCTGCGATCCTGATAAATTATGGAAAATTGGAGTCCATAATGAGTTTAGATAAAGATATTATATCTATATTATATGACGTAAATAAATAAGATAAAGTCTCGTTAACTCTGACTTGCAAGACAGTTCTCATATTACGGATGCATACGTGGTATGATAACTTTAGGGTAATCCTACTAGACGCCCTTTTGAGGCGTGACAAAATCGTAATCTAGCAAAAATTATTTCATTCATAAAACTTGTGTACAACAGCTATTGATAGCTATATACTCAACTTCGGCAGTTGAAAGTGCAACCGAATTTTATTTCTTTGTGTGCCAAGATATTATGGAGTTTCCAAGAAAGTGGCATATGCTACTTGTGGTTTTTTTATCTACTTTGTAGTCAGCAAAGTCGGCATCGGAGTATCCAACTAGATCAAAAGAGATAAACTTTGGATACCATAAGTCAATTTGAATAGCGTCTACAATATACTTAAATATGTGTTTTACTGCATTCAAGTGTGATTCTTTTAGGAAAGATTGAAATCATGCGCATATATACACCAAGAACATGATATCAGGTCTAGAAGCTATTAGATATAACAAACTACCTATTATGTCTCTATAAAGTTTTTCGCAAACATTTTTCCCATTTTCATCTTTATCAAGTTTTACATTTGTGCTCATTGGTGTAGGTCTTATTTTGCAATTATCCATTTTGAAACTTTTCAAAAGTTCTTTGTTATATTTAGATCGATTTATGAAGGTTCCATTTTTAGATTGCTTTATTTGGAGATCTAGAAAATAATAAAGTTCTCCTATCATGCTTATTTCAAATCCATTCTTCACAGACTCAACAAATTCATTTACAAGACTCATGCTAGTAACTCCAAACACAATATCATCCATATATATTTGCACAATCAATGGTGTCTAACTTGTGATTTTTGATAAATAGAGTCGTGTCAATTTTTTCTATAGAAAATCCTTTGTTCAAAAGGAAGCTATTGAGTTATTCATACCAAGCTCTAAGAGCTTGCATGAGACCATAAAGAGCTTGTTTAATCTGTAAACATGATTACATAATTCATTATTTTCAAAACCCGGTGGTTGCTCTATATAGACTTCTTCTTTTATAAAACTATTTAAGAAAGCACTTTTGACATCCATTTGAAAAAGAGTAAATTTATTAAATGCAGAAAATGCTAAAAGCATTCTAATAGCTTATAGTCTAGCAATCAGGGCAAAGGTTTCATCAAAATATATACCTTCTTCTTGATTATATCCTTTAGCAATTAATCAAGCTTTGTTTCTTGTTATTATTCTTACTTAATCTAGTTTGTTCTATAAATTCATTTGGATCCAATAACTAATTTACTATCAGTTTTAAGAACTAAAATCTAAACTTCATTCCTTGTGAATTGATTTAATTCTTCTTGCATAACTTGTATCCAAAACTCATCTTTCAAAACTTCTTTTGTATTTTTAGGTTCGGTTTAGGATAGGAAAACTAGATTACTCATATTTCTTAGGGAAGATCTTATTTGTATCATATTAAAAGGTTCACCTATTATTAGATCTTTTGGATGTGATTTTACATATTTCTAATCTTTACGAAGATCATATTCATTCACAACATATATTTTATGTTCATTTCATTTATCTACTTCTTGATTATTATTTTTTAAGAGAAAACTTATCCAAATCAGCATAATCATTATCCACGTCATCACTTGAATATAAATGAGCCAAAGAATCATCAAAAGTAACACAAATAGATTCTTCTACAAGTAAGGTTCTCTTATTAACATTTATATGCTTTACTAGTTAAAGAGTAGCCTAGCAAAATGGCTTCATTACTTTTAGCATCAAATTCAACTAGTTGTTCTTTTCCATTATTCAAGATGTAATATTCAGTGCCAAATGGATGAAAATAAGAAATGTTATATCTTTTTCCTTTCAAAAGCTCATATGTGGGTTTTCTTAAGAATTGGTATCATGAAAACTCTATTCAATATATGATATGCACTATGAACAACTGCAACCCAAAAATATTTTGGTAAATTGTTTTCACATAACAGGGTTCTAGCCATTTCAATTAAGATTTTATTTTTCCTTTCAACTACACCATTTTGTTGTGGAGCTCTAGGTGCTAAAAAAATATGTTCAATGCCATATTTACTGCAAAAATCATTCATTTCATAGTTTTCAAATTCTTCCCCGTGATCACTTCGGATAGTCATCATATTAAGACATATTTCATTTTTGGACTTTCTTGCAATATATAAAAAAGACATTGTTAGTTTCGTCTTTAGATACAAAGAAAAAAGTCCATGTGTGTCAAGAGAAGTCATCAACAATAATCAAGGTATATTTATTGCCACCCAAGCTTAAAGTTTAAGTAGGACCAAATAAGTCCATACGCAATAGCTCTAGTAGCTTAGAAGTGGAAATAATATCCTTATACTTAAAAAAAATCTTAGTTTGCTTTCCTTGTTGACATACAAATCTTGTTTTTTTGAAAATTTATTTTAGTAAACCTTTGACAGGTGTCCTTTTTAACAAGATTTCAAATTACATCCATACAAGCATGTCTTAATTTTCTATGACATAGCCAACTATTGTCATTTTAAGAGTATAGATAAGTTTCATTTGATGATTTGTAATCATCTAGATTAATTTTATAAATATTTCTTTGCCTATTCCCTTTAAAATAAGCTTGATTATTGTTAATTTTTTCAATAGAACATTTATTGGCAAGAAATGTTACTCTAAAACCATTATCACATAATTGACTTACACTAAGCAAATTATATTTTAAATCATCAACCAATAGCACATTCTTAATAATTAAATTTTTATTTACTAAAATGCTACCTTCACTAAGAATAGTTGACTTTCAATTATCTCCGAAGGTAACATTCTCTTGATCTTTCAAGTCTAAAGATGTAAGCTTGGATGCGTCTCGAGTCATGTGTCTAGAGTAATCGCTATCCAAATACCATTTGTTGTTTCCACATGAAGATCCCTACAAAACAAAGGATTGTTTCTTTAGTACCCATTTGAGTTTGGATTCTTTTTTGTTAGATGTAACAAGGATTTCTCTTTTAGAAACCAAAACTAGCTTGCTTTTTTAATTCAAATGCATGGTTCTTCTTATTGCATAATTGTGTACAATATGATCAGATTTGCCACAGTAGTTGCATGTCCCATGAATGGCTTTTACAAAACAAGTTTTGTGGAACTTGTAGCTACTTTCTCTACTACAGCCAATTTTATATTTATCTAAATCATACCTTTGATTTTCGAGAAGTTTTTTTAAATTCTTTTTTTCATTAGTGAGCTTGGCTATAGTTGCTTTTAAATCATCTAAGCTAGCTTCAATAGAATGTTTTCATTTCTTAATTCTTCTAGCTTTTTTAAAATTTTATCACTGTTGCTTGCACATGTAACATTATTATTTTTTAATGTTTTAATTTCAATATCAAATAAATCATTTTCATTTGTTAATTTCTCATTAATCATACTCAATTCATCATTTTTAACTTTTAGCATGTCACATTTATTATTCATCTTATCATTTTTTGATATGGAATATTAATTTCTTTATTTAGTTTTTCATTTTCTATTTTAATCTCCTCATACTCAATTCTAAATTATCCAACATTTCTCCGACTTCCATCATTAATGTTTTAAGCATGCCGTTCTTTTTTTCTTCTTTTATTAATATATTGCATAGTTTATCATACATAGCACATATCTCATCATAAGAAGGGGAAGAGAGGGAATTTATCTCATCATCCAGTGCCATGAAGCACACATTCTCATCTGAGTCACTTGAGTCATCATCACTCCAAGTGCCTATGAGAGCATCCTTTCTAGATCCCTTGGATGCTTTATTGAGTAGTGGACAATATTATTGGAGGTGTCCTAGCTTGTGACATCTAAAGCAAGTTATCACATCCTTCTTTTTGTATCTTGATGGCTACTATCATCATCCATTATTTTGTCTTGTTGTTGGACCTCATGAACTTCTTAAGCTTCTTAGCTACCAAGACAAGTTCCTCTTTATTATCATCACCATCTTCTTCCTCATTGAAATCATGACTTATGGCTTTTAAGGCAATGGCCTCCTTGTTTGATTTCTCTCCTTTCTTCTTAATAAGCTCATGTGTCTTAAGTGCACCAACGAGTTCCTCTTTGCTCATAACACTTAAATATTGTGTTGCTTCAATAACTGTTCTTTTTGCTTCCTAATCCTTAGGTAGTGACCTGAGCAATTTAGAATTTATTTCCAAATTAGTGAAATTCTTTCCAAACACATTCAAAGGATTTATGATGTTGATGAATCTATTATGCATTTCATCAATAGATTTATTTAGAAGCATTTTAATTTTTTCAAACTGTCCGTATAAAAGACTTATTTTGTATCTCTTACTCTTGAAGTCCCTTTGTAAGTCTTTTCTAATTCATCTTATATATCTTTACTAGACTTACATGTATAGATTCTATTAAAATCACTTTCATATAGCCCATAATGCAATATGTTTATAACTATATCATTTAGATCTAATCTTTTCCAATCTTCTTCATTTTAATCTTTTTCTTCTTTTCCTTCAATAATCAAAGGCCTATTTTTTATTACATTCCATATTAATCTATTTTGAGCTTTTAAATAGATTTTCATTTTACACTTCCACTATGGGTAGTTATCCCCATTTAGAAGCGATGGTCTATTGATAGCTTGCCTCTCTAAAAACCTTAGTACATTTGATGCCATGATCTTTACTGTAAATGCGATTAAGCATTGAAACTTAGAGACAAGGCTCTAATACCAAATGAAAATGCACTAGGAAATACTTAAGTGGGCGTGAATTGAGTATTTGACGTAAAATACACAAATAATTAACTTTTATGTAACTAACCAAATTAAACTTTAATTGCAGTGGATATAATAATAACAGGTTATAATGTGAAATATAAAAGAGGTAGGGATAGAAAATTTAAGCCCATATTTAAGGTGAAATTTGGCCCACTTCCTACCCTCAACAATCACCAATTTTCCTTCAATCGAGGACTTCACTCACTTTATTAATTTCATAAACACATATGCTCAAGCTAAGCAATAAACTAAATACAACACTCAGGAAATAAAATATTTCCTTCACTTTGGTAGTGCTCTCTTATGAATTTACAAAAATATGAATAGAGCACTCAAAATTGATTTTTTCTCTCTTACTTAGAATTTACAAAATAATGAACGAGAGAACAATAATAAATATAGATTCTTGATTTGTTTGTTTGCAAATGAAAGCCTTTTCCAAAAGTTTTTTGAAACTCCAAAGGAACATATATTTATAGTCTTCAAACATTTAAATGTTCGTTAGAGATAATGACTTAAAGTTGCCAAGGATTAAATATGCTTAATGGCTTTTTTATGCCATATTAGCTCCATATTTCAAATTGTCATGCCTCAAACTTGTCACACCTTAAACTTGTCGCGCCTTAAATTTGACTCTTAACCAAGTCTATGTTTCTTTGAGCCTTGAATTCAAATTTGTCGCATCCTAATGAATGAATTTACCAAACCCTCGATGTGACCTGCTACTAAAGCTATACGTCTTGATCTCGTTGAGCCTGAGACTTGTGCTTGTGGCACCCTAGTGAATGAACTTCGACATGACCCACTACCATTGCTGTGCTCGAGAATTTGCACCTGCTAATTCCTGCATAATCTTTATAAAACAATATACACAAAACACATATTTTCTAACATATACAAAACACTGTTTAACTAAATGTAATTTAACACAATTGAATATTTAACTATGCAACAAATTGTTTCATCAAAATCTGCATTGAACATATTAGTTCAACAATTATAGGTTGTATCCAAGACCATGATGCGCTCTAATCTTCATTGTGTGCCGTCACCACCTTTCATATAGCCTATGGTGTTGATGGTGGTGTGTTCTGTTCTTTGAACCAGGCTGCTACTATCTTTCACACTACCCATGGAGTACAGTGTAAAGCTTTAGTTCTCCATAGAGCCTCCAGTTGTCTTTGGCATAGGTTGTAAAGTCCATTTTTCATGTAAACCTCATCTTTTTCTTGTCAACTTCAATGATTTTCTTTTCACGTTAAGTTATGATTACTAGACATTGACAAATCTACTTATTATGTACCAAATCTATGTGATTATCACTCAAATTATCAATTAAAGAGTTCCAGATCATTATCAAAATAAGGTTGTCTATAGTGATTATCTATACTAGTATCATATAGCGTGTGATGAAAAAACATGTTGTGTACAATAATAGTACCTCTATCAATTCTTTTAAGTATTAAATTGATCTAATTTAAAATTCAAGTACCAAATTATACATTTCACTAAATTTCAGCTACTATTTATTACATTATCTCCATTAAATTTATATATATAATTTAACTAGTATTAATAGTGTTGGACAATCATGTTCAAATACATACAGGTATGATGAACATGTCTAGTGGTTCATAAAGGACAAATTTTAGTTGTTAAACGACTTTCTTTTATTAATTGTCTTTATGCTGAAGTACTTGACAAGATAAATTTATATGTGATTATAAATACTAGTTTCACTAAATCAAATATATATATAATATATATATATAGAATCAACTGTATAGATGTATGTATCTTGTAGAGAAAAACTGCGTACATACATGAGCACATGACATAAAGTTATAACAAATAAATACGTATAATTTAACTAAAATGATAAAAATATGAAAAAAATTTATAAAATTAAGAAAAGGAATTTGACCACATCCATGAAAAAAAGCTAGTAAAGACTTGACTCACCATCTAACTTGATTACATATATATATATTTTTTTATTAATTTATAATGGTAGATAGTCATTCATCACCTTATTGCCCTTTAAAATAAAATGTTAGATGAACCAATTTTTACCGATGCATGGTGAACCACTGGATTTTTATAGCAAATCTGAATCATCAAAAAGCATAAATGCAGATGAAAAAATAAAATACACGGAAAGAAAAGAATCCTTCCGATAAGCTTCGCGGTCGGATGGTCTTCTTGCTATATAAAAAACTTTCATTTCTATTCTTACAATTTGCAAGACATTTTAGGAGAACCAATAGTATAATACATGATCACTACTTCCATATATGTCACAACTCACAAGACAACCTTCCGAATCGAGAAAATAGATTTTCCTACGTAAATATCGATGACTGATCATCAAAACTTCATTTCACGCTTGTGGGAAAAAAAAAAAAAGAAAAAAAGGAAAAAAACGAATTAAAGCCCGTAAGTTAAGCTTATCAATATCACCATACCTGAAATATCCACATTCAAATTCATTTTTTTCAGATTAGACTTCTATATTAGAATATATGTCTATCATTATTTTTAAAAAAATTATTAAAATACAAATTAAATAAAAAAATTTATCAAACTATCATCGTTATATTACATAAAGGGATTGTTATACTAACATTTTTGCTAATATCGCTCACGGTACCTGCAATATAGGAATGTACTGTGAAAAAAAAAAAAAAAATTCTATATCACACGTAAGTTGCGATACACGTCCTCAAATTATGGCAAGAAAATGACCTGCACAAACCTCTGTCCCTTTATGCGATAAAGTAAATACATCTCATCACTTTAGATGCTTCCGACAGTGCACCATACAATAAAGTAAATACATCTCTCTCTCTCTCTCTTCCACAGATAACGCAAAAATGTCTAATCACTCACCTCACTCTCTGTCTCTCTTTCGCTACATTTCAAAATTTTGCTTCCAAGCATATCTGAAACTCCACCCCTTCCTTTTCCTTTTATCATTCGTCCACACAGTGTGATATACATTTTATTATAATATATCTAGATGCGATATAGTAATTATATTCTTGTAATTTTTTTATCTAATTGGTATTCATGTAATTTTTTTTAAAAATCAATTAGTAGACAAAAGTTTATCTCCTTTTCTAACATCTATAACTTTTATCAATACTTGATATTAAATTCCGCTTTTAAAATACAATTTACAAAGAACAATACAATATATCATAAAGCGAATATCACAGCATAGCATATGTTTTTATACGCCATTTTATACACTAAGTATACACATGATTTTCATTTTTATATGGTGACTTGCTATGTTGGAAATCAATAAATAAAGTTGTATGTTGCTATGCATAGATACTACGTAGCTGTTGGTATTTTTACTATATATACGTGTAACTATATATTTTTTATATTAACTGCAATTTTTTTTTCCCAATCCCTTATTGCCATTTTATCACTACCATCACTAACACTATAGAAAACTATCAATGTTGTTGACTTTTCTCCATATATGAAGTGGCATCGCAATGATAGTGTGGCATGTATTTGACCATTTGCTGACTATATGCGTGAGAGCATTTGTAGCAATGATGGTGTAATGGAGTAAATGTATTAGTAATTCGACAATAATAGCGAATGCAGCAATAATAGTACTGGTGGTTATCGCATGGTGATAATATAGCGTAATAAAAGTGATAGTAGTGGTACACGAGGATTTTAATGGGTAAATTATATTTAAAAGTACCAACCTTTAAAAATAAATTTATTTAAAATATTAATGTTTTCAAAGATTAAAAAGAGATATCGACGTTTTGAGTGGTTGAAAAATGGTATCAACATTTGACAAAGCAAGTCAAATAATGTATTAATAATTTACCATTGAAGGAAAATTAAAGAGATATAATTGAAAAATGATACAAATATCGATATCTCAAATAAACTTTACTAAACATTGATACCTCATTTGATACACTTTGCCAAATATTTATTTCTCTTTTCAACTACATAAAAAGTTGATATTATAAATAAATTTACTTCCAAACGTTGATTCATTCTTGTGTAATTTACTAGATTTTAAAGCGATGATGCCAGTGGTGAAGTATAGAGGCTATTTGAGTAGCTATGATGGCATGGTGGTAGTAATGTAGTGATGGTGATACTAATTTGATGTTAGGATTATATTGATGATTGTAGCAGTGAGTTTGGAGACAATGGTGGTTATTAAGGGCATTTGTGGTTCGATTTAGGTTTAGTTCAAAGGTTGAATCAAACCGAGCCGCATTTAAAACAGTTCAATTCAAACCCTTAATGAATCAAATCACTTTAATAGTTTAAGGTTTTGAACCGAATCGCTTTAATACGATTCACTTCTAATCATCTTTAGAAGTATTTAATTCTAATAATTAATATTAACAGTCATTTAAGCTTACAAGAAAAAAAAAAGATGTTTAGATTGAGAAACGTTGTGCAAGAATTAAAATCACTTATCATTATATCAGGTCGTATATTTAATAATTTTAAATATACATATTATCTCATAAAAAATTGCTTGTTTACTATTATTAGAAATACAATACATTTAATAGTGTACTATGTAAAGTATATAATAGAATATATATATATAATATATATATATACAACATTTGTATTTATAAATAGCATTAGTGTGGATAAAAATGTAATTTATATTTTATAAGTTGGAATGGAATCACAATTTCTCCTAATAAATCTTCAAATTGACATCTTACTTGATTACCTTTCAAAGATGCTTTTAAACGAAACAATGGTATTATAATTCAGAATTGCGATTCCACTTTAAGTCTATTCTAATATGTATATATGATAGTAGAATGAAATATTATATGTAACCCTAATATCTAATGTTTAAGAATAATAAATAAAATTACTTATATTTTTTTATTTGTTTTAATATGAAGTGGCTCGGTTTAGTTCGGATTCAAACGATTTGGTTCGATTCAACCTCTCGAACCAAACTGTCATCTTTTAGACTTTTTCCAAACTAAACCAAAATATAAAGAACTACATCTTGCTATTTGCTTTTCAGTTTGATTTGGTTTGATTCAACAAATAACCTTAGTGGTAATAACAAATTAACATCAATAATATTAATAATAAGGCTAAGGTAGTGAAATGAGATAGTAATGGTCTGAGTAATTGTGGTAATGGTGGCAGTAGTAAGGTGGGAGGTATTATTTTGGAGCATTATTTAATAACAATAGCAATGATATTGATAATAGGGCTATTGCTATTGATAATAAGGTTAAGATGATAAAATAAGACGACAATGGTTGTAGTGGTTATGGTAAAAAAACGTTATTTAAGGGTTCTAGTTAATAAAATTTATTGTTTCATATGCTAACATTTTTATGACATCAAATATAAGAGACAATTCATAATATTTGTTTAGCATATAATGAGCACTTTCGTTTATAATACTTATTTTTTAAATAAAATATAGTAAATAAACTTATCTTTTGTTTAATACTTCAAAACATGCTAACCAAATGCTATCAAAATGTTATACTTAGCTCAGCTGTAAATTATTTCCCCTACCCCACTGATTTCCAAATATCTTGAGTAAAATTTAATTTATAATTATTGACTATATATAGTTATGATTATAAAAAGAAGTTTAATACATTATTATGAAAGACTAATCTAATTAATAAGAAAACAACAGTTATAAACAAATGAAATTAAGGAGTAGCTCAATTTCGCGTACCAAATTCGACTAGTGGGTCGAATTCCTCCCTCTTCCTTGAATCTGATGCAGCTTTTAAGTGCAGAAACATTGAACAGAAAACCAATCCAGTTCCAAATTTTTTTCTGACAACTCTCTCCCTTAAATCCCACGACCAAAATCCAGCAATTTTATGCTAATAATCTTCCCAACAACCTTAATGAACAAAAACATTCCAAGCGAAAGTGCCGTAACTGCAATTTTTCTAACTATCTCCTTTTTTGTATACGTTGGATATGACAGGTTCACCACACAACCACATGTATACAAAGGCAGCCAAAAGTACCGATCTGGCAATTTGATAAAATAAAATAAATAAATAAATTGAGACATTTCATGAATTTATTGAAGCTCCATACCAAATTAGAATATTATTCCAGTAACTGAAGTGAGATTCTCAGGATAAATTAATCTGGTTGAAGAGGACTCCAAGAAAGCACATCGAAGTTAATCTTGGGTTTTCAATTTGAGAGATCAAGAATATTCACGATTTCTTGTGTTCGTTGCTACCTTTCATAAAACCCTCGATCCAGAATTTTGATTATCTTATTTTCAGGTGATAGGTTCAATAAGCAACCCATGTTTCACAAATTTGTTGAACTTACGATTCCACCTAAAACCCAAACATATAGAATATGTAAAAGTATATAAAACCAATAAAATCTTAAATTTGCAAAATAATACACCTAAATTTATAATCTAATCCGCTTTAACTGAAAATATCTTATAAAATCATAAACTCCATATCATGAAGTAACTTGTGATTTCAGTAAGCATAGTGGTGATATATATGTTAGAAGACGAAGAATGACAAAAACGAAAAATGATAAAGCACACACAAGATTTATGTGGAAAATCCAAATCGGAAAAAACCACGAGCAGAGGAGAGAGAATTCACTATATGTCAATAATGAAGTATAAAAGAGAGAGAGTAACAAAATATAATCAAAACTCTCTCATTTTCTCACTCTCCTACAAACCCTAACAAAACACATATTTATATGTGTATACAACTAGCTGACAATAAAGGATAAATTATGTCTCTTAAATGTATAATAAATGAATAATAAATGTATAGTCAATATTCATTATACAAATAGAAAAAATTATTACTCTTAAATATATAATGAATGAATAATGAATATATAGTCAAATATTATTCATTATACAAATACTAAAATTATGTCTCTTAAATGTATAGTGAATAAATTGTGATGACACAGCAATGTCAAGAGAGAACAAAACTATATGTATATATTTCAAATATGATTACAGGAAACAGGAACTATATATAGAATTTACAATAAAAGAGGATAAAGATAACCTAACTAAATATTGTTATGGTAGAAGATAAATAGGAAGAATACTTATCCTAAATATATCTATACTCTGAAATATATCTACTTGTATCTATCTGGTAGAAGATAAATAGGAAGAATACTTATCCTAAATATATCTATACATATCTGAAATATATCTACTTGTATCTATCAACATATAATAGACTTATCAGCCCCCCTCAAACCCTTGCATATGACGAAGACCAAGCTTGGTGCATAGTGAAAGAAACCGATGAGATGACAAGGGTTTGGTAAACAAATCAGCAAGTTGATTGTCTGAAGCTATAAAACGAACTTGAAGAAATCCTCCAGCAACCTGTTCTCGTACAAAATGATAATCCAACTCAATGTGCTTTGTTCTAGCATGAAAAACAGGATTAGAACTCAAGTATATAGCTCCAATGTTATCACACCAAAGTGTAGAAGAAGGAACATCAAAACCAAGTTCACCAAGAAGCGATTTTAGCCAAAGAAGCTCCGAAGTAGCGTTTGCAATTGCCTTGTACTCACTTTCAGTAGAGGATCGTGCTATAGTAGGTTGCTTCTTAGATAACCAGGAAATCAAAGAGGAGCCAAGAAAAATTGCATAGCCATTTGTGGAGCGCCGATCATCAAGGTCACCACCCCAATCACTATCCGTATAACAATGTAAAGCAAGAGATGATTGAACAGGAAAATATAAACCAGCTGATTCAGTACCTTTGAGATAACGCAATAAGCGTTTGAGGGCCTTCCAATGAATGTCAGTAGGGGCATGCATAAATTGACAAAGCTTGTTAACACTAAAGGCAATGTCAGGACGAGTGATAGTGACATATTGGAGAGCTCCAACAATTTTCCTATAATCATCACCTTGTAACAAAGGAGTGCCATTACATTTCGAGAGAGTGGGAGAAATAGCTATTGGCGTAGAACATGACTTGCAATCAGACATATCATGACGTTCCAAGAGATCCCCTATATACTTTCGTTGTGACAGAGTAGTGCCATGAGACTGAATATCAACTTCAATGCCAAGGAAATAGTGTAGTTGTCCCATATCTCGGATAGGAAATGCCCGTTGTAGATGAGAAATAAACTTAGCAACAAGCGAGGAACATGAGCCTGTAATAATGATATCATCAACATAAACAAGGATAAATACAACATGAGTGCCTTGTCGAAATATGAACAAGGAAGTGTCAGCCTTGGAAGCAATAAATTGAAGTGAATTAAGATAGTTTGTGAGTCGAGAAAACCAAGCCCTAGGAGCCTGCTTCAAGCCATAAAGAGAACGGTTCAATTTGCACACATAAGATGGAAATGCCAAATCAACAAAGCCCTGTGGTTGAGCCATATAGAGATCCTCAGTGAGATGCCCATGTAAGAAGGCATTGGCAACATCGAGCTGATGCATGGGCCACTTATGCATCGTAGCAAGAGCAATTATGAGTCGAATGGAAGTAGCTTTAACCACCGGACTGAATGTTTCTTTGTAATCAACACCCGACTGTTGTGTGAATCCCTTAGCCACTAACCGTGCTTTGTACCTATCAATGGAGCCATCTGCTTTGCGTTTAATCCTGTAGATCCACTTATTGGCAATAACATTAGCATGCTCAGGTTTGGGAACTAAAGTCCAGGTGGAATTATCATGAAGAGCTTGGATTTCCTGAGACATCGCGGTTCTCCATTCACCATGTTTGGAAGCTTGTGAATAAGTGCGGGGTTCATGTTCAAGGAAATTGAGTCTAGATTTTTCTTTAAGAGCAACCAAGGCTTGGCGTTTGGATAGAGTTGAGGGACGTAACTGCATGTGATGAGTACGGAGAGGAGGTGAAGGCTGGGTGGTGTTGGGGTTATGAGGAGCATAAGTAGAGAGATCAACAACCAAGTTGAGGCCAGAAGGGGCAGGATTTATTGTGTTGGGGAAGGAGGAGGGAGTATGGCGATGAACAATAGGAGATGAAATGTGGCTTTTGCTAGTGGATGGGACTGAAGGGGTAGATGGAGATGAGGGTTGTGCAAGCGGTGGAGTGGTGCCTGATATATCAGAAGAAGTAAAAGGTTGCTGAGGAGTAGGTGACATACCTGTAACCGAAGCGAAAGGAAGTTGTATGCTCAACCAAGGAGTGGATGAAGAAGGGACCGAAGTAGACATCTGTGGAGAGGACTGAGCTTGAGTGTGAAAAGGAAAGGAATGCTGATCAAATATGACATGTTTGGCGAAATACACGCGATTGCTATCAATATCTAAACAAGTATAGCCAGCATGATCGAGGGATTGCCTAGGTATACACATTTTTTACTACGAAATGAAAATTTTTTTTATGATAGGGACGAAGATACGGATAAATGGCACAACCAAAAATTTTTGAATCATCATATTTAGGAGGTTTGCCATATAACTTTTCATGTGGAGATTGATGTTGAAGAACAGGAGTAGGTAAAATATTTATGCAATTTACTGCTGTTCGAAAAGAGTAAGACCAATACCGAAAAGGGACATGAGCATGAGCAAGAAGTGTTAAACCTGTATCCACTATGTGCCGTATTTTTCTCTCAGAAAGACCATTCTGTTCATGTGTATATGGACATGCTATGCGGTGCACTATACCCTCTCTAGTAAAGTACTTGTTTAACCGTTGAAACTCACCACCCCAATCAGAATGAAAAGCTTTTATCGAAGTATTGAATTGACGTTTAACATAAGATTCAAAATCAAGAAATACTTGAAAGACATCACTTTTATTCTTAAGAAAATAAATCCACGTAAATCTAGTGAAATCATCAATAAATAACACAAAATAACGAGAACCACTACTTGAAAGGACAGGAGATGGTCCCCAAACATCTGAATGAATAATCTGAAATGGAAAAGTACTAGTGTGTTCAACTAATGCTAAAGGAACACGAGCTAATTTTCCTAACTTACAAGAAGAACAACTATCAATAGCTGACAATTTAGATGAACCAGAGACAGAGAGATGATTATTATTGATTACTTTTGCAACCGTACGCTTTTGGGGATGTCTTAGACGTGCATGCCACTCAGTAAGAGAATTGGCTTCAGCATGAAGAGCTTGATGAGGAGGAAGAGATGGCAGCACATACAACCCATTTTCACTCCGGCCTCTTAACAGGATTGCCTTCGTCACCTGGTCCTTAACAAAGAAATGAGTCGGCCAGAATTCAAAGAAACAAGCATTGTCAGTGGCGAATTTGTGAACGGAAAGTAGTGGTTTGGTGATTTTTGGAACATGAAGCACATTTTTCAATTTAAGTAATTTAGTAGAACATAGTGAGGGATAAGAGGTAGTACCTGTGTGGGCAATAGGAAGGCCTTGCCCATTTCCGACCAAGATCTGATCACGACCGTGATACGGTATAGGGTTCACAATGGAATGAACATCAGCAGTCATATGATTAGTGGCGCCAGTGTCGGGATACCAAGTGCCATAATACGAAGGCTGTGCAAATTGAGGTTGAGGGTGCATCGGTAGAGAAGTAGCGTGGAAAGAGGTCGGCATGCCTGATCCGTGCATTGTGATATGGGCCTGATTTTGAAAATTGTGTTGTTGCCGTGGAGCATATCGACGTCGACAACGATCAGCAATGTGGTTGTTCAAACCACAGATTTGGCACGGACCACGATTGCGGCGTCCCCTAGTTTGTGGACGATAGCCACTGGTATTGAGGCCAGATGAAGATGATGGGGCAGAGGCATAATGAGGAAAAGCGGCCGGAGATGGAGGTGGCAACAGAGGACCATTCTGACGAGCAGCAACGTGAGCTAGTGGTGGTTCCTGCATGCTGCGAAGTAAAATTTCATGAGCAATTAATTGACCGTGTAATTCCTGGAAGGCAACAGGGGTAGGGCGTTGATTCAAGGCCGTGATAAGGCCGTGGTATTCAGATCTAATATTGCGATAGATAATCGCATTGAATTCAGCACTTGAAAGAGATCGACCAGCAGCTCCTAATTCATCTGCCAAGCTTTTTGCCTTTTAGAGATATTGAGAGACCGTCATATCATTTTTCTTCAATTCCTGAAGTTCGATGTGGATTTGTAATTGTCGGTTCTGAGATACAGAACCAAAGGCATTCGCCAATGCGTGCCATGCGGAGTGGGCGGAGGTCATGCCAATCACATACGGGAAGACTTCTTCCGTGAGCGAGGAGAGGATCCAGGAGAGAAGCAGTTGATCTTTCTGAAACCATTCTTCATACGCAGGATTTGGGATAGTGAGGGTGGCATCCGTCGGTGAGGGAAGCGTTTGGGAGGGAGTGATGATGGTGCCATCGATAATGCCCATAAGTTTGTGATAATTAAGGAGGGGAAGAAACTGCGTTTTCCAGGTCAGATAATTATTGGAGGAGAGCTTGATGGAGAAGGTATGATTAGTGGTGGGAGCAGCTGTAAGATGAGGAGTAGCCATGGATGGTAAATACGTAAAGAAAAAAAAATTAGTTAGCTCTTGATACCATGTGATGACACAGCAATGTCGAGAAGAGAGAACAAAACTATGTATATATTTCAAATATGATTACAGGAAACAGAACTATATATAGAATTTACAATAAAAGAGGATAAAGATAACCTAACTAAATATTGTTATGGTAGAAGATAAATAGGAAGAATACTTATCCTAAATATATCTACAATATCTCAAATATATCTACTTGTATCTATCTGGTAGAAGATAAATAGAAAGAATACTTATCCTAAATATATCTATACATATCTGAAATATATCTACTTGTATCTATCAACATATAATAGATTATCATGAATAATAAATGTATAATTAAATATTTATTTATTATACATTTGGCGAAAAAAAGGCTACTGAAAACACGGCATAAACTCCAACAATATATATAAAAAATTGTGATAAATTTTGATAATACTTTTCCGTGGGTTTTTAAACTGTGGAAACCAGTGAATTTGCTTGGCAAACCTGGATCATCAAGTTGAATGGATGCAGAGAAGGCGAAAAGAGCAGCCATTAGGAGAGAGCAGATTCTGAACAATTTTGCCGGTTTAGCCATTTTTTTCCTTCCTTTTTCTCTTCAGTTTCCTGACAATGAAGGTGTTAAAGAGTGGTTTGCTTGGGAAGTCGCCGTTTATGTAATGAGTTTTATATAAATCATCTATCAATCTATTGTTTGCTTCATCCTGTTTTCATATAATTTATTGTTTTCTTTGTTTACATAATGATGGCAGATGAAAATTTGATAAAATAAGGGAACGTTGACCTTTTCGTGTACAAAATCATTAATTGCTCGAACGTGGTCTGACGGAGTTGTCTTGCCTCCCTCTGCTTCAAATATTTCGGCGGGTGGAGAAATTACTAAGGCACTGAAAGGTACCTTCATGGCTCATCGATTGAAATTCGTTATTAATTGATTCTATGAGCTCCATGTTATACTTGAAGATCTAAAATCGCATTTCTTTTTCAATTGAATCACTGTAGACACGTCCATACGCATCCTTCCAGATGTCATGTCTCTCAAAGATGCCTCCTGGAGTTTCCATGATGAAGCTTGACAAGCGCAAATTTTGAGAATGAGTAGAAAGGTAGAGATCAATTGCTGTTGCTGCAATTTGGTTTTTCATGCATGCAATAAAATAAATGTAATGGCTAATATAGGATGTGATCGGGTTGGTTGTTATAGGATTTTTAACCCATCCGATCAGCTAAAATCCCTATAGGGTATAAGGTTTTAGGATCGGGTTTAAATATATAGTAAAAATTTTATAGGTTATAGGATTGTGTTCGGATCATATAACAAACCTAGTGGATACTCGGTATCATAACTTAAAATAAATAAATAAATAAAAATATTATTAAAGCAACAAAGAGAGGAAAGAAGAAATGAATGAGCAATCATCTTTTTTACCTCACATAGATGTTTTTTCTTTTATATTCGCTAGACCAGTTATGGATTTTAAAAATTTTTATTAAATTTTATTCAAGCCATGTTTACTATGAAGATTAATATTATTTGTTGTTTATTACATTTAAGTTTCAGTAGGAGTTTTAATTTATTATATATTTAAGATATTATATGATGACAAAAATAATATATTTATGTATTTAAATGTTATATTATGAATGTGGTATGTAATATTTTCTATCAATTTCACATGCATCTTTTCATTTTTGAATATATAGGAAACTTATGTCAGAAGCACAGGCTTTTCTTATATTTATTATTAAAATTTGAAAATAAGTTTAAAAAAATAGGGTTATAGGGTCGGGTTTCGGATTTCTAAATCAAACCCTGTAAGACGAGTTTAGATATAGCATCAAAATCCTATAAGGTCATAAGATTGGATTCGGTAGACTCTAAGATAGCAGGTTGGATTTCAAGTTCATATGATACGTCCAAAACTCGACCCGGTTATATTCCTAACCTCACGCTATATCTATAAACTTAAAATTTTAGATCAAATGATCGTGGTGCAAATTTTAACATGGTATCAAAGCAGGAAGTTGAGAGTTCGAACCCTTGCATACTTATTACAACCTCATTAAAAAAAAATTAAGTTGTCTACTTGATGGGCCTGCGTCAAAATCAAAGTCCTGAGCGAGCATTATAAAATAAGTATAATAGCTCGCGTCATATTTCTAAACTTAAATTTTTAGATCAGATGATTGTGGTTCTAACTTTCACAATGCAAGGATACGTAGAAAAGTAAATACAATCGATTGTTGCAATATTATGCAGCCATTTATTGGCATCTATGGTTTATACGGTGAAATTATCTCCGGATAAATTTGAACTTGGAGTCCTTGTGATGGTGAGAATTGGTGGATGGGTTACCTGGCAAGTTGCGTTTGATTCTGGTAGGCAAATCGTGTACCGTGTGTATTATTCCATTTTCATCCCGAGGAAATAAACTTTGTCGGTAGCATACAGACTAAGTGTTCATTTGTTCGTTAGTATTTGTCTTTTAGTAACAGAAACAGTCAGCTTGTCATATGTTTTATGTGTTGACATGAGTATTGGACTTTAGGTTATTCTTCTTGTCAACGATTTCCTTTAAGAGGACAAAAACATTGTTATATACATCAATAAGACATGGGGGAACACAATTTAAAGAAAAGACTAATTCCAAGCAAAACTTTTGTAATCAACATTGCCTATCTGATAGGGTCCGATTATGTGGTGATCCTACAAAATCTATAATCGTGGTGACGATAAGATGAATAACATATAGTCTATATTTCAAAAACACTGAATCATAGATCTTGCAAATAACAATCAATTCATCCTATGCAAAAAATTTGTTTAAAAAATCTTCTATTTGTTTTAGGCTTTTAGATCTTTCAAAACTACTGGATATATAAAAGATATATTATATCATTTTGAGATATCATGAACTTATAGATTAGCCTAATGAATTTATATCACAACATAGCATAAATTTAGAGTACTTTGCACTCGCAATAGGTACTTCTAAGGATGAATAAATAATTTCTGGTGCTGGCATATATTGTCAATAATATATCTAATAGCCCATGTCATATTTTTAAATTTATCAATTGGTTGTCGTATTTACTTTAATATATATAAATCATTAAAATAGTGAAAATCATTGTGACTCACATCCAATGTTTGCGACTTGTATCTCTATTGACCAAATAATTTAAGAGCCTAAACAGGAACAGAACATTAAGAATGTTCCATCTTCTGTAAAAAAAAAAAATAGTTGCCTCGTCCCAGATAGTTTTATTATTATTATTATATATATATATATATGCATAATATGCCTATAAAAGGAAGTAAGTATATTAGTGAAAACTCTAGCAAAATGGTTGAAGCACAGCAAATGTGAACTATTCCTCAAAATTTTACCATTTACCACAACAATCAACATTTGTCACTTGTCAACTTATAGGCTGAAAATTATCCATAATATAGTCTGAACTGACATCATCGTGAAATAATTTTCAAACTTAAGATTCTTCCATTTTAAGGCAAAAAAAAAGGGGAAAAAAAAGTTCCTTCCATTTACTATGTCCTGTTCTATCTTCTCTTTTAGTTTATCTTCTATTGTATTAGACATTTAAATCAGAAGTGAATCAAGGAACTTCATTTAGTTACTGAGAATTTCAGTACTTGAAGCCATATGATTTTTCGAGGGCACTTACAATATACATTGCTTCTCAGATCAGTCTAATCCTCATGAATAACTGAAGAAGAGCCACTGCCAATTGGTTTATATTTCTTTCCCTTGTTCTATTGACAAATATGTTTCGTCTCTGGTAGAGCATATGAATACTTTTTTAAGAAAGTTAGAGAAATGATCAAAATAATAAAAAAAAGCTCTTAATGAAAGGAAAGTGCATATGCTATACGCAACAGTTAATGTGCAAAGTAAAAGTATAGACAATATAAAGAACTACAGTTTGACCACAAGATACACACAGAAAGTAGAGTAGCCAGTGATATCTTTAAAGTTTGATATTTTTGTTTTTTAACTCTTGAAGTATAATCATGTTTTACAGCATAACCAGTTGCCCTACCTTGAGGTTTAATTAAGATAAATACTATGATTAATTATTAAGAAAATCCAACATCGTCTCTTTCAAAAGTTTCTATTGTTTGGAAACTGTAACGTTATCCTTGCATTTGGGAAGATGCGAAGATCAATGATACAACATATCAAGCGTTGCTTTTGAATTAACTTTCATAAATATTTCACACATATATTTATATGATGCTATACATTGAGCAACGAGAGATGACTCGACTAAGTCACTTGAAATATGAAAAGACTTCTAACTTTCTCATAACATTCTATGAATTTTGTACATAATCTATAATGTCAAATCTAACCAGTATCATGTGAGGAGTCCATAACAATGCCACACAGACCTTCCTTAGCATCTATGTCTCTTTCCATCCTTATATATCCTTCGTCACCCCAACTGGTGCCGCTTGAATTCTTAATAAACCTGTATTAGTACTTAGTTCCATCGTCACTAATTCAATAGCCAACTGTAATGACTCCATGGTCCAACTCAGTCCCACAGCTTCCTATGAAAATACCGCTCTAGTAAAACTGGAATTCATAGCCACTAGCATCAATGGAGACAGAAACGGGTTGATTTGATACGGCTTTGAATAGTGTTGTTGCACTGTTTGCAGGTATCTTTTCATAACCAGTGATCTTAGTAACACTAAGGTTCTCTTTATTAATGTTGCAAGTTCCATCAACTCCTTCATAGGGGTAGTTAGTCTCAATGGTCAAGCCTTTGTTTTGTATAATTAAATCAAAGGCGTCTTCCATTAGAACTCCCTCGCATACTTGATCCTCACCTATGGTGTCATAATCCATTAGTTCTTGCTTGGACGAGGAGATCAGTTTACCTGTTGTTAGTTGATTGATTCCCTCCATGGCTGCCACAGCAAAATATGCCTAGCAACTTCCTGTTTCGACAATAAATCTATTTAGGATAATTATTTATTTGGGAAACACTACGCATATACTTCTACACGTTAGTTATTTCCTATTACTTACCACATTGATCTTCGTCCGTGATGGGAGTGACAGCTCCTTTCTTTCTCCAATCAATGCTACTAGGAACAGCACTTATATTTTCATACCTAAAAGGTGTTTGCTTTACAGATCTCAAATTCTAGATACTTTTATATCCACTACGAGAAGCCTTAAACTCTTCATTGGTTAAATCAGAAAAATTATTTATTAAGGTTAGTGCCATGACTATATGAAGCTTTTAGATCAGATTGTTATATAGTTAACCTCAACATGTTATCATAGCATAGCTCTAAAATAAGGTTTCTTTCGATTCATCTTGAGACTTGGTGAGTTTTATTAATTCTTAATTAACTTATATCCTTTTTTTTTCATATCTTAAAAAAAAAAAAAAGTAAATTGTCATTTGAGAAGAAAAGATGGAGAAAATGTATGATCGAGTTTGTTATGATTTTTGAGCTATTATATTAATTATCTAACAGTCCCCTTCACTTATTGGATGAATTTTAACATTTTTTACTAAGACTCATCAAGTGGACAGCTTAATTTTTAATGGAGATTATAACAAGTGCACAAGGATTTAAACTCATGACTTTCTACTTTAATACCATGTTAAGGTTAGCACTAGATACGATGTGAGTATTATATTTAATACTTAACACTCCCTTCACTTGTGGGTTAGGGTTTTAACTTTGACTAAAGCTCATTATGTGGATAACTTAATTGATATGGTGTGAGCTCACTCCTCTCGCTTGGGCCAACTTTGACTTGGACTAAGACCTAATAAGTGGATGATTTAATTTTTAATAGGGTTAAATAAGTGCATAGAGGTTAAACTCTTGATCTCCTGCTCCAATACCAAGTTAAGATTACTATCACAATCATTTAATCTAAAAGCTTAAGCTTTTAAATCAGATGGTTATGTGACTAATCTCCACAGTATTGATGCTTAGAATGGATTGCTCTTGAAGCTTCCTACATGATGCTTGGCAAGCATAGATTGCTAGGACAAGGAAAAGAGCAAGCAAGATTAGTCAGTGATGGTTTGAAGCTATTGAGGAAATGCTGAGGATTTACTACTGAGTTCATATGTTTGGTGTAGTAATTCTTGGTGCAGAAGGATTATATAGAGCAAAGAAAATGGCTGACTCCTATAACATGTAAGCTTTGCAGTCTTTAATCTTTTATCTTTTTCCTTATATTTAATATGATTTTTATGACAAAGTGCCCTACAAGCTGCATATGATTTTGATGGGTAGGTTGTTTACCATGAAAGCTATTCTGGCACTATCCCAAAAATATTGGAGATTATCCTTTTATTTCTTGGCCACCTCTTCAATCATAAGAAAAAACAAGGATAATTAATACATGTTTTCTGGTAATAACAAACCTATCATCGCAGAGATTGGGTATAGGCTAAGTTGATGTTAGTAATAATCTCTTATGAATTATAAAGATAATTGATATTGAAAAAGGCAATTTAACAGACATTAAACTAAGAGGGGAGTTTTGGTTTAAAAAAAAAAAAAAAAAAAAGCTATGAAGGGACTTGCAAAACCCTTGTGAGTAAAGTTTCACTAAGGTTGTAGGAAAGAATGGTTGATGATTTAAAAGATCAAATAGTAAAAATTCTAAGTCCAGCGCTAACTTTATCAACACACTTATATCTAATGGCATATATTTTTTTTAGCATCTTAATTACGTGTTAATTGTCAATAAATTGCATTTTAATATTTGTCTATATTTTATCACATATAACTATTGCTTGCAAATCCTAATTAAGGAAATGATTTTTGATGTATTATATTTGAGTATAGGTGAAACACTTTCTTTCTATTATTGAAAGTGTTTTCAATTTATCTTATCAATTAAAACCTTTTCTTTCAACTCTAGTGATCCATTAGTTAGACTATTTGCAAACCCTACGATTGATCTAATTAATCTCTTTGATTCTTACCATATCCAATTAGCTCAATCATAACAGCCCTGTTGTGTTTATCAAATAATTATGATAGCTTAATTCCTATTTCTATTATTAAATCGATTAGTAAACACAAGACACCAAAAGTATAACTACTCTATGCATTTAGTAGCAATAGAGAGTCAAGGCCTAAGTTATTGCCCCACTCCCTAAGTTTCTTCCATCTACTCTGTCATGCCTTGTCTTCTCTTTTGATATATCGTTTATTGTGTTAGACATTGAACTGAAGATTGGTTCATGAGTCTTCATTTAGTTACTGAGAATTGCAGTATTGAAGCCGTCTGATTTTCTAGGCACTCACAGTATCCATTTGTTATCAGACTAGTTTAATCAACTAGAAGAAGAGATTGAAAACCACACACCACCACTGCCAATACCTTTATAAGAGATTAATATTTTTCTTTCTTTTCCTTGCTCAATTGGCAAACAAGTCTACAACTCCGATAGAGGATATGAATGATTTCCATAGAAAGTTGTAGAAATGATCAAAAGCTTTTGTTCCGAGAAGTCGCAAATGTTATCTATGATAAGTTTGCAAAGTTGGACTTATAGAAAATAGAAACTACAATTTGACCATACGATATACTAGAAAGAGCAGTAGCCAACGATAATTTTTTTTTTTTTTTTTTTGTTTGCCATCTAGTGATAATGTTTAAAGTTGCATCATTTTCGGCTCTTGAAAATTAATTAAGATAAATCTCTCATTAATTATAAAGAAAAACCAAAAATCATTCATTTTAAAATTTTTAATCGTGTGCAATTATAATGTTATCTTTGTATGTGAGAAGATGTAAAAATCATTGATACAACATATTAGGCATCGTTTTTGAATTTGCTTTCATAATTGTTTACACATACATTTACATAATACCATACATCGAACAAGCACATACCACTTAGCCCTTGATACATAAAGGGATTTCCAGCTTCCACACAACATTCCACAACTTTTGTACATAGAACATCAAATGTATAACCTAAGCAGTTGGGTATGAGGAATCCATAGCAATGCCACACAAACCTTCCTTGGCATCTACATCTCTTTTCATCCTTATATATCCTTCCTCACCCCAACTAGTGCCCCAAGAATTCTTAACCAACCAGTATTTAGTTCCATCATCAATAATTCCATAGCCTATTGCAGTGACTCCATGGTCCAAGTCAGTTCCACAGGTTCCTGTGAATATACCGCTCGAGTAAAACTGGAATTCATAGCCACTAGCATCAATGGAGACAGAAACAGGTTGATTTGCTACGGCTTTCAATAGTGTTGTTTCACTGTTTACAGGTACTTTTTCAAAACCAGTGATTTTAACAACACTAGGATTCTCTTTTTGAGTGTTGCAACTACCATCAACTCCCTCATAGGGGTAGTTAGTCTCAGTGGTTAGGCCTTTATTTTGTGTAATGAATTGAAAGGCATCTTCCATTAGACCTCCCTCGCATCCTTGATCCTCACCTTTGGTGTCACAATCCATTAGTTCTTGTTCGGATAAAGAGATTAGCTTACCTGTTGTTAATTGATTGATTCCCTCAGTAGCTGCTACAGCAGAAAATGCCCAGCAACTTCCTGTTTTGACAACAAATATGGTTGAAATCATTACTAAGATTAATACTAAAACCATCCAATCTAAAAGTTAAAGATTATCGATATAACCACAACCATCTAATTTAAAATCTTAAGTATATAGATATGTTGTGCATTCTAATATTTATTACATGGCAATTACTACTTTGAGAAACACTGAATATATACTTAAATTAGTTAGTTATTTCGTACAACTTACCACATTGACCTTGGTCCTTGATGGGGGTGACGGCTCCTTTCTTTCTCCAATCCATGCTACTAGGAACAATGCTTACATTTTCATACCTAAAAGGTGTTTCCTTCATGGATATTAAATGATGAATATTTTTATACCCATTATGAGAAGCCTTAAACTCTTCATTGGTTAGATCACCAAACTTATTTATGCTTAGTTTGTAAGGTTTCTCTTCTACAGCATTGAATGATTTATGAAATTGTATATTGTTTTTAAAGATCTCAAAGCGCATTGCCTTCTCTGCTTCATCTTTATAGACTCTTCCATACTTGGTCATCCATTGCTCGTGCTGGTCAAGCATGTATTGCTTTTGGAGCTTCCTACATGATGCTTGACAAGTGCAGATTGCCAAGACAAGGAACAGAGCTGGCAAGATTTGTATGTGCTGGTTAGAGGCCATTATGGGGAAATGCTGAGAATTTACTACTGAGTAGATGTGTTTTGGTTTGATTATTCTTAGCAGAAGAGGTTTATATAGAGAAAAATGAATGACTGGCTTCTATAAAATTTTGCACTTTTTCTTTCCTCCCCTTGTGAATGATGCCAATATAAGACAGAGTGCCTGTCGATCTGCATATGATTTTGATGTTTAGGTTGTTTCACCGTGTAAGCTATTCCGGTTGTTTCCCAAACTGTTGGAAGGATTCCTTATATTTTGGTCAAATCTGAGGCTGTCCATGCTAGTATGCACATAGGACAACTTTGAGGATAATTTTATATTTTGTTTCTAGTAACAGAGAACCTGTAATACCATGCCATGGAGTATGGGCTAGGTTGATGTTAACCTTCACTGTTACAAAGTTTCGGATCCACCAGATGAAACAGGGAGGGAAAAAAACAGAAAGGATGTTATGGATTTAGAGAAACCAAACAATTCAAATTCCTTGGGGAAATAAGTATTATTGACAAATTGTAAAATGGTTCTCAGGGGATTTATCAGCTTGCAATTGCATTACTCTAAGATCGTGCGTCTCCGTCATGCTGAAGAGAGATGAACGGTCACAATATCTCTCACAGGGTAGTCAGCCTGCAAATTCATCTTAAGAAGGCCTCTTTCCCGTTCTAGGAAAGTGGAAGCTAAATATTCCTAAAACGCATATCTGTAAAAGATGTTTCCTTTTCTCAGAAAACAGATCACAACTTCGTCATTAATTTTGTAAATTAAACCAACTATGATTCATGGATTTGAAGACCTATGGTAATTTACACCCATGATGTCTCCTCTTCGGCTCTATTCTTGCAAAATAAAAATAATCCCTCCTAAGTAGACTCAACGATGAAGAATGGTCATCTTTATAGAGAACAATATATGAACATATTTTACTATATATATTTTTCTACCTGGACTTGATAGACTCTTGTAGCATATTATCAAGAACGCAAATAGATACGGTAATAAACAGTTATCGAATGTTAATCTCTTAGAAAATGATGAAGACAGTGGGCATAGAAAAAGCCCCATCTAACTCGAGCCTTCAGCTGATAGACGGGGAGGGTAAAAGATGGATTCAAATGTCCTTTTCGTCACTCTTTACAGCATTGAGTTGTTACATTGTGCTAAATTAAGAAGAATGTATGAAGATCAAATAATAACAAACAAAATGAAGCAAAGAAAGAAAGTAACAGAGCAAGCTAAACTATCAGCATTAATGAGGCACCGTTGCAGTCACCGTCTTGTGTCTTGGATCAGTCAGAGTGGATGTTACATTTACAAATCCAGTTTTTCTCAGTACTTCTTCCAAATTGAGTGAATAAAACTCATCCAAAAATGGTTCCGTGCTCTTCAATAAAGTAAATATAACAGGAGGTAATTCCTGCAATTGGTGGACAAATTAATCATATATCTCACTCTTATCACAATGCTTTCACTTCTACAAAAAGGACTTTTATTTAGCTGGTAATACACATTGAGAAAACAGGTAAAGCTGTCATGAAAGCTATGGCTTCTAATCATAAATGCAACAGAAAAGACACAGCATAAATTTATATTATAGACTTTTCCACTCACAAAATTTCAATAAACACAAATAAGATAAAGATATGAATAAGACAATACAAAAGACTCAACATGGATGTGTTGGCAGATTTTTAAATTGTGCACAGTCACAATACACCCATAATGTAGATATGATCATACTGAGAATATGTCATCACCATGGTTAATAATGGCCCTTACGGATAGACAAGTAGTAATGAGAGAGCAGTTTGAGAAAAGGATGTGGAAGAGGGTTATCATATAGATCCACGAAGTATGTAGAAACTGTTGAATTTGTGTAAGATGAAAGAAAGATAAAGGAAACAGACTAACATTTGTGGCAAATCATGCCATCTTCCCGTTGAGTTGTCAGAGCAACAGAGAAATTATCTCAGAGACTATATCTATCAATATTGCAGCCAAAACATGTTATGGGCCCAGGGTTGGTATCTAGTCACAGCATGGTGTACAAACAAATCATTGATTATGAGCAATTTGCCCTCATTAGTATTCCAGCCCTTCTTATTAGGAACCTGTGATTCAATTAGGATTTGAGGGCCTACTAAGAGAAAGACTCCAATCTTCGAGGAAGTAAAGACAAACTAAAAGATTAATATTACTGAGATACTTCTTTTCTCCTCTTCAAACTGAGGGTTGAAACGTATACAAGAGTTGTGAATAACCATCATACAAAAATGAAGTTGTAAATGAGTCAAGATTACAAACCACTAAGCTCAAGCTTAAGCTTGGCT
The DNA here is from genome assembly GCA_024138025.1 of Combretum micranthum. Lineage (NCBI taxonomy): Eukaryota > Viridiplantae > Streptophyta > Magnoliopsida > Myrtales > Combretaceae > Combretum > Combretum micranthum. The sequence continues at coordinate 283,879 of JAMXBD010001063.1, read as the reverse complement.
TAAAATTTCTGAACTCAAGTTGACCTCAGAATTTTGAGCTTAAGCTCGAGATCAAGACGAAATGGGACTTAATGAGCTCCGCCTTGCTTGATTAAAGTTGTTTAAGTTTGACTTCTCTTAAAAAAATGGAAAAAAAAAAGACTTATATTCTTTACAATAATATTGATGTCTAAACTCAATTGGAGCTCAACTAACATGTAACTTTGACTCTAACTTGATTAGGCTCTTGAACCAAATATCATGAAGCTCGAGCACTCAATAAATATCTCAAGCTTGAGATCAAACTTAACTCTTCTCAAATTGAACTCAAGTAAATATCAAACCAAACACAAGTAGTATGCAAGTAAGTTTGGCTCAATTACACCACTGTACTAATGTATTTTAAATCTACCCATGTATAAACTTTTCCAATTATGAATTTATCTACATATGATCTAGTCATACTATGAACTAGTCTATTCATGAGTGTTCCTGTTCATGTATTCTAGATATTTTTGTAACAATAGAGTGAAACTGAGGAAGTTCAACTTCAATCAACAAAGATCTTATACAGGGTGCATTGCGAAATACCAACTAACTAAATAACTAATTATTAATAATTTTTCAATGTATAGGCATCATTTTCTCATTTCCTCCACTTTAATTTTCACCAGCTTTATCTCAAGGGCAAAACAAAAGAAAAGAGAAGGTTTCTTTGTTAGTCCCGTTAACTTAATCAAGAGGGGGTGAATTAATTAAGTATTAAAAATTTAAAATTTTCAATTCAAATGATTTTAATTCTTCCTCTTACTTTTGGAATTAGAATGGTGTGAGCAATACAAACTTGCAATAAATAAAAAGAGTAAGAAGAGAAAAGCTGGCTCAGCAATATATAATGGTTCTGCCATGTGTGTCAGTCCACTCTTGCAGCTCTACACTAGGAATCCGGTTGTCTTTACTAGTTGTGTTTCACTATATCAAAATCAAAAATTGAGAGTTTTCAAATCAAGCCTCTTTAAGACAAAGTCTCACTACTGAGTCTCTCTAACTTCTATACCAAACTAATCACTCAACTATAAGGATGAAAAACTCTCAACACCTCACAACAAAAGATTGAAAGAGCAATGAATAGTAATTAAGGATTCCTCCATAAAATAAGTACAATTGAATTCAAAGAAGAATAAGTGATCAGAATTTTTGTGTGCGCTAAAAATGAGAGCTTGTATCTTCTTGTGCGCTGAAAAATAATGAGCACACATAAAATATTGTGTCTTGTTCCTTGTTGTTGTTCTTCCAACCTCTAGCAACCTTGAAAAGCAGGATCTTTTATTTTTAATTTGAAAATGACGAGCAGATAATCTTGAAGAGATAATAGCCGAGATCTTCTCTTTTATTAATTGATTTGAAATTCGAAAAACTTGGTAAACTGAAGGAGATATCCACCTAGATCTTTTCATGATCTTATCTTAAAGATTAACTTCGAAAAACTTGAATTTGTTGCGATGTCCCTCATATTGTGAAAGCATATCTTCATGTAACAACCATATCTTCAACTTGAATTGTATCTTTATCTTTATATCCATCTATTCTTATCAATTTTCAACCGCATATCCATTAAACTTATCTCGTATAAATCCGAAACTTTTATAGATGAAAAAAAAATCATAGCAGCAACTATATCCAAAATAAGTAATCTTAAAAAAACTTAATGCGATAAAATCCCATAAAAAATAATCAAACTTTACTGAAACACATCAAGCATATTACCTAAATATACTTGACAAGTGAAGTTAGGTCTTGAAAAAACATTAAAAATCCAACTTTAATGATTTTTGCAAATTTGAAAAATTTCATCATAAGCTTGAAAGGTTCTGAAAAAGCTTCTGATGAAAAATCCTATACTGTTCTTATATTTTAAAGCTTATGAAATAACTTCTGTTAAGCTTACTCTCTTTACGATGAAGGTTCTGAAACAGCATTTGACTGACTACTAGAAAAGCTACAATCTTGTCACAAAGTTTCTGAAATTGCTTCTGATTCTCAATCGTTATTCATTCTTAACTTCCAAAAGTTCTAAACTAAGTTTTGTTTCTTCAATATACAACTTCTATTTTATCTAAAATCCCCTACTCATGAATAAACATATTAAATACTTTTAATCACCTTTTGTTATCATCAAAACTATGTTAGAGAACATAACATTCTTGAATAAAAAGTTTTCAAATGAGAACTATAATCATCAAAGAAACTATAAATTACTGACAGCAATTGGTCTTTTGGAATGGTTAACTCTAACTTCTTACTATTTGAATGCTCAAAAGAAAATTAAGCACCTGAAAATAAGCATCACTAACAATTATAGTGGCTGTTTCTAACTTATAACTAAATTTCTTTGTTGAATTACTATTATATTGAATAATCTTAAAAGGACCGATGCACAAAAACGTATTAAATGGAAATGAGGTGTTTGGTTAGACTATATACCTGTTTTTATCATATTAATATAGAAGATACATATACATAAGAAGTGACAAAAAATGGTAAGTGAGATACCTGAATGACCTTTGAATTCGGCTGCATGAAGAAAGAATATATATTGGTTAGCCATGTAATGTAAGTAACAGAGTAATAAAAAAAAGCAAGCTTTGATCACTTACTGCCTGATCTATTATCACAAGAGTGCCACCTGGTCTAAGTAGTCTAAAAGATTCTTTCACCAAATTAGCAGTTGCTCTAGCTGGACATTCATGAAGCTGCATTTCAATGTATTAATTGTTAGATTTAGGAAATAGCTTGAAAGAATATGCATTGATAGAAATAAATGTAAGCTCCAGGTTCTGCTGTATCTCTTATTGATCCAAAAAGCATCAGAACCTATAATTGACACTTTGATGTAGCTTATTAAATCAAGCATTTTCTTAAGGTGCTCTTTATCTCCTTTCATTTCGGGGTAATATGTCAATATGTACAGCAAAGATAAACTATTATTTTCTGTGGCATTGTTGAGTGCATCTGCGTCTACATAGAAAGATAGAACCTTGTGTTTTTCCCCCCTTTCTTTTTTACTGATGATATGACTTGAGAGGAAGCATTGAACCCCTCTGATCTGTCTTGTCTAACAGAACCAATACCCATGGACTAAAATGGCTCAATGATAGTTTTTTTAAGTCATTTGATGAGCATACCTGTTGCCATATAGAGATCATGTCATCTTCACAGGGAACCTTAGCTGCTTTGGACAATTTTTCAGCATTGACAAGTCTCATTTAATCTATGTCTTTAACTTTAAGATATAATAAATTTTAGTGATGAGCCAAAAAGCTATTCTCGCCATTTCTGTATATGGCCTATTTTGCTAGATATGCTTGTGAAACAATATATGATACTCAAGCCTTTCTCTTTTCTATTTACAAGCTACTAGATATTTTCATTTCATCTGAGTCCAAAAGATAACAAAGTGCAATGTCATTCACAAGACTTAGGAGAAAAGATATATGTGTACCACAAAAGCAACTGAAACCAGGTCATATGATTTGGAAGGCAAGCCCGTTTCCTCCCCATTAGCATGGATCCAGCAGATTGGATTTTTCCTTGGGGCTCCCTTTCTTTCCTTATATTGGGAAACAGAAAGAAAATATGGCGACAAATCTAGTCCTGTAGAAAAGAAATTACAAGGGCAAAGTGTCAGGTGCATGCATCACACAACAACATGCAAATTTGAAATCTATATATACATGACTTGTGCTGCCGGGAACTTGTCAGCGAGACATCGGTGCTAATACCTACTGAGCATCCAATATCCAGAATATCTCTAATCTCTTTATTCCTAGAATGTTGTTCATGATGTTTTCTATTGCCTTTATCCAGTTCCCCCGAAGTATTTCATTTCCTTCATCCACTGAAGCTACATCGGGTACAGCCCGTCTTACCATAGACAAAGTTGCAGCTTCTGCTTCTGCTGCAGCCTGCCAGATGAACCAAATTCAGGAGCACATTTGATTGACAATAACAAAATATCTAAGTTAACTTACTTTGAATCTTTGTTTCGACACTGTTAGACACCATACCAATTAGAGAATAAAAATATGTCTAGTCAACCTCACATATGTACATATATATCTATGATGCAAACCAAAAGAAAGATACAATACATGCAAAAGAAATCAAGGATATGCCTTTTATGAAGGAAGGTCCCGCTCAGATAAGAAAGCTGAGGAAGAATGTTCACAGTTCTTATGTTTTCTCATAAGAAAATCTATAATATGGACATGGAGACTTGTCCATGTTGCATTTTCATATTCGGTGATTGGACTGCAGCTATAAAGTAATATAGCTAGAATATCGCTAATGATATAAACATCAGACAACCACCTACAAGCGCTGTCATATTCTTCAAATCATAGAGTTTATAGCTATATACTATAATCAAAATGCTTTCCATGATATATTTCTTTCCATGTCTAATCCTGCCTGTATAATTTCACAAGGAATCCTGTATACATAGTGGTTCGCTAGTATATAATCCACTGACAGATCCACCATTGGTGGATGTGACATCTCTAGTGGGGGAAGGTCTAAGTTTTTCTTCCTATCTCTATCAATATAAATCTTGGATCACTGCAGCAGCAATGTATCAAAAGCATCCACTTCAGAGCATTGCATTTAATGGAGTTGAGGGAACATATATAGCCTGAGAGAAAAGGTATGGAATTCCATTTGGTCTGACTATGCAAAGGAGAGATAAAATAAATACAGAACAAAGAGGAAAAACTTACCATCCACGAAAGGTTACCCTCATCATATGCATGGAAAGGATTCAAATAATCTGTTTAGACAACAATATTTTGGTAACGAATTGATAAAAGTTCCATTCAAACATGAAAAGTGCACACACCAAAGAACGGCATATGATATCCATATGCATGGCAAATAAGTTGCAATAAGCATCCGTACATAATAATTTCAGAGAGCAAGAAAGCATGTGAAGCATGCACTGAAGTAAGTTTAACCTAAACAAACTGACAAAAGGAAAATCACTTATAATAAGAAAATATGCAATCTTCTACTAAATATCCTTCCCAAGCCAATACATTCTTGAATGTCATTTTTATGCTGGGATGTGCCCCTACTTGTAGCAGGAAGAAAAGTTCAAATATGATATCCATTCAAGTTTCCTGACAATGTGCCTACAGCAGATAGTGCATGCAACAATTTTATGCACAACCCTTTAATAAAGAAGGAATCAAATCGGCACATGGAATTGCAGGACTTACAATCAGGATAAACTAGAGATGGGTTCTGAACACTTTCTAGCTCCTTATAAACATCTGATTCCAGAATCTCTTTTGTCATCTCTCTCCAGGGAATATTGTTTTTCTCAGCTGTGCTATTCCATTCATATTTTCAAACAAAATCAACCACAAATAAAAAATCATGATATAATTTTGAACAGTGCTCAGAAAATAACAGTAATACTCATTTTAGATATGATTACATATATTGAGATTAGTAACACAACCATCCATAAAACTTTTGGATAAGATGGGGGCTATTTAAATATATTATGAAACTCCTCCTTAATTGTGAATTGGGAAATTGACTGCAACTCAACAAATGGATGACTTAATTACATTGGGATAAAATGACTGCGCAGAGATTCCAGCTTAGGAACTCTTGCTCAAATATCATATCAAGATTAGTGCCGTAACCATCTCATGATGCATGAAATAACTGACATGCACAGACATATATCTATAGTAACTTATTAATTCATATTGTTGAACTTGTCGTTCACAAAATGATATGAGAAGAATCAGTGTGAGGAAGCAAACCAACTTGATGAGGACTTGTCTAGCACCAAGTTTAAGGATAGAGAAGAAAGGTTTGAAGGAAATGAGAGCTCCAAGAGCACGAGAAAGAGGTGTCTGTCTGCCCAGACCATTTGGGTCTCTGAAGTTGTCCTTCCTCGTACAACCCCACGTCCGATGACGACACTGACATCATCTTCACTACCATGTGGCGGTCACGGTATTCATGTCCTTTCTTTCTTCTCGTTCTCGCCATCCCCCCGTTACCAAGATACATCTTCTGGGTGTTTGCATGCAACGCCATTGCCATTCCGATTCTCTAGTATAGCGTGTTGTACTACGAGTTTGTAGAGAATGAATGTGGGGTTTGGTTTGTTTTCTGGAATGTGGTAAATGATGGACTGAAGTGATACTGTTAGCAGCTTCACTTAATCTAGACAGCCAATGGGGTGTCAACAAGTGGACAAGAAATTTTGCAGAGATGAGGTAAACTAGTGGACGATTTTAGGACCTATCTCACCTAAAAATTAGATTAAAGAAAAAAAGAATAACTTTTGTAAAAAAAAAATTATATAAATCCCACTAAAACAAAAATAAGCGATTTAAACTCAACTTTGAAAAGACAAGACCAAACTAAAATCACCATAGCTGAAATATACACTTATGTAAAACATCATCCATATGCGAATGGAATTCAATTATAAGTTTAATTTGGTTTAGCTAAATTCTAATCATCACAATGGGTTTGATAATTTTTCTACACAAATATTGTTATAAAGTCGAACGGCCTGGACAATTTCTTTAAGCCGTTCGAAAAGGTATCCCCTTATCCTTATGAAGAGCCTATGCCAATTTGTGCATTTTGGTAAAAAGAGAGACTTTAGAGTATTTGGGTCTCAATTTTAAATTCTATTCCTTTGGCCCAGGTGAATGTAAGCTAAAATTCTGCTTTGTGTGTTTCAAACCCATCTTTAAAATTTAGAAATGACCATCTAAAGTTTAGATCCTAAAATATATGATATTAAGGGTCTGTTTGGATTGTCATTTTGGCATCATTTTGACGTTGTTTTCAAATTGAACCGATGTTGAACCCATACGGATATGATACTAATGAAAAACCAACAATTTTACTCATAAATTGATAAAATCGAACCAATACTGAACCGATACTGATGTCTGATGCTGAACCAATATTAAACAGATACTAAACCAAAACCGATCTTATGCAGATAAAAATTTGACAATCCAAACAGGCACTAGAATCATATATTGTCATCTTTTGAGAATTTAATCTGTTTTTTAATTATTTATATATCACGTCTACTCAAGAAGCTATTGTTCCTTGTTTGTCTTAAATATAAATTCTCTTCTCCATAGTTTATTGGATTTTCTACTTAAAAGTGACAATTTCTCATATATAGTGACAAATGGTGTGCAAGGGAAAGCCAACAACAAATATTATTCGATTGAAAAATTACTTATATTACTATAGGATTATAATTGTTTGAATATTAACATTTGAAGTCATGCATAACATGTCATTTATAAATTTTTACTTTTCTTTGATCACATTTGGTTTTAGCATAATTTCGTTAATCCATTTTAGCAGTAGTACATATATGGTGATAGCAAGAAGAGTGTATTTGATTCGTTGGTTTAGTATCAGTTTGGCATTTGTTTCAATTAAATCATTTGCTAAAAATAGATATAGATGAAAAACAGGCATCTTTACTTATAAATAAATCATTTATAAATAAAATACAAATCAAATACACGTAAGATCTAACTAAAATACAGATTATCCAAACAAACCCCTACGGGAAGCCATCATACTGCAAAAGTAGTATTAGTTGTATCAGCAATTATTGTGAGGACATTATGGCAAATAATGATAGGTGATCATATATGGTTGTAAATTTGCAATGGTAGTGCTACCACAATAGACCATACGATATAATATCTTAAAATACCCAGTTCACATGTATATCTTGTCTTGTCCAGAAGCTATCGTTCCTAAGGCTTATCCCAAAGCAGTTGCTTTCAGTATTCCTGGTCCACCAACAATACCAATGTTATCTAACCACATAATCGTATAGAAGGTCTTTCGTTGTTACAGTTTGCCGATATCTTGCAGTATGAAAATGATACACTGATCATTAATGACCGAAAGAGTCAAAAGCAACAACACTGCAAGAAAAAAGTAGTAAGGTCATAGTCTTAATGATAGACAAGTTTCCCCATGATTGGGATGTTTTAGTTATGGGAATAAAGGAGAATAAATTCTCAAAACTGAAACATGAAAAGCAGCTAATTACTATAAGAAATCAAATTTCATGTAGCAAAAGTAACAGATTCAGCAGGCTTATGTGCAAGTTTCGGTCCTACACTTGAAACTCAATGCATATATAAAAGAACAAAAGATAATTTATAAACTTTTTTAGCAGATGCAGTAAGGACATCCTTGTATAGAGGAAGCACATAAAGAAAAATCATTCTAAGTAAACTGTCAAGATCTACCTATCCTTCAAATCTGCACTCACCCCAATGTTCTATTTGATCGTGTATCATCTCTTTTCTACTCATTATGTAACATGTATCAGCTCTCATCAATGAGCAAAAAACAAACACATACATCAATTTGTATACCTATATACTACACACTTGTGACTCACGCTTGTGCACCAGAAGATACTTGAGCACTCACTCCAGAGCCGTCTACAAGCATCTGTATACTATGAACATCACATGTCAACATACCCAAAACTAGCAAGCTCAAAGTGCCACTGGCAAGTCTGTAGATATAATGTGAAAATCATAGAGACAATGCTCTTAGATACATAGCATTGACATCCTACTCCTCTTATTTGAATAGACACCTTCTCGAGATAAGTCTGATGAGTCACAGAATTCATTAATAATTGAAATTAGAGCCTGGCGAACTGAGCTTGCAAGAAACTGGCAAAATGTGTCATTTCCAGCTTCTGCCTTGCATCTTGTTATCAACAGAACTGTCTTCATCCTTCTTCCCAAGGTGGCGATTTCTGCCCTCAAGATAATCACATGGAGAGAGTTGAGTGCTTGTCTAACATTCGATAAGAGGCCTGGTCTATAATCACAACACAGGGATGCCTTTAACATGTTGGGCCCATCCAAGCCACCTTCATGCTCGACTACTACTTCATCAGCATCCATTGGTATCACATGATGTCTATTAGCCTCAGCTGCATCACTTCTCAGCTCTTGCAAGCGGTCGACAACTCGTGTAAGTAGCGATGCTTTATCCATCTTTAGGACACAGGAAAAAGTTCAGATAATCACCAATTAAGTATATGAGGCATAGGAAAAACATCAAAATGAAAGGATTAAAGACATAAACTCGGTCAGACTAAAACAGGGAACAGAAGCCATTGCTTGATGAGCAGAACACACTACTCTCTATATGCTTGCAGGAACTTTTTGGCAGCGCAGCACTCAGCAGAGTGACTACAGGTAAAAGGACAGCATTTTCCAGTGTTAAAAGGCAAGCCAACACTTTACATTGTTCTAGATTCCTTGGCATAGATAGCACATATACACCTCAGATGATTGAAACTGTTTAAAGAACACAGAGGCATCAATATTCTTTTTTTTTCTCACATAGAAAATTCAGAATACCAAGATTTTCAATCTTGGATTATTTTCTAGTCAAAAAAATAAAACAAAACAAAATAAAAACAAAATGGAAAAAAGACAACAGGCTGACATTTGTCCCTACCAACAAAACACTGCTAAGGCCTGGCTAATCCACTGACTATTCCAAAATGATCAACTAGTTTCCTTTAACAAAATCAGTATTATACAGGAAAAGCATACAATAAACTCAAAATTAGTAAATGTTTCGGAGTTAAGGGTGTATTTGTTTTACAAAGAATATTTTCCAAACACTTTTGCCTGCTTGAAGGTTGTTGAGTATCATCAAAGTCATATTAAAAGGTTGCAATAAGTAGTAGCTTTTCATTGATAGATAATGGTTAGCAGCAGCAGCAGCAGCAATTAGTAGTACTGGATAACTACTGCACGAGGTACAAATAAAAAAGATGAGATTTTCTAAAAGCAGACATCATTTTACTCGTTTTCTAATAACATTTTACATTAAGTACTACTGCTGTCTCTATGATAGATCATTAATTTCTCCTCCTACTACAACCAAGGTATTAACAACCACAGCTACTCATGACTGCTACTACATTCATTGACAATTTTAGAGATAAGATTATTGCATTTGCAAATCATTTGAAAATTGCTCTCCACAAAATGAACGCACCTAATCCGAATAGTTATAATAAAAGCATGATTATACCAGCAGACAATATAAGAATAGATTCAAGTGTGAAAATTCAACTATGAACTGTCCAAAGGCTGAACAAGATGCCTTTTCTCCAATTCAAAACTGATTAATGGCACGTTTGGTTGACTTCACAAAATATTACAGATCTAGCCTTTTATTTGGTTGGCAGGATAGTAATCACATAGAATCACTATTGTTATAGATGAGAATTGCAATTTTTTACAGATCAAAAGAATAATTATTCTTTAATCTTTATCGTATATTTCCATATTTTATAAATGAGACATTAAAATATCGCAAGAACATGTATTCCTTCTTTATTCTATTCCTCCCTATATATTATAATAATTCCATTCCTACTTTGTTTATTTCATTCTCAATAAATCAAACTAGGCATTATTGAATTAACCAAATCAGCATCTTCATCTTCATCATTCACCATGATTCAAGAAATTTTTAATTCCATTTCTAATTCTTCATCCACTATGTGCATACCCTTTACGAATTTTTAGGAGAAAAGAGGCAGGAGATAAGGCGACGAGTAGTCAAGTACCTTCTTGGCACTAGGGATCAATCCTCGAAGGGTGTCGAAGTGCGAATTGATTCGGGCCCTACGCCGCCGCTCGGCCTCGCTGTGATTCCTCAATGCAGCGGCTGCTTTCTCATCTCTCTGGAATGATCCATTTCTCTTTAAAGGCTTAGAGTTCGGATAATTTACCTCAACCCCATTGCTCAAACTCTCGGACTTGGAATCAAACTCAAACATGTTTTTTGAAATTTAGTACTCTTTACTTACTGGGTTTGGAGTGTTTAGTGAGTCTTTTCTGCTAGGCTGCTACCGTCCTGTCTGACCAAGCGAAGTGGAGAGAAAAAAAAAGCGTGTCGTTTCAACTCAATGTCGCCACGGATATAGCAAAATGGTTAAAATAAGACAGGACAAGCAGAGAAAGTTAAGGAAGCATTAAATAAATAAAAGAAAGAAAAAATAAATGAATAAACAACAAACAAAAGAAACAAAAAAGAAAAAGAAGACAAGCTTGCTCTGCTTTAGATGATATAATATGTATGGCATTATTTTTTTTCTCTTTTATATTACACCTTTCACTTTTTTTTATTACTTTTTTTCCCCTTTTTTTTTAATCATATAAGTAAAGCCATAGATTTCGAAGGGATATAATACCAATTTTGATCAAATTTATTAATTACCAATCTCAGCTTTAAAAATACCATTTTCAATGATCAATTAGATTTTTTAAGATCATTTAATACTATGTTAATTTTGTCTAAAATCATCTCTTTAGTTAGCTTTTTCTCTACTAAGTTATGAACCATCATGTGTTATAGTAGTGCAAACAATATCTTCCTATGACAAAGTTGACACGGTCCATAGTTATTAAAAAGAAAAAAAAAATCACATATTATAATAAAATTTCATTAAAACAATTTCTTATACATAAACAATTCATAATTGTTAAAAAGATAATTGAACAGGTGATTTTAGATTAAGTATAATACACTTAGTGCCTAAAAAATCAAAAAGTTTAATTAGATGCTATTGACGATCAGAAGTCAACAGGAATTCCAATGCCCGAGAGTGGTCTAACAATGGCACATTAAAGCATTTTCTTCATGTATTAGTTTAGATTCAAGGTTCCGACCTTGGAGACGAGGCTTCCATTTATCTCTAAAACGTGGCATCTAGACTTCAAAAGGAGTAGTCAAAGTCAAACCTTGATGACTATGATCAAGTTCAAGCAGACCACCATATGTGCCAACCAAACAAGTAAATTATCTATCAAACTATAGATGAGGGTTCCTACTATTAGCGGTCACACACGTATCGCATGGGTCTCATGCCTAGCATATGACTTTGGAATGCTACTAAGGAGATGACACTTGCTGACAGGATGGCTTGGGGAGAATGACAGGGGAGGAGGAATAGGTAATCTTAAGGTCTTGAATGCACAAGTGATAGACAAGGGAGTTTGAGTAGACCTCGCACGTCAACCTTACAGTTCTTGAGTAGTTGAGATGGAAATTTGCTTAAGTTGCGTTGATTGATCTTTCTGAGCACAGCCTCCTCTATAAAATGATGTTTGTCTTCTCTCTATAAAAGTTGCAAATGAGGAGGAATGACTAAGTATTTATAAGCACTTGACGTGGATGACAACCATAGATCACCTCAGTGATTGATAGATGAGATGGAGTAAGCTCAATTCATGTTTATCCTGAATAAGCTCCTCATTAGCCAATGCTAACAGTCATCTCCTATGTATACATGAGCCTACTGCTTAAAAAAGATTGAATGAAGCGGACCAATCCAACGATTCTTGTTCCGAGCCTATCAAGCTAAATCTCCCCAAGCCATCCTAAAGATCGAACCAGGCTCACTAGATTCTATCACCTAGCCCACGAGTCAAGCCCAATAATTAAATTATAATATATAAAATTATAAGCCTGCTTACACAAACTAAATCAAAAAGAGGAAAAAAAAAATAAGCAAATCAAAGAGACCCTAAGATGATCTTAGGTCTCTCAGGAAAGACTTTAGCAATATTTCAACTCTTAACTTCCTACTTTACATCATCACCAAAACTCGATTTGGGCCCAAATATGGGAAGATTTAGTTCTCTCTCTTATCCATTCTTAAATTGCTGGTGTTATGTTCCTTATTCTAGCAGCTAATTTAAGTGCCAAAACCCATATTGAGCTAGTATTGGCACCACTTAGATAAGACTACATCCACATTTGGAAAAAAAATTGTTGCCTCACCCATTCTACCCTTATTCTACCTTAACAATAAAAATGTGACATGTAGCATTGGATATTGTGAAATCAATTTCAATTACATTACTACATTTAATAAATCTCTATATCGTCCATGAGGTTAAAAACTCTAGTACTTTACACTTTGCAGGGGCAACTCAATTTATAAACTCATTCTTTTTTCTTATTTATATTGTATGCTTTGTCCCCTAATATATTTCCATGGTATCAATCTTTTTTCTTAACAAATAAAACAAAGTATATTTTTAGCTTGTTTTATTTATTTATTTTGCATATCCAGGTTCGTTGAGTGAGATCTAGAAACCAAAATTATGGATTGTCTAACAATGGGATGATGCCCAAGATGATAGTTGCAACCCTAATTGAATTTTTTTATTTCGTTATTTCCTTGAAATATTATTGTTTCTATTCTCAAGATAGATATAATATTCAAAGACCAAGTCTTTTTATTCTTCTTTACTATCTTTAATACTAGGTCAGAATAATGTTCTCAACTTGATTGTTGATAAGGCTTAGTATGTCCAATATTGACCTAATAGGCTAGCATGTTCATTAAAGGCCTCCTCAAGCATCATGGTCAAGAAGCTCCACAAGGACCTTAACCCCACAAGGACTACGACTTTTACATGAAACTCCACAAGGACCTTGATCCAACAAGAACATCAGCTATGATTAGGACTGTAAATGAGTAAAGTCAAGTCGATAAAGTTCCAAACTCAAACTCCACTCAAATGAAAAACTCAAACTCAAACTCAAATTCGATCAAGATTTAATTTTTAAGCTTAAACTCAACTTGATTTAGTACTCGATAAACTCATACTAGACTTGATTAAGCTCAATTATTTTTTTAATATTGATTTAATTATAAAAAGTATATAATACTCGATAAACTTGAACTTGGCTCGACTCAATTTAATACTCAATTAAGCTCATAAGCTCACCAAGCCAAGTATTTTAAAACTCAAACTTGGGCTCAGTAGTTACTTGAGTAGCTCATATTAACCTCAACTCAATTGTAAGCAAGTCGAATTCAAGCTTCCATCAAGTTAAACTTGAGTAACTCATGAGCTGTCTTGACTCATTTACAACCCTAACTATACTAGGGATGCAACCGGTCGAGCTGTTGTAGGGTTTTCAACTCATTCGATCCACTGAAAACCCTATAGGGTTTTACAATCGGATTTAGATCATATAAGATACCCAATGGATACCTTACCTAGTGTATTTCATAATTAAAATTTAAATAAAAATAAAGACATATTAAGATGTTACATCTTTATCTAAGTCTTTTACATGAGACATGGCGAAAAATTTCTATACAGTAACTAACATATTTATGTATTTAAATATTAAATATTTTATAGAGTATGCTTATCAATATCAATGAATGAATCATAAATGTGCCAACCACATATTCTATCAATTCCACATTCATTTTTTTCATTTTCACTCAGATAGGAAAAGTGTGCCAGAAGCACCATCTTTTCTTGAATTTATTATTTAAATTCGAAAATAGGTAAGGAAAAGTAAAAAGAAAAGAGAGAAACATAATTGGGCAAACTAAGCGAGCTTTGGTTTCCAAAGGAAACCCTATAAGATGGATTTAAAAATAGCATGAAGTCCTTATAAAATTTTAGGATTAGGTTAAGTAAGCTCTATAGGGTAGTGAGTCGTCAAGTTCTTATGATCCATTTGAAACCTAACCCGATTGCATTCCTAAGCCATGTAATAAAGCTCCATGAAGGCATCGATCCAACAAGAACCCTGGTTCCTTGCCATCCTTTCTGTGAGTCTATACATCATGGACCATGCCACCACTTCTTACCTTTATCTCCTTAGAACAACAACCATGAGTCCAACCTCCTCCACTTTGTTGAGGACCACTTCAGGTTTGAGGTGACCTACCTCCCAATGGGCACAAACCTACATGCAACAAGATTTCATGAGCCCCAAATTGAGGTAAGACCAAAAACTATAAATAGGCCCTCACCCCATAAGGTTTGGGCATCCAAGCTAATTCACTTTAGTCTACTCACTTTATTACTATCTTGAATCCACAAGCTAACTTAAACGTTAGAGTGGCAACGTTAGACAACTCCTGGTATACCACTAACCTTCTTTTGTGTTCACAAGTCCACAGTGCATCTTCACCACTTCTACTGATAGATTAACACCTACGACAATAATCATATTTTATGTTTTGAGGTTTGGAGTAAATAATTAGAAAAGGTTATCATTAAGTAATTATTATCTATGTTAAGTAAAATAAATAAATAGTTTGTGAATATTTGAATGTATAAAAATATTGTTTGTAACCTTTTTAGAGCTTAAATATTTGATATAGTTTTTTCATAGATATGATTATATAATAAATATGTAATTATCATCTAGTGTACTTTTTATTAAGATACACATGTACATAACATTATAAATATGATACTATTTAGAGTTGTAAATGAACTAAGTCAAGTTGAGCTAAGCCAAGCTTTTGAAGGTTCGGACTCACCTTAGCTAATTTAAAAATTATTGAGCTTAAGCTAAAGACAAGCGTTTTTATCGAGTCTGAATTTCAATGTCGAACTCAACTCATTTATCTAAGAAAACTTTACTAAGCTTCAACTCATTTATAAATTGAGCTTGAACTAAGTCAAGCTTTTTTTATCAAGCGTAGCCATGCTTTTATCGAGTTTTAAATTCAAGCTCGAACTCAAATCATTTAGAAAGTCATTTTTTTCTTTTTTTATCTAAAAAAATATATAAGAGCCACTAAATATATATACATAAATATTATTATTATTGTTATTTTAATTATATATTTATATATAATAATTATAAATATAAAACTCTTAAATTTATTAATGAGCTTGTTCACAAGCTTGTTAACAAGCTTTATACGGGCTGAAATGAGCTTGTTCATGAAGTCATTTATAAGTCTAAATTGAAATTAGAGCTCAGCTTGTTATTATAAATGAATTTTATTTTAAGATTGAGTTTAGTTTTTTTTTTTTTTTTTCGGTTGAGAGTTTTGCTAGCTCATTTACTAATCAAGTTTGAGTCAAACTTAAGAAACTAGCGAACAATTTGATTCATTGTGCTTTTAATACTATTAGATATGCTTATATGGAACATATTTAAAAACCTAAGGTAAAAATGTATTGAAGGGCAAAGCATTAATTGGATTGCATTGTGTCCTAGAATAAGCAATAATTCTCGGCCGGGAAAAAAAAAAAAGCGCCAAAGAAAAATGAAGGCTTATAAATTGAATTGTTGCTACATTAGAATTAGGAAGGATATTTTAACCTAAACAGGAATAGTAAATTTATTAAAGGACAATGTAATGGATAACTTAGAAGCCTAACAGGTGTTGAAATTGATAATTTAGAAGTTTTTATCCTCCACACAGAAGGAGAGAAACACTAGATCGAGCCTAGCAAGTATTGAAATTGACAATTTAGAAGTTCCTATAGTTAATTAAAAATGAAATTCAGGTAGCAAATGTGATTAGTACATCACTTCAACTGAATTGAATAAAAGATTATCTCCTGGACTCTATTTTTGTTATATTCTTATAAACTAAGTCAATACCCATTTATTGTCTCTAACCCTACCTAAATAAATACTATTTTAATTATATTACCGTTATAAATTTTAATGTCTATCTTTGGTACCATAAGTTATCGAAATGTCCCTATTTTAAAATTTTGTTATACCCACCTATTTTTACTTACCAAAGGACGCTTCCTTGCAATTCATTTGCAGAAAATCAACAATTTACAATTAAGTTAACCAAATAAAATGTGAAACAAAAAAAAAAAAATCCACTTGGCATTATTATTTAACGCTCATGGAGATTCAGAATAATGGGTTCACGTGGATAAGTCAAATTTCTTTTAATGACGTGGACGGCAGTGTAATAAGGTAAAATCATATAAAATATATTATGAAAATAAAAAAAAAAAATTAAGGGGAAAGATGTCTCTTAACCTGTAATATTCTATATAATCGATAAACATTCAAAATACATGGTATATATTTAGAGTAAATTACAAATGTATTTGTTATGTCTTCTCCATTTGCAATAGGCTCTTATCTTAAACTAAGCGTTTAAATCTCAAATTTCAACCATGAAAATATTTTATGTATATTAAATTATCAATATTCTTTATCTTTTAAGGACCAAACATTAATGAATAATGCAAAAGAAAAAGAAAACAATGGATAGTTAAGGAAATATATATCTTTATGTAAGTAACAGTGGTGATAGATAAATATTACCAAAACATTAAATTGAGTTTCCTGCACCACCTTAATTTCATGTTTCTCTTAGAAAATCTCTTATGATAGAATTCAATAGCAAGGATAAACACGAGTTATTTTCTATTTAACTATTACGCTTGCAATTTTGGATATCCCCATCATCAACTATTGTTGCACCAGTAAATATCACGAATGATATCTAAATTTTAGCAAAATATATGTACCTAAATTTTAAAGTTGATCATTTTAGAATCTAAAATTAATCAATTTAATGCCTAAAACAACTTTTTATGTACAACAATGGTACCTTCATCATATTATTAGTTTTATAGAAGTATAATTAGTAATTGTTGGTTAAAGAGTTTAAATCAAGCTGTACAAAGCTGTATTTGCAAAATGAAAAAAACAAACTTCTATTGTTGGCTATGTTAATTCTTAGTCACACATATGAAATTTATAGATAATTTGTAATCCTTGTTTTACATGTTTTTCACAAATGAGTTTTTCTAAATTTGTATTGTAATGCCTATAAAAGGCAATCCTGTGATGTAAAAATATGTACCAAAATTTGAGA
Organism: Combretum micranthum; assembly: GCA_024138025.1. Lineage (NCBI taxonomy): Eukaryota > Viridiplantae > Streptophyta > Magnoliopsida > Myrtales > Combretaceae > Combretum > Combretum micranthum. Next base: position 266,148 of record JAMXBD010001063.1, on the reverse strand, counting down.
TTATCTTCTTGAAGCTCTTCCTCTCTCTCTTTTTATTTTTATTTTTTTCTTCCGCTGTGTGTACGTGAGTTAGACAAAATAATGTCTTATTAACATCAAATTGGTATCAGAGCTATTGTGGCTGTAGCAGTGGATGCCCAAAACCCCAACGTCCATTTACCATTAACCTCATGGTGAACCAAAATGGAATTTGAGATCACAGTTCCAACATTAAGGGCAAAATAAAAGTAGCTGAAGAAAGCAGATCTTACCTCCTTTTCTTTTGGGTCCTTCTCATCGAAATGATCTGCACTGAATGTGGCTATGTCATAACCTTTACGGAATCCATAGTATGAAGCTTTTTTGTTTTTTTTTTTAACCAACTTGGTAGGTGAGATAGCAATATATCCCGCTCCGTTGGAACTCCGGGGACAGTAAAGAACCCGTATCAACTAGAACAAAGCGAGATCCAAAAGGTTGAACTATTGGAAAACTCGAAATTGCCTTAAAACCTATTGTCATTTATGGTGGAAGATATAAAAAAAAATAATAGAATAACTAAGAAAAAAATGCTTTTTCACACATTATCATCGCATCTCCGGATAATCCCGACTCAGAAGGAGTGATCAATGCTGTGTGTATCGAATCAGTAAAATAAGGTTTGAAAATATGTCCTCTGCTACAATCTGTTAGCTCTTCTATGTATTGACTTATGGGATGTGTGGGAGTCTAGTTGATGTTTGAAGTTCTTATCATCTTGCAAGGCCATAATCATTAATCTCTTAGATTGAATTTCTAATAAAGAAAAAGACTTTATTAGAGTGAGATATGGCAACCAATTATAATGTTGTGTGGTCGGGTTCCAAGCTAGATGGAAAACTTGATTACAATTATTGGAAACTTTTGATGTCTACTCATTTAAAAGCTCACAATATTTGGAGCTTTGTTGAACTGGGTTTACAATAAAGAGCTGATGATGGTACTCAAAGGAAGGACCAGTTGGCATTATCACAAATTCACCAAGGTGTAGATTACTCAATTTTTGGCAACATAGCAAATGCCAAAACAGCTAAAGAAGTATGCGACATTTTGAAGTTGTCATATAAAGGAGTGGAGAAAGCTCAAAAATCCAAGTTGCAATCCCTTCGTAGAGAATACGAAAGATATGAGATGACTAACTCAGAAAGTATTGAACAATATTTTTCTTGTGTTACTGATCTTGTCAATAAGATGAGGGTGTATGGAGAAGACATTGCTGAAAGCAAGGTGGTAGAGAAAATTCTTCGGACCATGCTAATCAAGTTTAATCATGTGGTGACTACAATAATAGTGTCCTACGATACAGATACCATGACAGTTGCAGAATTGCAGGGAAGCATTGAAAGTCATGTGAGCAGAATTTTAGAGAAGACGGAGAAAATGAATGAAGAAGCCTTGAAGAGTCACGTGAACCTCAATAATAAATTTGAAACTAGTCAAAATGTAGAAGGTAAAGATCATGGTTTTAATAGTGGAGGAAGCAGAAATTACAAAGGTAGAGGTTGAGGAAATTTCAAAGGAAGAGAACGTGGTAGTTTCAACTAAGGAAGAGGCAACAATTTTAGACCATCTAGTCAAGGAAAAAGTGGAAATAATTTCTGAACTGCCAATCGAGGAAGAGGAAGAAGCAATAATTATCAAGGAAGAACAAATGTTAATTGTTTTCACTGTGGGAAGTTCAGACACAAAGCTGCAGACTGTAGATTTAGACAACAAGCAAACATGGCAGAAAATGAGTGCCAAAATATTGATACGAATTCTGATAACTCACAAAGTTTATTTTTGGCAGTTAATAATTTTGCAAAAGATGGAGATATCTAGTATTTAGATACTAGATGTAGTAATCGTATGTGTGGTAAAAAGGAGTTATTTTCTTCTCTGGATGAAACGGTAAAATCTACTGTGAAATTGAAAATAATACAAATATTCCGATATTGAAAAGGCCAAGTTACTATTAGATTGAAGGATGGATCTCAGAACTTTATCTCTGATGTTTTCTATGCTCCTGGTCTTCATCACAATCTATTGAGTATGGGACAACTGTCAGATAAAGGATACAACATGCAAATTTATCAAGGTTACTGCACATTGATTGATAAGCATGGAAGGTTTGTAGCCAAAGTATTAATGACACCAAATCGCCTATTCCCTTTGAAAATTCAGCATGGAAAATTTTCTTGTTTAAGTTCTATTATTCCAAATGATGATTGGCGTGGCATATGCGTTTTGGACATTTTCACTTTTCTGGTTTGAATTATCTATCACGAAAAGAATATGTTTGGTTTGCCTATTGTGAATATTCCGAGGGTGTATGTGAGACTTGTCAACTAGGGAAGAAGCAAAGACTCATTCCCAACTGGAAAGTCTTGGAGGGCAAGAAAGTTGCTGGAGATTGTCCATTCAGACTTATGTATGGTTGAGGTGCCGACACATGGTGGTAGCATATTTTATTACTTTTATTGATGATTTCAGCAGAAAGACGTGGGTGTATTTTTTAAAGCAGAAGTCAGAAGCTTGTGATGCCTTTAAGTCATTCAAGGCATTAGTGGAGAAACAAACTGGCTGCAAAATCAAAGCACTAAGAACAGATAGAGGTCAAGAATATCTTGTTTGTGCAGACTTCTTTAAGCAACATGGGATTCAACACCAACTAACAACCAGAAACAAACCTCAACAAAATGGAGTTGCCAAAAGAAAGAACAGAACAATCATGGACATGGTAAGATGCATGCTGAAGGCTAAACAATTGCCCAGAGAATTCTGGGCAGAAGCAGTTGCCACTACTGTTTATATTTTGAATAGGTGCCCAACTAAGAGTATCCGTGACAAGACACCTGAAGAAGCTTGGAGTGGAAGGAAGCCCTTAATCCGGCATCTTAAAGTTTTTGGGTGTATTGCATATGCCCATGTACCAGATCAACTTAGGAAGAAATTGGATGATAAAGGAGAAAAATGCATTTTCATTGGCTATAGCTCAAACTCAAAGGCATATAAGTTGTACAATCCAGAGACACAAAAGGTGATCATTAGTAGAGATGTGACATTTGATGAAGAAGGAATATGGGACTGGTCTTCAAAATCCCAGAAGGAGGCAGTAGTAATTCCTGATAATAATGGAGAAGATGAAGGGCAACAAGGTCCAACTTAAGATGTGGCAGAATCATCTAATAGACCATGATGACAACACCGATTACCAGCTAGATTGGAGGATTATGTTGTTGGTGATAATAATGATCCTTCCGATGAAAAAATTATAAATTTTGCTTTGTTTGCAGATTGTGAACCAGTAACATTTGATGAAGCTTTAGGAGACCTAAATTAGAAGAAGGCCATGGATGAAGAGATTTATGCTATTAAGAAGAACAAAACATGGGAGCTAACAGATTTGCCTATAGATAAAAGGCCAATTAGAGTTAAGTGGGTCTATAAAACAAAATTCAAGCCTGATGGAGAGATAGATCGATTTAAAGCAAGGTTGGTGGCTAAAGGATATAAGCAAAAGCTTGGTATTGATTATTTTGAGGTATTTGCTCCAATTGCAAGGCTAGATACAATCCGTATGATTATTTCTCTTTCAGCTCAAAACAATTGGAGAATAATATCAAATGGATGTTAAATCTGCTTTTCTAAATGGAACACTAGAAGAAAAAGTGTATGTTGAGCAGCCTGCAGGTTATGTGATTGAAGGAAAAGAAGATAAAGTCTACAGACTGAAGAAAGCTCTATATGGGTTGAAGCAGACACCAAGAGCATGGTACAAGAAGATTGATACATATTTTGTGCAGCATGGTTTTCAAAGATGCCCGTTTGAGCATACTTTATATATTCAATTGGTTGAGACTAGAGATATTCTTATTGTGTGTCTTTATGTTGATGATCTAATTTTTACTGGCAACAATTCAAGGATGATTGAAGAATTCAGGGAGGCTATGATAAGCTACTTTGAAATGACAGATATGGGCCTAATGTCTTATTTTCTTAACATTGAGGTTGTTCAATAGAGTGGTGGCATTTACATTTCTCAGAAGAAATATGCTAGTGATATTTTGAAGAAATTCAAGATAGAGAATTCGAAGCCAGTCTCCACTCTAGTCAAAGAAAAATTAAAGTTGATAAGAAAAAATAGTGGCAAGAAGATATATTTGACCCACTACAAAAGTTTGATTGGAAGTTTGAGATATTTTACTGCAACAAGACCAGATATTTTTTTTTTGTGTTGGATTGCTTAGCAGATTTATAGAAGAGCCACATATTTATCATCTACAAGGAGCTAAAAGAATTCTCAGATATATTAAAAGTACTCTGACAGAGGGAATTTTTTATGCCAATGATAACGATGTAAAACTTGTTGGCTATACAGATAGTGATTGGGCAGGAGATATAGAAATAAGAAAAAGCACGACAAGATACGCATTTCATTTAGGGAGTGGTGCAATATCATGGTCATCAAAGAAGCAATCAGTTGTCGCACTCTCTACAGCTGAAGCAGAATATATAGCGGCAGCTAGTCGTGCAACTCAAGCAGTATGACTGAGAAGAGTACTTGAAGTGATGCATCAGAAGCAGGAAACTCCCACAGAAATATTTTGTGATAATAAGTCTGCTATTGCTCTATGCAAAAATCCAGTTTTTCATGGATGGTCTAAGCACATTAATATCCGATTTCATAAGATCCGAGAGTTGGTTGCTGAGAAGGAAGTAGAGATTAATTATTGCCATACTGAAGATCAAATTGCAGATATTTTTACAAAGCCTTTAAAAAGGGAACTATTTTATAAGTTGAAGAAAATGCTTGGAATGATACAAGCTTGATTTAAGGGAGGCAATGTTGGTTAAAGAATTTAAATCAAGCTGTACAAAGCTGTATTTGCAAAAAAAAAAAAAAAAAAAAACTTCTATTGTTGGCTATATTAATTCTTGGCCACACATATAAAATTTACAGATAACTTGTAATCCTTGTTTTACATGTTTTTCACAAATGTGTTTTTCTAAATTTGTATTGTAATGTCTATAAAAAGGTAGAATCCTGTGACATAAAAATATGTACCAAATATGAGATTGTCTACTTGAAGTTCTTTCTCTCTCTTTTTTTTTTTTCTTCCGCTGTGTGTACGTGAGTTAGACAAAATAATATAATTATATAAATATGCTGTGTATTACCTACTTAATAATTCTTTTCATTTAGTTAGGATTTCCGATCCATAATTCCAGCAATTATATGTTGTATTACACATGGATTAACTAATATAGCTTTTTTTTTTTACCTCTTTAATTATACAGGGTAATATTAACAACATAGACAAAGGATCCTCCACGCTTAAAAAATTTCAATAACCTTTCATGATTCACGCATTCAAAACTTTACTATTTTTTCTTAACATGATGATTTCATTACTTGTGTTTCTATGATTTTTAATCCCAAATTCATCATAGAGATTCCACATACCCATTGTCACATCTCTTTTATTTACTATTACATGATCGCATCTCAATAATTTGCTTGCCTAAAACGCTTTTGCATGGTCCATAATTCAAAAAGAAAAAAAAAAAGGTCCCCAAACCGACCGAGCATTTGAACCATCACAATCTTATATTTATCGAGCCTTCTTTTTCACCATATAATTTTACAAACAAAATAAACTCAAATTGCTCAAAATTTGTTTGAAGAACATTTTATTAATTTATTTAGGATGTATTTGGCTCTTTGGTTTAACGTCACTTAAACATATATTTTATATCTATTTCAATCAGATTATTTATCAAAAATAAATACAGATAAAAAATAAATATTTTTACTCATAAATAAATCATACATATTATATACAAATAAGATACATATATAAATAAAATATAGATAAAAAAATTATTAAACTAAAAAAATTTTTTATTGATTAATTTTATATCATTCTTTAATATAGTTGATATCCAAAAAGAAAGGATAAGGATGAATAATTTAAATAAATAATAATAATAATAATATTATCGATCGTCTTTTCTTCTGACTTCTCCCATCTGCGCCCACAATTGTTGAGAGTACTTGACTAGAGCATATCTCGAGGAGGACCGGTTTTTTTTTTTTTTTTTTTTTTTGCTTTGAGGCTGGACGGAGATTAGGACAAAACGAATTGGGACCATGGCAGCAAGAGCCAACTCATCCATGTAATAACATATTCTCCACATTTTAAGTAAAAAAAATTCACAAATGGAAAAAGGGTGATTTTCCTTCCCGAACGTTCTTTGACCTTTGGCCAATCCGTCCCCTGAGTTATTTTTTTCCTGGCTTTTTCCTTCTTCCAACATGTGTCACATCTACCATTCAAATAAAATTTTAAAAATAAACGACATTTTTATACTCCACGTCTTCGCCTCTCCTTGCTTGTTTTCCTTTTTTTATTTTAATAATTTGTTGTTGTCGGTTATATTGGTATACCTGATATTTTCTTAGACACGATGCCACCCAATTTAGGCCCGCAGCATTCAAAACAATAATAATTAGGTCAAATTCCACTTCAAGGCTTGATCCAACCGTTCTTTTTCTTTTTTGTTTCTTTCCTTTTTATGTAAATGGCCACCACTAGTATAAATGGTTCATGCCATCTACTTAAAAAGATGGATGGGACACATGACTTATGAAATATATTGAAATTTTAATTAGGCATCTAACGTATGTAATGTTAAACTAAATTATCTTATATGTGATTGTATCGGCTCGCCAGTGCAATCCTTATAAGCACAAAAACAAAGTATGCACACACACCACAGATTTCTTTGATATGTATTATTTCTTTATTTTATCAATCTTATTCAAATGGTGTGTTTATAATTAACATTCGAAATAGTGTTGGTCTAGTTCAACATCCAAGGCATGAAGATGCAAAATTGCAAGGCTCTAAGCGTGGACGGGCAAGTTGGTGAGCATTAAAAATCGATCGTTGCACGCATTGAATGAAGTCGTATGTCGGACATTATCTCCAACGGACGTTTGATCTTTTGAAGACTGTAAATACATGTTCCTTTGGAGTTTCAGATAACTTTTGAAAGAGCCTTCATTTGTAAACAAAAACAAATCAAGAATTCTCTTGTAACTTATGCTCTCTTGTTCTTATTTTTGAACATTTTGTTAGAGAGAGAATCATTTTTAGTGCTTTGTTCTTAACTTGTAACTCTATAAGAGAGTGCTACAAAAAAAGAAGGAAGTACTTTATTTCCTGAGTGTTGTAACTTTGTGTACTACTCTATTTGAGCATTTAAGTTTGATATCAATAAAAGTGTGCGAAGTCCTCAATTGAAGGCGATTGTGGGATCGTGAAGAGTAGGAAAAGGGCTGAACTCCAGATTAAATATGGGCTTGATTACTTCCTTCCCTATCTCTTTTACTTTCCTTATTGTATCTTATTATTGCTATATTAATTGTCATCAAAATTTAGTTTAATTAGTTGTTTGAAAAATTATTTAATTGTGAATTTAAGTCAAATGCTCAATTTACCCATTCTTGAGTGTTTTCTAATGCATTTTTATTTGCTATCAGAGCCCCATCTCTAATTTCTGTGCTTAATCGCATATAGAGTAAAGATCATGACATTATATGCACTAGGTTTTTTAGAAGGTCAACCTATTAATAGGACATCTCTTCTAAGTGGAGGCAACAACCCATATTGGAATTATATGATGAAAATCTTACAAAAGACCAAAATAGATTATTGAATGTTAGAAAATGAGCCTCTAATTAGAGAAGGAAAGAAGAAAAATATAATAATGAAGAAGATTGCAAAAGATTAGACCTGAAAGAAATAGCTATGAACATATTGTATTATGGGTCAAATGAAAGAAATTTCAATAGAATCTTTGCATGCAAATCAGCTAAAGATATATGGGATGAATTAGAAAAGACTTACAAAGGAACTTCAAGAGTAAGAGTACAAAAATAAGTCATTTATGTGGATAGTTTGAAAAGTTAAGAATGCTTTTGAATAAATCTATAAATGAGATATAATAGATTCATTAACATTATAAATCCTTTGAGTGTACTTGGAAAGAATTTCACTAATTTGGAAATAAATTTCTAATTGCTTAGGTCACTAAGGATTACGAAATAAAGAGAACACCTATTGAGGAAGCAAGAGATTTAAGTGTCATGAGCAAAGAGGAACCCTTTAGTGCACTCAAGACACATGAGCTTATTAAGAAGCAATGGGAGCAATCAAAATAAGAAGGCCATTACTTGAAAAGCTACAAGTCATGATTCCGATAAAGAAGAAGAGATGATGATAAGGAACTTGTCTTGATGGCCAAAAGGTTCAAGAAACTTATGAAGTTCAACAACAAGACAAAAATAATGGGTGATGAACGTAGTCATCAAGATACCAAAAGGAAAAGAAGAATGATGTAATAACCTGGTACAAATATCATAAACTAGTACACATCCAGTAATACTATCCACTACTTAAGAAAGCATCTAAGAGATCTAAAATGGAAGCTCTCATAGTCACTTGGAGTGATAATGACTCAAGTGACTCAGATGAGAATATGTGCTTCATGGCATTGGATGACGAGGTAAATTCTCCATCTTCCCCTCCTTATGATGAGATGTGTGCAATGTATGAGAAAGTATGCAGTAAAATTAATAAAAGTAGAGAAAAAGAACAACATGCTTAAAATATTAATGATGGAAGTAGGAGAAGACTTGGATAAATTAGAATTGAGCACGAAGAAATTAAAATAGAAAATGAAAAACTACATGAAGAAATTAATGTTTTAAAATCAAAAAATAAGATGATGAATAATAAATATAACAAGCTAAAAAGCAAAGATAATGAGTTAAGCAAGATTAAATGAGAAATTAACAATTGAAAATAATTTGCTTGATATTGAAGTAAAAACCTTAAATAATGATGATAATGTTGCATGGTATTGTTTGAACTTCTTGCTCATAATATTTTGTTTTTGTGTTTATATGAGATAATAATAAAGTATGTCATCATGATATTGTTTTTTTCCACATTTTATTTTCTCCACTAATACTGGAAATATTGCTTCATCAAAAAGGCAAACTGTAAATCCTACATCTCTTACTGATGACTCAAGATATTTAATTATTGAGGGAAATTCATATTCAACATATATTCCTAATTTTTTTCTGAAGGCTCATTTTGGTATGTTGTGGTGAAGTCATAAGAATATATATGATAAAGTCATTTTATACTCACTTTTCATTGATTGAATCATGATAAATCATTATTGATTTTATAGAAATCATAATGAAATTGTACTTAAGTATGTTTATTTGATATATCAGGTCTTGAAGGACTTATGTTACAAATATAAGCAAATTAGAGGAGTTTTTTGCAAAATTTGAAGACATGATAAAGTAAGCCAGCAAAAACAAGTTCAAAGCCGCCAGCCTGCAATATATAACACGCCAACCTTCAATGAAAAAAAAAAAAAGGAACAAAAGCCGCAGGCTCAGAAACAGAAATCCATCAGCCTTCAATTCTGCATATCTACCCTAGCAAATTTTACATACACGACACTGGCTTTGCCCATGCACAGTTTCAAAAACTTTAATGCTAGCTACTAGGAGATTTATGCCATCGGCCTTCATGCTGATGTAGACATAAAGCCACCCCAATGCTGTTCAAACGCCGCCTATGATTATCTCAAAATAATTTCTTCATTCAACGACCACTGGCTTTGAAGCCGGCATACCGCTATTGCACTTTCGAAAATTTATTTTAATCGAAGGCCAGCTAATTTTAATTAAAGGCTGCCGGCCTTGAATACCAGCCTATGTTTTTTACAACTTTTCATATATATATATATATATATTATTCTCTTATTGGATCTTGTCGACACAAAAAAAAAACCTATGGACGAAAAAGAAGCATTTTTTAATTGCTCCTCGATAAAAATTAGGGCTTAAATCAGTATTTAGTTTTTTCTTTTTGTTTTTATTAAGGATTCTACACCAAGATTAAGTGGAAAACATCATTTCAAATTGAATTCAAGAACAGAATTTTCATGACAAGGTGATTTCATTCTTTTCTTATATTCATTCTATGGATGATGTTGAAAGCTTGTGTCTTTTGTGCTTAATTTGGTTTTAGGTTGCTGATATGAATTATTTGATTAATTTTTATCTGATATTGATTGAATTTCTTGCTTGTGTTCATGTTGTTGATGTTATTTCACAAATCATGTATTTTGGATTGATTCTAGATGATAAATAAGGATTGTAATTGGAAAATTCTTTTCTAAACAATTTTGTGATTAGTTAATTAGGATTATTAATCTCATAGGAATATGGATTTGAATTAGATTAGGATTTGGTAAATTATACAAATTAGTCAATTGATCACTTTCCTAGGAATAGAGAATATTGATTGTTAAATTTAGGATAATTGCTTTCTTTGGAAAAAGAAGTTCTTATTTGGTGCTTGATTGATGAAAACTAAACACATTAATAATTTGGATTTGCAAGTGTATTTCTGGTCATAGCATACATTTGATTGATTTTCAGATATGTTAGCTCTTAACCTAATTCAATTAAAGGTGTGGAAATCCCAAAGTTCTTTATAGATTAGTTATATCTAAAAATCTAAAAATATTTCTTTTTGAATTTTCCTAGCTACTATTAGGACAAATTCAATTGAAAGCTAGTCTTCACTCTTTGTGGACACGACTTGGTATTCACCGAAATTTATTACTGCACACGCACCCAATACATTGGCCAATAAATATCTGTACATTTAAAGGAATTTGAAAAGAGATTAAAAGAGTTTCTAAAAGCACTTATAGAAAAAGTGTAATTAATATACTACACATTTAAAAATTCTTATATGAGAAATATTTGACTCCTAACCAAAGATCAATTGTAGAGAGAATTTATGGTAACTTGTTGGTCTAATACATATGAGTGCTCCCGTATGTAGAATAGCATATCCATATAAAGAACTAGAGAGTTTGACTCTCATAAGTAATTGTCTAGTTATTAATTGAAGATGTTTAATAAGTGATTCCTCTAAATGATTTTGAATGCGAACATATACTAAAGGATGTTCAACTTTCATCCCACATACAATAATCATTAAAAGTTTGGGACGTAAATTCACTAGCACTATCAAGACGAATTGTCTTAATTGGATTATCTAAAAATTGTGCTCATAATCTAATAATTGAGAAAGTAATATTGTGAAGGCTAAATTATGAAATGATGATAAACACACATGTGATCATTTAGTAGAATCATCTATTAAAACTATAAAATACATAAATGGTCCACATGATGGATGAATAGGACTTGATATATCGCCTTGAACATGCTATAAGAACGTAAGTGAATCAAGGCAAATGGCTTTATGATTATTTTTCAATGAGAATATGCAACACGAAGGGGGAAAAAAAGCATTGCCTTGAAAAATCTTCTGGTTCTTCAATGGATGCCTACGTGAATTTCCAATAAAATTTCTTACCCTTATAGATCTATGATGACCTCATTGATCAAGCCAAATTGTTAAAATGTTTAATTTTTGGTTTATTATAAGATTTCCTTTAGTCGTATTAATTTTTATACAATATAAACCAAAGGAGAGAGTGAGAAGTTCTTCCATTGCATACTTTTTCGTTAAAATAAAACTTGTATTATAGAGGTCCTCTTGATTCTCCTCTTCAATTGTCTCTATTGATATCCATTTTCAGACATATCTTTAAAGCTTATTGATTTTCTATTCGACTTTAGAGAAAATAGTACATTATTTATGAAAAATTTTGTTTCTCTTGGTAATAATATATCGGCTCTTTGGGAGCCTTCATTTATTTTATGTTACCAAACATTATAATAGCAACTGTTTCACCCTTTTTCAAAGGAAAAAAAACTTTGCAATTTTTAGAATAAAATGAGTAGTTGCACTATCCGCAACATACGTATCTTGTTCATTTGTCATTGATCCAATCAAAAGTGGAGAGGTATCTACATATTGTCCAGCCAAGTTCTAAAAAATAATCCACAGATAATTAGAAAGAGAAAAAATCATTGTGAATCAACTTCAATCAATTCAATGTAACATTATCATAATACATCATTCAAATATTTCACATCACAATTTTTTGTACATAAGCCAATTAAATTATATGATCAAACTTCCTAATCATCACACATACAATTTGTTTAATCTATCCCTTTAACAAGCTATTTTGTATAATTAATGGTTAAGAACAAACAATGATACCACAAGGTGTTTTTAGAATTTGATAATTTTAGGATAAGGATATAATAACTTACTAATGGGATCAAAACCATATAATAAATTAACTAAAAAAATTAAATCAACATAATTAAAATTATATCAATATTATTATATTGACAATAGAAAAACATTAAGGAAAATGCCATAAATACTACCTAAACTTTTCAAAATATTCAATTTACCACATCAACTATTAAACTACTAAATTTAATACTTAATTAACTTTTTGAGTCATTGTTCTTACCTGAGTTAATTCATTTGATGTTTGTACAATCACATCATCTAACTGATGAGTGAATAACACATGGAAAAATGAAAATAAAAAAGAAAGAATGTTTTCTCCATCTCTCTTTCTTCTCTCTCTTTTAAACAATTTCCATCACTTCTCTCTTCTCTCTATTTTAAGCTTCTATCTGACAACACTTTTGGAATCAAACAAGAATGGCCTTCCAACTTGTCATTGTTAATCTACCAATTTTGTGAACATATTAATCACTACACACAAGTTTCTTCTCAACTACCCATTATAATTGCAAAGCCTTAGTTAATTTATCTAGAAAAAAAAAAAATACCAACATCCACAAAGTAATTAACAATGGTGAAACTTGGTTTAAACCACAAATTCAACATTTTTAGATAAAGACTTTTACCAAGTCCATTATGTAAAAAGTTTTGAATGATATACAAAATGAATCATAGTCAGCAGCATCTAAACATCTAACTTCAATTAATATCTTGACAAAAATAAATAAATAAATAATCAAAAGCACAAGCTTATTCATATAGCTATAAGATCCAAAAAAGAGAAAACTTTTTTCCATCGTCTCCCTCTCCTCTTTCTTTTAAATTTTTCTTACACTAGTATTGATAAAAAAGGAAAAAAAATAATAAAAGACTAGATCTTCTTCCTAGAGAATATGTCTCTTTCTCTAAGAAATTGCCTTTTTTTTTGTCCCTCTAAACACATCTCACTTTCTCTTTCTAAAAAAATAATCTCTGTCTCACAATAAAAGTCGACCCAAATCAAACACCACATAGTCATCGAGTAACAATGGACCTAAATTGCCAAGTTGACTTGAAGCTTCGGCACATGGAATCCACACCCACAAATCATTGATCTCCATCTTCCAATCTCCACCGCCTTTAACACCATAGCAGCCATTGCTAGCCTTCTTTGCCAGCTGAACCATCCCATGATGGACAACTTAGTGAGAAAGATGATGCTATGGTGACTTAGTGATGGATGATTGAGTTAAATTTCTTGTCTAGCCTAGAGAGAGAAAACTAAGAGAGAGAGAGAAGTTTGAATGTGTTGGGAGAGATGGCCAGGGGCTGTTTGGGTAGATAAGGGCATAGTTTAGAGAGAGAAGGAAGTTAAGGAGAGAAAGAGGATTAAGGAACAAGAGGATTGAGGAAGAATATAAGTTTAGAGAAAGAAAATTAGATGGAGAGAGAATGTTGAATCTATTTTTTGTCAATCGTTTTTCCTTTTTTTCTATTTAAATCATATGACACATGTTGCACCATGAATGGCTATATACAAATGGCCATTATGTGATTTAACTGAGATATGAACAACGACTCTTGAGAAGTTTCAATTAGGTACCAAATTTAGTAGTTTATGATAGTAAATTAAATATTTGAAAAGTTCAATTAGTATTCATAACATTATCCTAAAATATTAAATTAAGACAACTAACATGAAATAGAACTTTCACACCAAATAAAAACTTACTTCAATTATTTTTTTCCATTATTAACTCATTCTTCTATTATTCCATAAGAAGGCATGAAATTAATTCAAAACAATTCTTAAAATTGTTCTCTCTATATTACTGCTATAGCAGCACATTTGAAGCATGAAAGATAGATAAGGTTTTCTCTAGCATATCTTCATTGGTAACATCTATACTATTAAAAAAAAAGCATATGCTTTGGTGTCTTTAGTGTAAATATTTTTAGTGTAAATGTTTTTATACTATTAAAGTAAAAGCACCTGCTTTAGTGTCTTTAATGTAAATATTTTTAGTGTGAATATTTTTAATGTAATGTTTTTATCTATATTATTAAAGGAAAACACCCCCTTTGATATCTTTAGTATAAATATTTTTAGTGTAAATATTTTTAATGGAATATTTTTAGCATATGGGCATAAAATATTTTTCATATACCTGAAATCATGAAAATTAAATAGGGTTTGAATATAATTAAATAATAGTTGAATAGACATAGTCTTTTTTGTAAAATATTTTTGGTATCCTTGAAATCATGAAATTAAATGGAGTTTTAATAGAATTAACTAAAATCATAAAATTAAATAAGGTTTAAATAGAATTAAATAGGAATTGAATAGACATAGTCTTTTCTTTTCTGGCATAAAATATTTTTGGTATCCTTCAAATCATGAAATTAAATAGAGTTTGAATAGAATTAGATAGGGGTTGAATAGACATAATCTTTTCCTTTTTTTAGCAGCTTTGATGCCATATTTATGCATGGCAGTTACCCAACATGGAGAAGTTACCTATGGAAAATATAATTGTAATTATGATTTGTAATTAATTTTCTAATTTTTAGGACTAATTAAGGTTGTCCTCTTGAAAACAATATATCCATTTAATTTATATATGTCGAATTGTTTAATTTTGCACACACATCACGGGTGGATCGTCTGCTTGTTTTTCTATAAAGTTTTAACTGAGAGTTGATTATAAAAATTGCAAATACATATTTTCTCACAAATTTGAAATCTTGTAATCGTAGTTGCATCCAATCACTATAAGTTTAGGGGAGAATTACTGCTTTTTGGTGGTCATATCTTTCCTTTAAATTCTTCCAAAGAACAAATGGATCTTTTATGGTAACATATCCTATTTTAAGCCCTTCATCAAGATGGTGATAGAGGAAAATCATTCTTTTTGCGTGATCTCATATTAAAGTATCATTTTCTAAATTGGTGGTATTTCCAAGACCCATAGCATCTGAATGGATTTTAGCATCTAATATCGATGATATATAAGTTTTTCTCCTAATATCAAGTGTCACAAACTCAAGTTTTATGAGATTTGATATGATGAAATTTATAAGATAAAGTTTTGTTATTTAGTTGAAATCGATTGCTTGGTTAGAACCTGTTATATAAAATTAAAAAAAAAACATACATTATTACAAGTGTAAAAGAGAAGAAGAAAATATACAAAGAATGATATTATATTCCCATAATTTCTACTATTTTATTCAATGCATGGGAATCCCTACCCTATTTATAAGGGATATAAATTAGAACTTACAAAGTATATAAAATGTGTTACAGCCCTTAATATGGTAGGTGAAAGGACATAAGAAAGAAGGGGATAATAAAAAGTCATGGAAACTTAAAAGACATCCACACATAAATTATATATTTATAACAAAGTTGACCTATTTATCTTTATTTATTTAAAAAGTTTCTTCTACATTTATGTTTTTTAGAAAATTTCCTTCAAAAATAAATGAACTTTTTAGTTCTCATTCTCCAATCCTTCATATTTGCATTAATGATATAAAATAGAAATACATAAAATACATATCAAATATTTTTTTCTAGATGTTAAAACTTTTAATAAACATATTAGATAAATAGAGACATTTAGCAAAAGGGAAAAGAAAAAGATAAATAGAAATATTTGTTGATTAACACTTTCCAATAATAAGTCCTGCATTGGAATATTGGATAGCTTTTAGTCTAGATGTCGGCATGGGGCGATTCTAAACTGCGAACCGCCCCGAACTATCCCCGGCAGTTCCATACCCAGGAACCGCTGGAACCGACGGGTCTTAGCGGTTCGTTTATGTGAAACCGACGGTTCAACCGGTTTTGACCTGCCACATATAGAGAAATTAAAAAAAAAAACACAGAACACAAAATGAATTGAAGGAGGGGACTGGGTCGCATGGGGGGGCTCTTAAATAAAAAAAAAACTTGGTTCATAGTTCACGTAGAACCGAAACCGAAACCGCCAGAACCGGTAGTTCCGTAGAACAGTGAACCGGCGGTTTTTCCGGTTTGGGTCGGTTCCCAACCCAAAACGAGTCGATGTCTATTTTAATCTATTAAGATAAGTTATTATTCTCTTGACCACTTCCTTGTAATCAATATTGTCAGAACCAAACCAGAGTTTAACATGGATATGCTAGGGGTCAGGAGTTGATGGGTCAAACCAAGATCACAAAAAGTAAAAATATAAGGGATAATTTAATTATAATAGACAAATATATATGACATCACTCAATTATTTCTATATTTAGATCAAAATCATCAATTAATTATTAAATAAGTAAGATATAATGATTAAATTTTATAAATTCATAATATAGTATGAATACATATTTAAATTTCTAGTTTTTTTTTTCTTTTGGTCCGGGTCATAGTCCAGGCTGCTCGGTTCAACCTAGTTCGATTGTCCGGGTCGACTAGTTCAACCCAGTCTGATCGCCCAGCTCAACCAATAAATCTGGTTCAATGCAAATTTGGTTGAATTGAGTGGATCAGCCTATCTTTATCACTGGTTTCAGTTGAATTGAGTTGAATCGTTTGAATCGGTCCGGGTCTAATAACATTACTTGTAATCATATGGTGCAAACGTGAGTAATAATATGCCTTTTACATTTTTTTATTTGACATCATAACAACTCTTTTCTAAATCTTACATTTCTTTACTAACTTAAATCTATAAATTCACCATTATTTATCTCAATACTCTATATTATTAGTATTAATTGTAGGTTTTATTTTCTTTTTTCCTTGCTACGGGCATTACTTATTTATCGGCCTTACATCTCCACAACAATATGATTGTGTCTATAGATTTACATTTTAGAAACTGGGTGAATTTCTAAAAGGCATCCATATGTGGAGTAAGTTTATTTAAGCTACTAATGTAAAATTTTGTAAATTTAGTAAAACATGGTATTTCATGAGAAAAATGAAGTAAACTTAATGAGAAAACTATGAAAATTTAATATTTTAAACGAACTCCATAACCAAAATTTGATATCTTTGCGAAATATTGATGCGTCTTTTTAACCAGTCCATACATTAAATGGACCTACCTCCAAATATTAACACATTCTACTGTTATTTACTCTTTAGAAATATTAAGTCAGCCAATATTTTGTTTGTTAGTAATATTTATAATAATTGTCTTTTTTGTTTTTTTTTTTTCTATTTTATCTCCATCTTTATATGACATTTATTGATGTAGTGAGTTCTATTCTTTTATGAGAAACAATGTTGTACCTTATATGGACAAATTGATTATAAATAGATTCGGTCATCGTTCTCATTCTCAATACATTAACAACTACAAGTTATTATATTAGCACAAATAAAAAAAGTTAATACAACGATAATTTGATTTAGTTATAATTTGACTACAAGTTATTATATAAACATAAACCAATAGAAATTGCAATGGTTAACTTATAAATTACGTAATGGTTGTAAAAGCTAATGTAATAGGTTTTACATATATATTATGCAACGATTATAAAAGTTAATACAACGCTTTGTACCATGAAAATACAACACTTTCATTATTTATGCTATGGTTTATTGTCTATAAAAGGCAATAGTTTAAATAAAAAAAGGCAACGATTTACAGTATTAAAAAAATTAACCATTTTCATAATAGCTATGAGTTACAATTTCCATTATTATTTGATATATTGGATTCACCATTAGAATACTTGCGAATATTTATAATATTTTCATCACAAAAAAAAAAAGAAAAAAAGCTCCTAGCAAAGCAAGACTTGCAAACTTTATTTTTATGATAAATGTATATCCTCAAATCCCATAGATAAAAGTTCTCAATATAACATATTTGTTGCTACAACGAAACCCTTATCAAATAAACTAGTTATAGTATTTCCAAAATATGTATTGTTTCAACAAACTCTAGAATTTATAAGAAGAAATTGAATGACATTTTAAAAATGCCATATAGTGAAAATTACAACATATCCAACTCACATGCCATTGCCTTCAACATGGCCTTCTTACAAATGAAAAAGAAAACAACAAAATTAGTATTAATTCACTATATGTATCACAAAAATCTTGAATAAGTTGTAATTATAAAATTGCTCATATAAAACATGAATGATTATTCATATACATTAATTAATTCCAAGTAATTTATATTGTTAATTTTCATCATTTGTATTTATATAACTATTAATAATAAATATTTAATTAAAGGATATAACATAACAAATATTATAACAATCACTCTATAACACTCTTTCTTCAGAAAAAAAAAAAAAAATGTGACAAAGATAATTCATACTACAAATATATCAAAGTATCTACCTGGGTTGGAGGACTATGCATTCCATTTGAAGATTGTGCATTACACGAAGAATGTTGTTGATTTGATGCATTACAAGCATCACATGGAGACCTTGCTAATGGAATTAGTTTACCTAGAACATTAGCATCAATGTTTAAACTAAGATTAACCATTTGCAGCTATGATAAGAGCATCGACATGATATCTTTGGTCATTTCAGTTCTTTGTTGCTTCATTCTTCACTTTAGTTCTACCTCTATATCTCTTTGCATTTCTTCCTTTAATCCCACTTTAATAGATTCTACAAAATCCCAGGGTACTTTTAAACATGACTCACTAGCAACTCCCTTTTCTTTCAAATCAAATGGAGTGATACCTGATGGAAAATACTTGCCAACCATAGTTTAAATTTATAAAAACCTTTTCTCAAATCTACTACGAAGGAAAATTAGGCAGTGGACCTATTAAATCATAATATAATGTTCAGATCGGGGTCATCCACAAGGAAATAATAAGTAATAGTAATTACTCTATTTCTACTATTTAGCAAAATGAGAAAGATCGATTGATTAGAACTATCGCTAAGAAAATTACTAATCTAATTGAAAATCAACAACCGAGGTCACTTAGAACAGCAAGCAAGATTGAAAAATCAATAACTAAAACGACTTAAATCTTGTCCTTCATCTGACTTCATCATGTGAATCATATAACATTAAGAATTATCCAAATTGAATTCTTACACCATTAAGTTCTTTAAATAAATTGAAAATTCTCTCGAATCTATCAATTTATCTAATATGAGATTGACTAATTAGGATCTCTCCTTAATCAATAACAACCTAAGATCGCTTGAAGCACATGAACTCAAGAAAACAGAATGTTCACAGAAGATCTTATAACCTATCTCTAGGATCACAATTGGATTTCATCAAATTGCATGGATCTATTCATGAAAGTAATTTCTCAATCAACTTAAATGAAATCAGACATTAATTTGCATTCCAGATATCAAATCTAAGAAACCAAGTAAGAACATGCAATTTAAATATAAGAACATCATTTGGATTTCATTAAGATCAGATCCTCAACGCATAATGAAATTGAAATTCGAACAATATCTAGATCTATGATCTACTCCTCTATAGTGAGATCAAGAAACAAATATAATTCGAAAGAAAGAATTGAATTCATGAATACAACCCTTAGAAATGAAGCTCAGTTGTGATGAAATTGGATTTAGAAATCCAGATTTGATCTTGACTTGTGTTCTTTGTGACTTGTTTTTAGAGAAACCTCTCAAAAACCCACTCAAAATTCATATGTGATAATGTGTAACTAACTTCTCTCTCCCCTAAGGGTATTTATATATGGACTAAAGAAAATCCTAAAACAAAATGACAGAAGAAGGGGTGCGCGTTCAAACATGATGCCATACGGGATATATGGCAACTTGTATCACTTAATGAGTATCATCTGGAAATGATACGGGTGTTCAAATAGGATGTATAAGTAACCATTTGACCTTCTAGAAAAGCATCAAGTGAAACAGAAGGTGATACAGGTGGTGACACAAGGTGTTTGCAATGCTGTTTGACTTTCTGACTTGATTTTTGAACTCATACACTCCTTCAGACATGCTGTATGGAAAGCTGTTTCATTTTTTGTTTGTTCCCTATAACCATATACCATCTCAAACATGCTGTTTAGGAAGCTGTTTCATTCCAAAATTCTCCAAACTTGATTTTTTTTTTCAAATTCAGCTAATTTCTTCATGATGATTTTCATATTTCCTGAAATCGACAAAACAATCAATTAAGAACCGATCCTCGATGATTTTCACTAAAAATATCAATTTAAGGAGTTCAAATCATCCAAAAATTAAAGATGCTAATGCATTTATCAACACCCCTCCCATAAAGTTTAATACACCCATTGTGCTCTTTTTCCATAACTTCAGAAAATACATAAGTCATTTCATTACTTCCTTTAGATTGTTAAGATTGTAGTGTCTCCATTCGAGCCAATCATCACCAAATGCATTCCAAAATTTAAAAGTATGTTTTTTATATGTATAAGTAATATGAAATTTATCATAAAAAGTCAAAAGAGTGAAGAATACTAAGAATTTATTTTGTGTATTCACATTAGATTGTTTGTACACCCATTATGGATTTTTTTTTTTTTTTTTGAGTAGAAATATACATCTCCAAACAAGTAGGTGGTGCTTCATCCTCCTTTGCATTTTGCTAAATAAAATGATAATAAATATACCACTTAACTATTGACAATTAAATTGAAAATAACATCGTATAACAATTCACATAATTGCAAAGTTTTAAATACCTTTGTTCATTTTGGATCATATATATATATATATATATAATAGAGAGAGAGAGAGAGAGAGAGAGAGAGAAACACTATCATATTAAACATTACATCCGTATCACATATGGAGTCCTAAAAAAACTATAACAAAAAATTCTTTTAATAACATCTCCAATCTCACTTTTTCTAATTTCTTCAAATGATTCTCTTAATTATAATACAATAAACCATAGTCTATGAAGAGACCAAGTTCCTCATCGTAGATTTATGGAAATAAACCACAGTGCTACGACGAACACTTGTATTAGATACCAATTCATATAATTTCGATTATTCACATAAATATTTTATATCAGCTATTATTAAGCTCATTGTAACCTCTCTCACAAGAAATACCACTATGGTATACTCTTACCAACATTCTTTCTCAGTAATATTATCCAACTTAATAATGAAATAGAGATTAAACTTACATGTCGCATTGGACGCTTATCGCAATATCAAAGTTGTAGCCAACAATGATTATTCAGACAATCTCAGAAAGAAGATGGCAATGCCTGGCAATTCGTATAATAGTGTGGCCAACAACCATTGATAAGTTCATAAACAAGTAAATTGATAAACAAGTAATGTTATAGAAGCCGTTTAACTGCCTTTCTCAATGGGTATTGAATTTAATATCGACATTTTAAAATTTGTCTGAATGCTAACTTATTGAAACCCTGTGAACATTTTTAATGCTTTCCAATTTACTCCAACTGTCATGAAAATAAGCTCATAAATAATCTATATTTGCACGCCTCTAATAATACAGACATGCAGAAACATGGCTTGAGCAAATTCATACTATGAAAAACTTGAACTAATGACTACAGCTCATTTTCACTATCTCAACGCAGATGAAGAAAGGAAATGCTCATTCATTTATCAGGTGGGATGACCAAGTCTATTTTTTGCTATTGATTCACTGATAAAGCCAATAATGTTCCATAAAAAGAAATATATAAGCACAACACCATTGCAGCAATGGTGATTCGCTAAACTCAATGTCCAGAGATAGTGAAATTATATACTAATACTAATACTAATGTTAAACTCCATTTATTTATTTATTAAGAAAAATGAAAAGGATGTGCATCTCTGAGTCTTTTATTAATCTCAGCTCACATAAAAATATTCTTAACAAATTTATAACATAATATATATATATATATATGAATAATCAACTATTGTAAATCAATTATATTAATTTTGCTTTTATTAACATCAACATTGCCATTATTAAATGGTTTAACAATTAGGCAGAGATTATTTGTTTGTCTTTTTGGTGAATTATTATCATCAATGAAACCTTTATACCACACATACTAAGAAAGAACCTTCCAAACATTGTGCTTTATCATAAAACCTATATTTAAAAAAAAATGATACAAAAAATTATAAAAATTAATCTCCATTTTTCCCCTTTGAAAGAGTCTCTTCACTTCTTCTCTAAACTTAAAAAATTATTGTCACGGCCTAAAGGGTCTCTTAACCGTGGCAGTCCACCACATATGATATTAAGACTTAAGAGTGGCTACCTTAATCAAGCGAAAGTCTCGATATCATATAAGGTGCACAACATGGTAATAGGAGAAGCCGATAGAAAATATAATTTGAGCGAGTAATGTAAAGCATGCAAGAATCTAGAAAAATATTAACCCACATCATATAATTCATAAGTAAATTACAAAAGCCTTGGGGGCATTCCCCCGCTAAATTTTCCAAGGATCAAATCATAAATTCTAAGTCTTTACAATATAACTCGAATAACATCACCAAAAGATTTTAAATGAAGTCTGATCTAGGTCCATGATTGGATTTCCCCCAAAAGCTCCAAAAAGATAAGTTACATGAATAAACGGAGATCGTGGGTACAAAAGCAAATGCTCTACGCATACAAAATCTATGAGGGTGTAAGTATTACTAGCTTAGTGAGAACATTCATGGTTTACCATATCGGAACAAAAGATATCAAATAAGTTTAATTATTCAAGCAAATGAGACGCAAAAACACATGAGCATATAAAACATATGGTTTTTTGGGAATCATATGCTGAATGAATTTACGCATTTTTTTCGGGGTTGGGTATATCGGCCACTTATAGCCAACAAATAGATTTTATTATTCTTACCGAATACTATTCATCACCAAAAACATGTAGATCTTACCGGCTACTACTTGTCACATGCAGATGTTGACCACCACTATCATACATTTGTCCCATCAAATCTATAATAGCGAATGCAATGTGACTCTATTCGTAAAGTACACGATTCCATTTTATTAAGAGTCTAGCATTTTAGTTACATCATTTTGAGAGCGAGCGCATAATTTTCAGACACTTCAACATGGTATTAAAGCATACAATTTATTATAAACGATTCAAGACTTGATATGCTTAACATGAATTCACCAATAATTTTGAATCACATGCATTTTTTCATTTTATCTTTTCCTATTTCTAGTGTTACTAAACTACAAGCACACACGTGAGTATGAAAAATAGAGGAAAGTAAACTCACTCGGACATGTCTTGATAGTAACTTCCTTAATCAAAATAATCCTCAAGGTAGCAAAAGTTATCCTCTTCGTTTCATAAACAAAAGACATACCCAAAATGAGTATTTCATAGAATTTCTACTTAAATTTTCTAACTCTATCTTATATTTGTAGTAACATTCGGATTTGTGAAAAATTGCAACTTAAAATAACCATAACTTACTCATTTTAACTGGGAATTTCGCATATTATATGTCGTTTTCTACCTACTCAAAAGGATCTATATATTTCTAAGGTAATTTTTATCAAAAAGCCTTTTGCGTCCTAAATTGGCTCGGCACATAATCACCACGAATTTTCTAGCCCTCAACAATACAATTTTCCAGACTTTTCTTTACCTAAAAATCTTTGAGAAAAAATATAGATACGTATATGGTTGAAAAAAATCTTGTTGATACATAAATAGACTTATGTTTTATGCATGATGCTATTGGTGTGCTCTCAACAATTATTTTTCATAAAACAACTTCTCTTATGAGTTTGAAAAATTGGATTTTTGACAAATTTTTCTTTAAGTGGTTGGAACGAAATCTATAAATTCTTTGGTTATCATAAATAAGTATTTTATATTTTTATTTCCTAATTTATCAATGATAAATTAATTTTCCAAAGAAAATTTTATTCTTTAAGGTATATACAAATTTTATTTCTAGTGATGAAAAAATAGAGTTTTCAAAAAGTTTTCTAAGTTGTTGATAGTCTCTAATGTCTTGAGTTGTGTTATATGTATATTTTCTCTTCACATTTATGTTCTTCTATTTCTTAGCAAATAAGTTTATCATCTTTAAAACTTCCTTCCTTGACTAATTTTATTTCTCTAAGTGGGTTTATAAACTAATGCGTGGATTTTACCTTAACTTTGAAAACTTATGTTCATTATGAAGCTTGAAATGACCTAGATTTATATTTTAATCAAATCTCATGTGTTTATTAATTTATTCTAAGAAGTTGAATTGAATGAGTATGGTTATGTGTGTTGATATTAATATTTTGTTTTATGTGCATTAATGTGTGAGTAATGAAATTATTAATGTTGTCTTTTGTTCATTAAAAAATTAAGCTAAGCTAGATTTGTAAATCAACCCTAATTTCACTTTAAGCTAGTTGATTAAGTTCCTTGTAATTAAATTAGCATTTATGCCTCAAATGTAAGCCAAATGGAGTCCAAATTAAAGTGAAATGCAACCTAAAGTTAATATATGCATTAAGGGGTAAATTTGGAAGTGTAAAAGTTAAAATTAAGCTAATTTGATTACTTTTTGGGGCAGCTTAAAATTTTATCCGAATTTTCCTTTTCTTTCTTCTTTTTCTCTTCTTCTTCTTTCTCCATTTCCATCTCCATTTCCAAGCTCAAGTTAGGGTTATATCAAGTTTGAAAATCAAAGTATCTCTCAAGAAGGTATATATATATATGCTTGAATTAATTTAGTTAAGGTTGTTGTGTTGATATTTCTTTTCTTGAAATAGATGTATGTATCATTGGATGAATTGAGCTTAAAGTTGATCAAATGGTTTGTTCATGCATGGGATGAGTTGAGGAAGTGTTATATGAGTGTGTGAGGTTGTGCATGCATTGTTGTATGTTGGTGAAGTGTTGGGAAGTTGTTAAGAGAATTTGTATAGGAAAATTTAGAATTGATGGAAGTAGAATTTGAAGTGTTTAATTGTATTGAATTCATGCTTTGAGTTGCTAGAATTGAGTAGTGCATGTTGGAGTGAATATATGAAGTGGAAGTGTAGTTGAGGAAAGTTTTAAAGTGTATTAAGATGTGAGGTTGCAAAGTGGAAAACAGGGGATTTGAAATTTTCGTTTAACCTTGTTTTTAAAACGTACGCCGGCATCTGGGGATTCTACGCCGCCGGCGTAGAGGCGGTGTAGAAAGCCCACAGAATTGATTTCCCTAACGCCGTTTGCAAGCCGCCGGCTTATATGCCGAAGATTTGCCAGCGTCTGTTCTTCAGAACGTACGCCGGCAATTTGAGTCTCTACGCCGCCGGCGTAGAGGCGGTGTTGAAAGTTCACAGAACCAAATTTCTTAAAGCCGACCGAACGCCGCCGGCTTTCGCTAGGAAGTCAGCCGGCGTTCTTTCTTCTAATTTGTACGCTGGCTTCTGGAAACAACGCCGCCGGCGTAGGATGCAAAGGCTGACGGCGTACACCTTTGAACGCTGCCAGCGTTGGCAGTGTATATTTTCAGAATATTGAACACCGGCTCAACGCCGCCGGCGTTGAGTGCCGGCGTATCCCCTGAGTTTATGAAATTTGAGAGCTTTTTCTAAAAAGTTTCCAAAGTTGTTATTTGAGCATTTGAGTATTTGGTAAGCAATTTGGGATATATTAGGACGTTTAAATGCCTATTCGTGACTGTATATTCAATTATTTGAATTTCTTTGATAATTTGTGATATGTGGATATAATATGTATATATTTGTGAGAATGAAATTTATAAATGTTGATTTATTAATTATTGTGACATTTCTATTACAGTTAAGGATTCTTCGGTTAATTCATCACCGAGAGATCCTAGTTCTATTCTAACGAGTTCAGGTACGCAATAATTTGTTTGATGTTTGCTAGGACCAGACATTTCTAATTTGACCTAAATTGATTCGGCTTAACAATTGAATGATTTGGATGTCTATTACGCTGTTTAATTGGTCCGAGGAGCAGCAAACCTGTCATGATGCAATGACATGTTAGCTAGGCACTTAACCAAGTCATGATGCAATGACTTTACCATGATGCAATGGTACGCTATGATGCAATAGCGATTCTTTTGGTTAAGTGGGTAGCCGATAGGGGAGAATTGTATCTGTGTAACGTTTGCTTAAACTTAGGGGGAAATACCATGATTTAGTTCAAGGTTTATGGGAACTTGTGAACTAGGCTCATGTTATGGACTGAGTTTAAGTAGAGTCGGGCAACGGCTTTTAAACCCTAGATGAAGCTATTATCTTTATGAAATAGATATAGGAGATATAAGTATTCGGACTGCTTATATCAACCCCCTGAGCAGCTGCTGTTACTCAGGATCCCTGGATTCCCGAAGTGTGACCGGGGTTTGAATACCCTCTTGTTGATTTGTGAATCAAAATGTAATAAAGATAACCACTTGTTCTATGGTTCATTTACATCAATTGGATGACTTGTTCTGCATTGGTTATTGTGTACTGGGCCTCTGGCTCACTTTTGCTGCTTTGCAGGTCATGGAGACGAGTATTACGATGACTTGGGCTATGGGTCCGATTTTGAAAGATTTCTGGACGAGTTGTATAGAAGGCTTGTAGTTAAGCCAAGTTCTTTTGTAATGACCTTAAGATCCATTAAGATTCTCATGTTTTGAGAAATCATGTAATTGTTTTGTTGTGTCATGTATTGACACAAAGCAATGGTTATTTGATGTAAATATATGTATAGATTGCTTTTGTTAGCAATCTTGTTTTATTTAAAAAGTTCTTTACAAAGTTTAGTGATTTAATCAAACAATTTGCATAAACTGTTAGTTTTAGGACAACCTTACATATAATGTGAAAACGTTATATGTGGTTGGGGATTCGGTACTCTAAGTCTCGGGATTTAGAGGATCGGGTCTTTACAAAGCTGATAAGATTTCTTATAAATAAGTTTTTTATGAAAAATTTGTATAGCAAAGATTTATCAACCTTAGAGTCTTAAACTAAAATTTTCATGTCACCATTTTGAAAAGAAGGTATGTATTTGTTTAGCTACATCATTGAAGAATACTTTAAAAATTCATGATGGTCTTGTCTAAGTTTTTGAAAAGAATTTATTAAAAACAATCTCTAAGTCTTTGATGGGAAAATTCTAGCTAAGAGACAAAAATCCATTCTAAAAGAGAGTTTAGTCTTATTTTTCTTAATCAAAGAAAAACCCTTCTTCATTTTTGTTGAGACAATATCAATATGGTTATGCATGAATATGAATATAAAGTTATGAGAAAAATAAGAATACCACATAATAATATAGAAACAAATATAAGAAGTACAATAATAAGGTTAAGTATTGAGAGCTTTAACTTCATCAAGGCATCTACGAACTAAGAAAAGATTAGATCCAAAAAAAAAAACAAAAAGGAAAGAAAGAAAAGAAAAACCATAATAAGAGCATTAATAAGATCAAGAATAGTAAGAGCATGTTAGTAAGAAGTTAGTGAGCATTTAGGTTCTAAGAAATATATAGATATACATATACATAATATATATATATATATATATATATAAAGTTAGGTTAAGAGCAATAATAACAACAATATCAATATAATAACATAATAACAGCATAATAACAATAATAATATAATGGAAATTTAGGCATGAACAAGGACAAAACATAAACATATTGTTGCTTCTATAACCTTATAAGTTTAGGAAACATACACTATGATTATGTTAAGTTAGATGACATAAAGAATAAATATGAAAAATTTTACTTAAGGTTATGTATTTGTTTAAGAAGAAGAAATGTAGTTGTAGTAATATGTGGGTAGTGATTTTGTGGAGAGAAAAGAGAGTTTTGAAGAGAAATTTAGAGATGGAGCTTATAGAGTGACTTTGAGAGAATTTTGGTAAGGAAATGAAGTATGTGAAAGAAATAGAGGGAGAAGGGCTATATATAGTTGAAGATGGAGGGAATTAATAGTGATATGAATAATAGATAAGACAAATTAATACTTGTAATAAGGAAAACACGTGTAAAAGTGCAATATCTTATATTTTTAGTTATCAAAAAATTATAAAACTGATATTTTTGGGATTCTTATATTATTACGAGTCTAACAGTATCATCGGAATATTTTTACTATCCCGAGCCCCCGGATACGTTTTTGAGAATTAATCCCGTTCCAGTTTAAAACTAATTAAAATTTGATGAATATGATCTTTTTAGGTTTTCTTATATTATTATGAACTATATTCTATGATTATTTCAATTTTATTGTGCTACGGTTAAGAGTGCAGGATTGTTGGATCTAAACACTAGGATTTGATATAGACTTTGTTGATTTTTAGAGCTACCAGTTCACCTTTAATTATAGGTTTTAAGCATAAACTTAACATTAAATTTAAGGGTTTACAACCTACCCCCTTAAAAAAAAGTTTTGTCCTCAAAACTTGACTTGCATACCTAATTCATTAAACAACTCCGGATATCTCCATCGAATCTCTTCCTTAGCTTCCCAAGTGGCCTCTTCATGGGAATGATTCCTTCATAGAACTTTGGCATACTTAATTTCTATGTTCCTCAACTTCTGAACTTTTCAATCCAAGATTTGAATGGAGTGTTCTTCATAGGTAAAGTTCTCCTTTAATCGTACCGGTTCAAGCTTTACAATCCAATCAGGGTTAGGTACATGCTTTCTTAACACTGAGACATGAAACACATTGTGTACTCTTGATAAATTTGGTGGCAATGCCAAGTGATAGGCCAATTCTCCCACTCTTTCAAGAATCTCGAATGGTCTAATATATCTCGGGCTCAGCTTCCCTTTTGCTCGTACATGGTGGATACTCTTTGTAGGATTTACCTCCAAGTACACATGATCCTCAATATTAAACTCAACAACTCAATGCTTCATATCTGCCCAGCTGTTTTGCCTATCCTGGGCCTCCTTCATTCTTTGCTAGATGATCTTAACTTTTCTTATTGCATCTTGGATAAGGTCAGGTCCAATGGCAAACTTCTCCACATCATCCAAAAATAGAGGGGATCTGCATCTTCGTCCTTTTGCTCGTACACGGTGAATGGTAACTGTTGTTGTAAGCAAATTCAACCAAAGGCAAGTGCGCTTCCCAACTACCTTTGAACTCCATAACACATGCCCACAACATATCCTCGAGGGTCTAAATAGTTTGCTCTGATTGTCCATTGGTTTACGGGTGATAAGTAGTATTGAAATTTAACTTAGTCCCCATATAATTTGCAAGCTTATCTAAAACTTCGATACAATTCTAGGGTCTCGATCAGATACGATTCCCACTGGAACTCCATGTAATCTCACAATTTCTTTCACATACAACCTTGCTAGCTTGTCTATTGAATAGGTCATGTTGATAGGTATGAAGTGTGTCGACTTGTTAAATCAATACATAATGACCCATATGGCATCACGTCTAACTGACATTCAAGGTAAACTATACACAAAGTCTATTGTAATCTAATCCCAATTCCATTCTGTTATGGCTAATGGTTTTAGAAGTCCTTCCGATCTTTGGTGCTCAATTTTCACTTGTTGACATGTTGGGCACCTCATCACAAATTTAGCTACGTCTCTTTTCATCCCATTCCTTAAGGTCTTGGTACAATTTGGTCTTGTTAGGATGCATGGTATATCTCGAATTATGAGCTTCACACATAATTTCCTTTTCATCTCTTTGTCGTATGGTACACACAAGCTTCTCTTCATTCTTACTACATCCTCCTCATCTATTTCAAAATTAGCATGCTTCCATTCTTGTATCTCTCGCTTCACTTTCTGAATTGCCTCATCATATCATTGCGCTTCCTTGATCCTGTCTATTAAGGTAGGCTCCAAAACCAAGATTTCTGCCTCCACACTATGTCCTACGAATTCAATGCTTAGCCTCTCAAATTCCTGTAGTAACTCCTTCTGTGTAGTGAGCATGGTGGCAACTTCTCTGTGGTTCTTTCGACTCAAAGCATATACCACTACATTCACTTCTCTGAGACAATAGTTTATTTCGAGATTATAATCCTTTATAAGTTTTAACCATCTCCTTTGCCTTATATATTCAATTCTTTCTAGGTAAACAAATACTTAAGGCTCTTATGATCCATATATATCTCGCATTATTATCCGTAGAGGTAATGTCTCCAAAGATTGAGGGTAAAGACAACAGCAGCTAGTTCAAGATCATGTCTCAAGTAATTCTATTCGTGTGGCCTTAACTATCGTGATGCATATGCAATCACTTTTCCTTCATGCATAAGGAAACACCCTAAGCCATTTCTTCATGCACCGCCATGGACTGTATATGGCTTTTCAGGATCTGGAAAAGTTAAGATTGGAGAGGATACCAAACGTAGCTTAATTCTTGGAAACTTTGTTTCCGCTTTTTGTTCTAAACAAACTTTTCATTCTTTTGGGTCAACTAAGTTAGCAATTTGGCTATCTTTGAAAAATCTTGCAAGAATTTCCTATAGTAGCTAGCTAATCCAAGAAAACTTCTAACCTCTGTTATCATTTTTGGTTGTTTGCATTCCATCACAGCTTTAATCTTCTCAGGATTTACCGATATTTCATTTCCTGATAGAACATGTCTTAGGAAAGATAGCTGATTCAACAAAGTATAAATTGTGCTCCCTCAAAGTTTGTAATTCCATCCTTAAATTCTCTTCATGTCGTTCTCTCGTTTTGGAGTATACTAAAATATTGTCAATGAAGACAATTACGCACTTTGTAATTCCATCCTTAAATTCTCTTCATGTCGTTCTTTCGTTTTGGAGTAGACCAAAATATCGTCAATGAAAACAATTACGTACTTATCCAAGAGTGGCTTATAAACATGATTCATCAAGTCTATAAAAGCTGCTGGTGTGTTGATCAATTCAAACGCATCATAAGAACTCATAGTGTCCATATCGAGTTCTAGAAGTTATCTTTGACACATCTTTAGGTTTAATCCTTAGTTGATGGTATCCCAATCTCAAATCAATGTGTGAGAATATGCTTGCTTCTTGCAACTGGTCGAAGAGATCATCAATACATGGCAACGGATAGTTGCTCTTGATGATAACTTTGTTGAGCTCTCGATAGTCAATACATAACCTCATAGACCCATCTTTTTTCTTTACGAACAACACTGGAGCTCCCTAAGGTGAGACACTTGATTTGATGAATCCTTGATCAAGTAACTCCTATAGTTGTTTCTTAAGTTCCTTGAGCTCAATGGGTGCCACTTAGAATAGTGCCTTTGATATGGGTTCCGTATTTGCCATAAATCAATCTCAAAATCAATTTCTCGCTTTGAGGGTAACCCAGACAACTCTTCTGGAAAAACATCGAAAAACTCATGAACGATGGGGACGTCGTCCATGTTAAGCCATTCCTTCTCCTCTTCTATATTCCCCACATAACTTTCAACTCCTTCTTTGATTTCTTCAATTAACTCAAATAAGCTTAACTCCCACTTCCTAGAAGTCGCAAATTCTCCTAAAAATGCAACTTTTTCCCCGTTTCGTCCCATAAGCTCTACTTTTTTGTTTTTGCAATCCACTATGGCTTCCACCGAAGATAACCAACTCATTCCAAGAATTACTTCATATTTACTGATTTCCATTATTATAAGATCAGTGGTAGTGTCATGTCCTTGTATTTTCATGGGATAACCTCTCAACACTTCTCTCATTGTTGCCACATTACCCATGGAGATTTTTATATGAAAACTAGTCATAGTTGTAAACCCTTGAAATTTTGTTAAGTATATGCTTAAATCGTAGCATTAAAGGTCAACTGGAAACCCTAAAATTCAATAAAAGACTAGAATAAACCTTAAAGTTTAGATCCGGCAATCTCATATTCTTAAACCCTAAATAACGAAATTGAAATAATTATGGATAGTAGCTCACAATAATATAAGAAAACTTAAAAATATCAAATTCACTAAGTTTTAATGTATTTCAGATTCGAACGAGATCAGCTCTCGAAAAGCGTGTCATGGGGCTCGAAATAGTAAAATATTCTGATAACACCATTAGGTCCAAAATAATACAAGAATTTCAAAAATATCAGTTCCGTAACTTTTTGGTAGCTAAAAATAATCAATATCGCATTTATACACATATTTTCTTTACTATCAGTACATTATTAGTCTTGTTTACTATTCATTGTTCTATTCTACTATGCATCTATCTCTACTTTATCTTACAACCTATTCTAACTACCTATATACCTATTTTCTACTTTTTACATTTTCAATACAACTTCACATCTACCATTCTTCACCTTTTAATTACTTTTTATTATAAAACAACAAATAAAATCAATTTCTCTCTCCCTATCAAGCATGGCCGGTACCTCCCTCTCTCTCTTCAGCTCATTTATTTTTCTTTTTTAATTTATTTTATTACATCTAATTTCCCTCCACAAAACTCTATAAATACCCATTCTCCCTCCATTTCTTTCACACACTCATTTTACATAACAAATCTCTCCTAAAATTTCTCCACAACTTCTTTCTCCACAAATTCCCTCTACTAAAACTCTTTTCCATTCAATCTTTCCCAAATTTCTTTACTACACATAAACCATCTACAATTCATTATTACTCACATAATACCATATTCATCGAGCATCTTCATTCAACTCAAAAGCACTCTTAGATAAACTTCTACCATTATTCCTTTGTCCATGTCATGTAACTTATCATGACTATGATGTTGTTTCTTGAAACTCACATGAGTTGTAGAAACAATAACATATTCATATTTTATTCTTGTACATGCTAAGAATCCCAATTTGTTATTTTGTTATTATGATATCATATTGTTATTATGCTCCTAATCTAACTCTATATATATTACTAAGTATATGTATATCTATATATTTTTAGAGCCTAAATGCTCACTAACATCCTCTAACTTGCTCTTATTATTATTGCTTTTTCTTTTCTTTTTCTTTTTTTTTTTTGGGACTAGTTTATTCTTAATCCCAGGTTGCCTTGATGAAGCTAAGACTCTTAATACTTAACCGGGTTACCTTGATGAAGCTAAGGTTCCCAATACTTGATCTTAATATTATGCTCTTATTGATTCTTATATATATCTTATCTTATTATGATATATTGTTCTATTTCTCCTGACTATATATTCATGTTCATGCATGAACATATTGTCTCACAAAAAATAAAAAAAGGGATTTTCTTAAATAAAGGAAGATGAGAACTCCTTTCAAAAATAAACTTTTGTCACTTAAGAAATGATTTATTTTTTTTTTCTTTTCCATAAAAACTTGGGAATCTATTTTAACAAATCTCTTCCAAAATTTAGATAAGTTCATCACAAGTTTTTAGTAACAATAGAACATGAGAATTTCAACAAATGATACATAAAGTAGATATATCACACATACTCTTTTCAAAACAATAGAATGGAAAGTTTTCTTTAAAAACTTAAGATTTCAAATTCTTGATTGACAAATGTTTCATTAAACTTCCTTGTGAAAGTTTCACCAATACTCCAAAATATTAAGGATTAGATAAGTTTTGTAAAATCATCAAGGAAGTTTCTTTTATAGAAATAAAATTTTCTTAGGAAATTGATAAGATCATATTCTACACAACTTTTAATAAGCAATTAGTGATTAATTTGTCTTGAATTTTATGAAAATTACTAGTATTAGTACTTGGATTGTTTAAGTTTATGTTTCAGGTCTAAATTAAAGAAAGGAAAGCATAATAAGGAAGTTTGAGCTAAAATTGAAAAATCTCAAGAGGTACGCTGGCTTTTCTGGAGCCTAAGCCGTCGGTGTACAGTCAACCTAGAGGATGATCAGAATGTTAAACTTTAACACTGTCTCTACGATGTCGGCTTTTGACCCAACTTTGAAGTGGAATACATTCAAGAATTCAAAGGCCGACAAAATTGTCCTATACACCACCGGCCTTTAGGCGGTGCATGCTGAAGATCAGTAACCAAAAATCAAGCACTAGCTCAACACTGCCAATGTAGAAGAAGGAAAAAGCCAGCTTTTGCAATTTAATCCAACGCTGGCTTTTTGGGAATCAAAGTCGTCGGTGTTGAGACAATCTTGAGTGTCCACATAATTGGATTTTTAAAGGCTGGCACCTGCATGGTCAGCCTTAAAGTGGATCTGGCTAGCCTTCGATGTTTGTATCATACACCGGCATTTTAAACCTTACGCCGTCGGTGTTCAAACAGCGTATGTCATCCATAAAATCCAAATTGTTAAAGCCGAAGCTAAAGTTGCTAGTGTTCAAGCATTTTAGGAATGTACGCCGCCTATAAGCTACCGGTGTAAGAAGTATAACTACTGGCATACATTTTGTAACTACAAAAATTTAATGAAATGCCTGTAATTTTGCTTATATATTCTAGGGTTTCCTTCACAATAGAGACACACGAAATATACAGAAAAGATAGAAAAAAAAAAAAGAAAGTAGTTTTCATTCCTTTGTTAGAGATTTGAGAGAGTGGTCATTTGAAGCTTTATATAAAAGAGATCTTGCAATTGAAGACCTTGTCAATTGAATTGGTGATATTTGATTTTTATTCTTATGCAATTCAATTACTTGATTTTGTTTTTCAATATGACTTCAATTGCATTTTCATATCTGATTTGTGAATCATTATCCATGAGTAGATAAATTTCTATTGTGGGAAGTTGATGAAGCCTCAAGCATGCTAATATGATTTTTCAAATTATGTTATATGGTTGTTAGGGTTATGGAATATTCATTTTGAATTCCTATTATTCATCTTGTTTTTATGTGGAATTTGATTTGTAAGAATCTTGATAACTCGGAAGGGAAATTAGGATTCATAGGAATTCACGAATTAAGGTTAAACAATAATTGCAGAAGCGGCAGAATTTAATCTGATTTAGAAATTTTCTGTTGTGATTCATGTGATGTTTTATGTTGATTTCTTACTAAGGAATTATGAGAAGTTAATTTAAATCATTAGTCAGCTATAGAATCGGGAGATTTATAATTGTGAATTAGATTCTACTGATAATTTATTTAGCGGAAGCTATTAGGTTATTTTGTGGTTAGAAAGATATTAAAGCTTTGATTGAGTTTTAGATCTTGACAATTTCATATGAATATCCATAAGTCTAATTATTAATATAACATGATTTCAATTTGATTAACAATGTTGAGGTGGATTCTTTTCCTTCCCACATCATTTTGATATATATCTCTCTCAGAAATACTCTCATTGCATCCATAGATAAGTGTTAGATTAGATTAATAGTCGAGACTTAGTTAATTCTTAGAATTTGATTTCCTAAATATTAATTGAAGCTAATACTGATCTAGTAGTTAAATTGATCCTTGTGGGAATGATACTCTACTCACTTTTGTATTACTGGATCAGACCCAGTATACTTGCTGGTAGAATCCGTACTTTTATTTATATACACATTTCAAGCAGATCAGAAATAAAATTAGTAAACAATTTAGGAAATCATTGTTTAGTAAAATAAAATGGACTTTAGGAAAAAACTAAGAATATGAAAAATTTGATAAATCTTAACCACTATCAAAGAATACATAGGAGCTATATTTTCAACTCCTAGAAGTTAAGTTGTAAGAATCTTAAAAAGACTCAAAATTATTTTTGGAAGAAATTTAATTATTTCCAAAGATTAAGAAATAGAATTACAAGGAGGAAATACTCACGTAAAATGATTCAAGAAAATTTTCCAATAAACTAAGGGAAAATTTTCAAAGTTTTGCTTTTACAACTTTTAGGACACCTAGTTTTATAAAAATTATTATTGAGACAACTTCACCAAATTCAGGCATATGATATGAGTCAATATATATATATATATATATATATATATATTCAAAGGATTTTTCCAACTATACTAATATCTACATTTCGATACAAGTATTTTTAGATAAAGAAAAGTTTGCAAACTTATGTTTCGAAAACTGGAGTTTTTGTGATGAATTTATACCTTATGGTTTCGGAACCCAAATGACTTTTTATGATGGAAATAACCTTAGAAATGAATAGATCTTTTCGAGTAGGTAGAAAATTGTATATAATATGTGAAATTCCGAATTAAAATTAGTAAGTTATGGCTCTTTTACGTTGGAATTTCTACCTATACGAAATTACCTCAATTAAAGAATAGAATTAGAACTTTGGACTAAAAATTCCATGGAATACTCATTTCGGGTATTTCTTTTGTTTAGGAAACGAGGAAGAAGACGTGTACCCCGAGGACTATTACGATTAAGGGAGTATCATTGAACCATGGCCGAGTGAGTCTACTTTCCTTATTTTCATACTTATGATTGTGCTTGTAGCTTAGTCGCACTAGACCTAAGAAAAGATAAAATTGAAGATGCATGTGCTTATAATGTTGACGAAAGAACTTTAAGTATATCGAGCCCTGAATTGCTTATAATAAGTTGTATGTTCTATTAGCATGTTGAAGTGTTTGAGATTGGATGATCACTTGCAAGAAATTGTAAATCAAATGGCCAGACTTTAAATAAAATTGAGACATGCACTTTATTTGTTGAGTCACATTACATTTGCTATTATACAATTGGTGGGACAAGTGTATGATAATAGTGGTTGGCATAACCGGTAGTATCTGTATGTGGCGAGTAGGAGCTGGTAAAATCTACAAATTGATGGGAGTAGGAGCCGGTAAAAACTACATATTTTTTATGGTGAATAGTAGCCAGTAAGATTTATAAAAAAATGGTTTTTAAGAAATGTTGGTTATAATTGGTCGGAATACCTAATCTTGAATAAAGGGCGTAAATTCATTCAATATATAATTCTCGAAAAATCATATGTCTTGTATGCTCACTTGTTTGTTGATTCCACTTGCTTATTTAATAAACTTGGTTGTTGTCTTATTTTAAGTATGATCATTGGGTTTATTCTCACTAAGCTTGTAAAGCCTACACCCCTATAGATTTTTGGATATACAAGAACATCAGTTCTTATACCCAAGGTTTCACCATATCCGAGTAAATTTTCTTTTGTGAGCTTTTGGAGGAAATCTACTTGAAGGATTGGAATAGAATTCCTTTAAAATCTTTTGATGAACTATTTAAGTTATTTGTAAAGACTAGTGACCTTATGTGACCCTTAGGAATTTTAGTAGGGGAATGCCCTTAAGATTTATGTAATGGACTATTA
Source organism: Combretum micranthum (assembly GCA_024138025.1). Taxonomy (NCBI): domain Eukaryota; kingdom Viridiplantae; phylum Streptophyta; class Magnoliopsida; order Myrtales; family Combretaceae; genus Combretum; species Combretum micranthum. Next base: position 228,741 of record JAMXBD010001063.1, on the reverse strand, counting down.
AATTGTCATTATGCTTAACTTTATTTCTAGATTCTTATATATTTATTATTACTTGCTTGAACCACACTTCCTAATAGCGTCTCATATTATCGTATTTTATACCTTACATATAATACCGAGACTTTTGCTTGACTAAGATAGTCATTCTTAAGTCTTGATATTATATATGGCGGATTGCCACGTTTAGGATACCCTTCAGGGTATGACAATAGTTGTGATTATCGGCAATCCGATCTTCTTGGCTAAACTAGAAGTGATAAAACAGTGCATTGCACCAGTGTCAAAAAGGGTATAGGTGGTTTGGTCCCCTACTTGTATGGTTCCTATGTTCAAGACGCATGGATTACTAATCTTATTGTTTTATGGTGCTTCTTACGCATCTATCTTTATCGACTATACCTCATATCTATCATTTTATGCTTAATAGATATAAGAAAAGCAGATATTTAAGGATCAAGGCAAACCTGTAACCAGCTCACAATCAAAATCTTCCTCCTTGTCGAGTACGGCTAACTCCATTCCATCTTCTTCAGTCTCCTCACAAAACCATTTCCCGTCAAGATTATAGATCCTTAGTCCATGCATGGATGACGCTGGGTGGCTTCCATTTCCACTTCCAATTTTTGTCGGAGTAGGTCCTCCTGATGTTCCCGATGACCGACCGGTACTGACTTCCTTTGGGGACATTCATTGGCGAAATGCCCTATTTGTTTGCAGACAAAGAAAGTTGTATAAGCCTTCTTTAGGCAATCAAGAATCTTACCATCTTTACACTTCTAGCAAGTCGTGGTTACCTTTGAGTCTCCTTCCTTCCACCGACGTTTCCTTTAAGGCTATCAATAGGCTTGAACTTCTTAGAAGAGAAACTTCAGCTTGTTTCATCTTGGAATTTCTTCCCAAAACAAGAACCTCTTTCTCTAGAGTTCTAGCCTTTGTTTTCTTTGCTCCTTAATGATTTGTTCTCTCTCCATCAATTGACTAAAAGTCCGAATGTCGAATTCCTCCAATCTCACCCTTAAATCTTCATCCAATCCATTCGGAAATACTTGCCGCTTTAGTTCCTCACTATACTTGTAGAACTCACAAGCATACTGCAAAAGCTTACTAAACTCCATCTCATATTGTTCCATCGTCCTTCCTTTTTGAGATATATATGGGAAGTTGGTACTGTATCTCACTCTTAAGATGCTAGGAAAGCAATTCTCCAAAAACTCATTTCTAAACATGTACCAAGTGATAAGGGGCGGCAACTTACGACTTTTCGACTCCCACCAAATTTTGGCATTGAACCTCAACATATACATCTTGTAACTTAAACAAAGGTGGTGCAGTACTTCATATGTGGCAAAAGATCTCTCTATTTGCGTAACCAATCCTTAGCTTCATCCAGCTTTCTGAATGCTCTATCAAAGTAGCAATTGGTCTTAATGAAGTCTGAGAGTGAAGTCCTGTATGGTCAATGTGGTAGTGGTGGTAGCAAAGGCACGGTGTGCGACTGAGCATCATGTGGTGTGAGTCCTTCTACAGATGCTTGTGGTGCTTATTAAGGCGATGCTTATGCTAATGCTGGTGCTGATATGTTTATGTTTTGTTGTTGCACCAAGGCATTCAGAATCTATGTCAATTGATCGAGTGTATCCTGGAGGTCGCCTAACGAATTTGGGGTGGAACTACTTGAGGCGCTTCTTGTTAATTTATTTCATTAGGTGGGTTATTTGATGCACGACGTTCCCTTGCACGTCCTCATCTAATCTGTTGTTTAAATTTTTAGTTACGTGAGTTTTAATGACAATTATTAAGTCTTTAAGCATTGAAACACGGAAATTACAAAAATTACGGAAATTCCAACATAATAGAGAATAATCACAAATCACAAAAGAAGCTTAAGTAATTAAATTCGGAAATCAAAATTTTCAAACTAACTCATAAATCGAAACATCTAAGGGTACAACACTCATACATAAGAGAAATCAATGTCACAGCAAAAGCTTACAACATAAATTACAAAACACAACAACACAAAACAACTTTACAATAACATGAACTAAATTCCTAATTGATCCTATAAGCTTCCTTCTAATGTCTTTTTATGGGGAGGAGGTCATTCTGTGATGATTGGGGCTAAGGGTCATTTTCGGCCTCTTCGCCTTGAACTACCTCAAGTAACTTTGCACCGTCATCCTTTTACCATTGTTGGAGGGACAATTCCTTGATGTGCTTTGTTCTCCGTACACGAGTTCGTTACAGGCATTCTCTTCATCTAATTCAACCATTATCACATTATCAGTTTGCTCTCTGGGGGGTGTGACCGCTTCTACTCGGAGCATTTGCATTCGGAGTTTAGGTTGTCTTTTTCATCTGGAGTCATGATTAATTCCATTGGGGTTAGAACTAGCATTCCAAAGGTGATCCGTTCGTGATACCATGGGTTCTACTTCTTGGCCTACTTCCTCGTCTTCTTCAGGGTCTTCCTCCTCTTTCTCCTCTTCTCTTCTACCTGTTCAATGTTTTCTCCTAATCTTACATACTCACCTAATTCTTATCTTGCCTCAAATTAGGACCTAGTAGGATTAATCTAATGTTATCATATCATGTTGCACCCGTAATATGAGACTCGTCTTACAAGTCAGGTTGCAAGACTACTTAATTATTAATATCTCTTACTTAATGATACATATACATTTAATAGTATTATTGAATTTCAACTATGGAAATCTAATTTTCTATATTTTACCAAGATCGCAAAGAATCAGTAGCCCCTACCAAATAGTAAAAATGGGTTTTAATCTTGCACCATATCTAAAATATAAAATCTTAATTGTTTATACAATTTATCTATTTTGTATTCTAAGTTCAATATAACCTATATCTCAACTAATCTCTTAACTTTAGTAAAGTTTGATTGAGAAGCACTCTTTACACATTCCTAGCCCAATCTTAGTTAGCATTATTCCTGCACAAAAACTGTTGGGGGTGAGTGAACCACAAGCTTAGAGAGATAACCTACTATACTACACATCGAGCAATAATAAACAAGTTTAACTAGGAAGCATATGCAATGCAACAATCAACCATATGTACAAATACAAACTTGGATATTTGGAATCCAAACAAGATGTAGATTTACGCCCTCTCATCGAGATTGCAAGGAAGCCATTACAAGTGATATACTGTGCCCAGGAGAATCAGAAAACCAAGGAAGAATGAGTACCATAAACTCTCACAAATTAATTCAAAACATTTCACTCTTAACCTTGGAACTAAGAAACACCATCAAGTATTATCCCTTTCATGTCAATATCACGAGCAACATTCCTTCGATGCCAGTTAGCTCCCATGGAACCAAATGGAACAAGGTACTCTTGAAAGAACTATGAGAATGTCATATAGAAAAAACAAGCGCATAACCAAAGAACCAAAATGCTAATACGTAGCAGCGTCATCACTTTTTTGAAAATGCAGAATATGCATATCATGCAATGCATGTCCATTTTCATCTATTGTACCAATAGTTTTTAATCAAATTTAAGGTGATCATACACTTCACAGACAAACATCAACATTCTTCATACAAGATTTATCATATAATAGAATTATCACTTATATTATGATAATTTGGCATTCAAGCATGCACCAAACATCATGCATCATACCAAATCCCGCATCTATATTAGTTGAATATATTATTTCAAATGCAGTTATACTACAAGCACAAACAATGTGATAAAGTCAAAGTTATTCACATGTCGTCCTTGCTAAACTATTGTAATATACTACTGGAAGTCTAACGACTTTTTTTTTCCTATAAAATGAGATAACAGATATTTATTATTACACTATTGTTCATAATGTTTTCGATTATACTTTGTGTGTCCTAAATTTTTAAGTTTCACTCTTTTTAATTCACTTTATTTTCCTAGGTATGAGTTTTGAATTTTATAAGGGTTAGTCTTCTTAGACAAGATTAGAAAATTCGTATAAATATATTTTCTGTAAGAGAAGTCTTCCTAAAACTTATAGGTAATAACTTTAATTGTATAATTTTAGACTAGGTATATTATTTCCATTTTAATTTGTTTTAGCGAATTAATAGGTGTTAAGAAAGCTTATTCTGAGTGTTGTATGATATTTGACTTAATTATTTGTAAATTTTATTTATTATTTCTTTGTTGTCAACCTTATCTATTTTATGTTAATTGAAATTTCTATTTATTTTGTTACATTTAGTATTTAGTTCTTTAATTATTTTTCTAACATATTCATGATTTTCTAAAGTTTGAATATATAAAAAATATTTACTAAACTTAAATTTTATTTCATTGGGTAATTACAGAGTTTGTGTTTAATAGTTCAGCATTTTATTATCATCATCATTATTATTTTCATATCGCTTATTAGTTTGGTCAATTTATGGTAACTAATATTTATTTTCTAACATTTAGTTTCATCGTGTTTCTCTTGATCTCATTTTACGTTATTATCTGTTATTTATGGGAATCACATCACTCTTATTTTATAACTTATTTACTTTTTCTATTCTTATATACTCATATATATATAAAATATTTATTGTACAATTTTCATAATATAATCTTTTCGTTTTAATGTAAAAGTGTTTCTTGGTTATTAAAGTTTAATAACTTCATGATCGTTTAAACATACTATTCTTAAATTATTTACATTTATTTATTTATTAAGTTATGTTTCTTATATATATATAAGTATATGAAATCCGGACGAAACAGACTTCAGGAGAAGTTTGTATGTACGTAGGCATCAACACAGTTAATGTTGAATTTTAGTTTGCTAGCGTACGTGTAAATTTTACACGTTCCAAGTTCTAACACACATTGGCTTCGAGGGCCGCCAATGTATCCACATACACCATCGACGTATAAATTTAAGCAGTCGACATTTGTGTAAATTTTGCACGAAATAAAGTTTTACATAGCTTCATCCAGTGAAGGCTGACTCAAAGGCCGCTGGCTTATCCTTTTACACTACAGACCTTAGTGGTTCATGCCACCAGTGTACTGTTGGTGTAGGCACTGTTTATTGTCTTCCTCATTTCTCTTCTATTCGTAATTTATTTTTCTTATTTTCTTTATGTATTATACTTGTGTTTAAACTACTTTTAAGTGTTTTTCTATACTTCACATGTATTATATGTGACATGTTAATATATATAGCATCTTATAATCATCATCTTCTATGATTTCCTAGCTTCTATATATCCTAATGTACATATAGAGCTTTAAGGTTGGATATTACCTTAGATAAACTGATATTGAAGTGTTAAACCCTCTTCCAAAGCTTGATACAAACCTGTTGTTAAGAAAAACATTGTTTAAGCTAATGCTTAACACTTAAACTAAGTCAAAACAAACTTTTACTTACCTTACTTGCTTCTTTCCTAAGCTTTGTTGGGTGTCTTAATGAAGTTGTTTGTTTGGTGTTGTGTTTATATGTTTCTGTTGTTGTTTCACGTTAGAAGGGGGAGAATTTTGGCTGTTTCATAGTATGTGTTTAAATGCTTTGTCTCTTGGTTACTATGGTATTATTTTTATAGGCAAAAAAGTAGTATTAGCTTTGGATGAGATGGAGAAGATTTGCCCACCGAAATCCCAACTTGTAGCCATGAGTTTCCTTACAATTAATGGGCTTGCTTGATTGGGGATTTTAATTGGTTACTACTTATTTTTCTTTGACTTTGGTTGCCTTCTTGACTCAATTTGTTTCAATTTTTTGGCTGGTGCAATTTAAGGATAACACAGCTATAGATCATCCCCTATTTACACCGAATTTAAGCAATTATTGTGATAATATTATTTAATTAATTAATTAATTATCTGAGTGTTATGGTAGTTTATTAAGTTAAATGGGTACAAATATGTCAGTTATTTTAGGAGTTCTATTTTCAAGAGTTTATTTAAAGCTTTTACAACTTTCTAGATTGTCTTTGCATTCAAAATTTAAGTTTAAATTTTCCACGATTAAAATTTTCTAGGTTCGGTAAGCGAAATTAGGATTTTAGTTCCCATAGTCTCAGAATTTCCTAACTAAAATAACAATGCAATCCAAATATTATTCTAAAGTCTAGATTATTAGTTATGGATCTATTTTCATTCTTATCGCATATTTATAATCTTAGAGGTTCGTCTTTTAGTTATCAATTTATAATCACTAGGTTCTATAAAGATTTTTTCTTTTATCGGATTTGAATTTTATGGTTACTTTTAATTATATCTTAAGTTATTAGCTCAATATATGAAATTTTGTCTTTGGTATCTATTAGGATCAAAGAATTTTCTATTCAGGTTTTTAAATTATAAATGAGTTTATTATTACTCATAGGTTCATTCTAAAGTTTTTCCTTGGTCATTTGTTTAATATCTATTTACATTTGTTATTCTGTTTATTTTATTAATTATAAAAATTCTCGAGTTGCAATTATTAAATTAGGATTTTTGTCAAATTTTTCTAACTAAAATATTGATATGGTTCAAATATTTAATTAAGGTTTAGATTCTTGAGTATTGATCAATTTTTTATACTTTGGCATATTTTATAATTCTATTGATTTATCTTTAAACTATCTTTTATAACCAATGGGTTCTAAAAATTAATCATTTTTTTATTATAATTGAAATTTAAGATCAAATATAACTATTTGTTGAATTATTAATTCTTGTCACAGAAGATTATCTTTTACTGTTTAGGAATTACTTATCCTAACTATTAATAATAGTAAATTTCCTAATGCTATTTTATGGTTTTAAAATATTAAAGATAATTTGATAATCATTATATCATTATTAGAATCTTATTTTTCTAAGTATTGAACTTAAGAAAACTGATTTTAAATTTTACGGTATCAATCTATTTATCATTGATAATTATATACTTTAATAATTTTAATTCATGAAAAATTGGGAGTAATTTATGTGACTTTTTATTATAGTTCTTCATGATTCTATATTGTATTTTTAATAATTATTATAATCATGTTATGTAAAATTAGGGAAATTACAATTCTTCTTGTAGCAGTGTCGGAGCTGGCTCATTAGGATGCGGCAGCACATTACAGTAAACTCTGTACCAATAGAAGTAGAATTCTCCATTAGCTCGGTTCTAGTAGGTATGGTCAGCGAGCTCATCATGGGCATAAATGTATAGCGGACCCAAGAAGTTCCAAGTTTTGAAGTCAGGGAAAGTCAAACATCTATCATTTCTGAATATAAATGTGGCCTCCCGGAGCATGGGAGTGTTATAGTAGTAGCCCATGAGTTGTTCCATACCGTAGATAACTTCAAAGTCTATCCAATTCAAGCGCCTTCGGGCATCATACCTTATGCCTTCAATAACGTGATCCCACATGTATTACATATTCCTCTCCTCCACATGTTGAACATTTCACAGGCAGACCTAGGGTGTCCTACAAAGGCAAAGTCCCCACATAAAAGCCTAACCTTCTGTCGGTACTCCAAAAGTTTCATCATGTCTCATATCCAGGCGCTGGGCCTTCGCCCTAACTTCACCTAGGGTAAGCTATAAAAGACAAGGAAGGTTATTAGTCTTTTTAAAAAATTCTAAGCTTTTCTCACTATCTAAATCTAAGCTTTGTCTGCTTATTTTTACTTATCTATCCTTTCTTTTTCTAGATTCATTCATATTACTTTATTCTCCTAAACTTATTACTCTGATACCAACTGAAACTGTCATACCCCAAACGGTACCCTAAACGTGGTAGTCCTCTACATACGATATTAAGACTTACGAGTGGCTACCTTAGTCACGCAAAAGTCTCGATATCATATGTAAGGTATACAACACGGTAATAGGAGACGCCAGTGGGAAATGTAGTTTGAGCGAGTAATGTAAAGCATGAAAAAATCTAAATAAATATTAACCCACATCATATAATTCATAAGTTCATTACAAAAGCCTTAGGGGCATTCCCTCGATAAATTTTCCTAGGATCAAATAATAAATTATAAGTCTTTATAATAAAACTCAAATAACAAAACCAAAAGATTTTAAAGAAAGTATGATCTAGGTTATGATTGGATTTCCTCCAAAAGCTCCTAAGTGTATGATAGTGATAGTTGGATAAACAGATATCATGGATACAAAAGAAAATGCTCCTGTGTATACAAAAATGTAAAGGGATGTAACTGCTACTAGCTTAGTGAGAACATTCTCAGTTTACCATACTCGAAACAAAAGATATCAAACATGGTTAATTATTCAAGCAAGTGAGATGCAACAAACACATGATCATACAAGACATATGATTTTTCGGGAATCATATGTTGAATAAATTTACCCCTTCATTCAGGGTTAGGTATACTGGCCACTTATAGTGAATAAATAAATTTTATAGTTCTTACTAGCTACTATTCGCCACAAAAAACATATAGATCTTACCAGTCACTATCATCATCATGCAGATACTACCGATTATATCAACCACCACTATCATACACGTGTCCTACCAAATGTATAATATTGAATGTAATGAGATTCTATTCGTGAAGTGCATGATTCAATTTTATTAAGAGTCTACCATTTTAGTTACATCATTTTGAGTGCGAGATACAATTAAAGACACCTCAACATGGTATTAAAGCATACAATTTATTATAAACAATTCAAGGCTCGATATGCTTAACATGAATTCATCGATAATTTTGAATCACATGTACTTTTTCATTTTATCTTTTTCCTATTCCTAGTGCCACTAAACTACAAGCACACATGTGAGTATGAAAAATAGAGTGAAGTAAAGTCACTCGACCATGTCTTGATAGTAGCTTCCTTAATCAAACTAATCCATGAGATAGCAAACGTCGTCCTCTTCATTTCCTAGACAAAGGAAATACCTAAAATGAGTATTTTATAGAATTCCTACTTAAATTTCTAACTATATCTTCTATTTATGGTAAAATTTGAATTTGTGGAAATTGCAACTTAAAATGGTCACAACTTATCCATTTTAACTCGGAATTTCGGATATTATCTATCATTTTCTATCTAATTGAAAAGATCTATATATTTATAAGGTTATTTTTATCATAAAAAGTCGTTTGGGTCCCGAATTGGTTCTGCACAAAATCACCATGAATTTTCCAACCCTTAACAACACAATTTTCTAGACTTTTCTTTACCTAAAAATCTTTTAGCAAAAATAGATATATATATATATATATGGTTGAAAAAAATCTTTTTGATACATAAATAGACTTATATTTTATGCATGATGTTATTGGTGTTGTCTAAATAATTATTTTTCATAAAACAACTTCTCTTATGAGTTTGAAAATTTGGATTTTTGACAAATTTTTCTTTAAGTGGTTGGGACGAAATCTATAAATTCTTGGGTTATCCTAAATAAGTGTTTTATATTTTATTTCCTAATTTATCAATGATAATTAATTTTCCAAAGAAAACGTGAATCTTGAAGGTATTTACAAATTTTATTTCTAGTGATGGAAAAATAGAGTTTTCAAAAATTTTCATATGTTGTTGATAGTCTCAATGTCTTGAGTTTTATTATATGCATATTTTCTCTTCACATTTATGTTCTTTTATTTCTTAGCAAATAAGTTTATCATTTTTAAAACTCATTTCCTTGGCCAATTTTATTTTTCTAAATGGGTTTATAAACTAGTGAGTGGATTTCACCTTAACTTTGAAAACTTATGTTCATTATGAAGCTGATAAAATTTCTTATAAATAAGTTTTTTATGAAAAATTTGTATATCAAAGAATTCTCAAACTTAAAGTTTTAAACTAAAATCTTCATGTTACCATTTTGAAAAGAAAGTATGTATTTGTTTAGCTACATCCTTGAAGAATACTTTAAAAATTCATGATAGGCTTGTCTAAGTTTTTGAAAAGAATTTATTAAAAACAATTTTTAAGTCTTTGATGGGAAAATTCTTGCTAAGACACAAAAATCCATTCTAAAAGAGAGTTTAGTCTTATTTTTCTTAATTTAAGAAAAACTCATCTTCATTTTTATTGAGACAATATCAAATTGTTATGCATGAATATGAATATATAGTTATGAGAAAAATACGAATATCACGTAATAAGATAGAAACATATATAAGCATCATTATAATAAAGTCAAGTATTGGGTGCCTTAGCTTCATCAAGGCATCCCGAAACTAAGAAAAGACTAGTTCCAAAAAAAAAAAAAGGAAAAAGGAAAGAAAGAAAAGAAACAACATAATAAGAGCAATAATAAGATCAAGAATAGTAAGAGCATGTTAGTAAGAAGTTAGTGAGCATTTAAGCTCTAAGAAATATATAGATATACATATACATAATATATATATATATATATATGTAAATTTAGGTTAGAAGCAATAATAACAACAATATTAATATAGTAACATAATAACAATAATAACATAATGGAAGTTTAGGCATGAATAAAAACAAAACATGAACATATTGTTGCTTCCATACCCTTATAGGCTTAGGAAACATACACTATAGTCACGTTAAGTTACATGACATAAAGAATAGATATGAAAAATTTTACCTAAGACTATGTATTTCTTGAAGAAGAAGAAAGGTAGTTGTAGTAATATCTGGGTAGTAGTTATGTGGAGAGAAAAAAGAGTCTAGAAGAGAAATTTGGAGATGGAGTTTATAGAGAGATTTTGAGAGAGTTTTGGTAAGGAAATGAAGTGTGTGAAAGAAATGGAGGGAAATTAGATGTAATTAAATAAAATGAAAAAGAAAAATGTTAGATGTTTGTGTGTGGGCTGTGCATCGTCCATGAAGGAGAAAGGGAGGAAAATTTATTTAATTTGCATTTTTGTGATGAAAAAGTGATTAAGATGTGTGATTGAGTGATATAAAGTTGTATTAGAAATTAAAAATATAAGAAATAGGTATATATGTAATAAGAAAAAGTAGAGATAGGTGAATAGTAATGAATAGTGACATGAATAGTATACAAGACAAATTGATATCAGTGGTAAGGAAAATTCGTGTAAAAGTGCGATATCTAGTATTCTTAGTTATCAAAAACTAATATTTTTGGAATTCTTATATTATTACGAGTCTAACACGTTATTATCGGAATATTTTATTATACTGAGCCCTGGGACATGTTTTTGGTGAACTGATCCTGTTCCGGTTCGGACGAATTAAAATTTGACGAATCCAATCTTTTTAGGTTTTCTTATACTATTACGAGATATATTTTACGATTATTTCAATTTTATTGTGCTAGGGTTAAGAGCACGAGATTGCTAGATCTAAACATTAAGGTTTGATATAAACTTTGTTGACTTTTAGAGTTTTTCGGTTGACCTCTAATTCTAGGGTTTAAGCATAAACTTAATATAAAATTTAAGGGTTTACAACTATAGTACTCATCAATATTCCAAGAGATTAAAATAATGATTTTCCTCCCTGTTCATTCAAATTTTGATGAATTACTTACAAAAAAAAAAAAAAAAAAAGAAATCTAATGGATCTATCTCTTCAACTCTCAATATTTGAATTTTCAAAGTAGATTAAGGTTATATATGATTGCAACTTCATGCTCTTCTCTTTTTAACTCTTTAATAAAAAACAGGGTAGATAGTTAGGTGGTCCTGGTAATTAAAGTCATTGTATTAAGCAACCAACATGTAATAGAATTCATATGCTAATAACTAAGCGACTTAGATGTACTAATGGCATCCCTAGATAAATACAACATAAAATTATAAACAAAACTTAAAATAAGTAAATTAATGTGCAAGATGAATCCAACATAAATTAAAATGGTTACTAACAAAGCTAATGATTTAATGATGTATAATTTGACTTTATAAAGTTTTGACACCAGAATCTTGAACACAACTTGTGAACATGAGTTTCCAACTCTACTCTACTTCCCAAGTGCGTAAAAGTTGCCTTCTTTTTTAATAATCCCCCTAAAATTAAACAACTTCTTGTAGTGATAGAGCAAAGCATAAATAGTTAGAGAGGTGCTAAAATTATTAATCCCAAGTCCTAAACCCAACACCCACCCCCCACAACCCCCCAACCCCCCCCGCGCCCAACCTAACTGTTTGCCATAATCATTCATAAAAATAAACCAAATTATAACCACCTTCCATCAATCAATCAGCATTTATTCTAAGTTCATCAAACATACACCAATGTCACTACACCAATAATATTATGATAGAATCCCATACTTCTTCACAAACTAATTATTCAATGACCTCAATCCAACTCCACTCCTAGAATAATCTAGATTAAAATATCTTAGATGTGAATTTTCACAACCCAATGCCTTGGATTTTCATGATAATGAATGTTTGATAACACAACCATTTGGACATGCTCATTTTCTTTCATGTAAAATAGAATTGGACAAGTATGTTGTCATTAAAACATAATTTTAAATTGAAACTATTAAGAAATTAAAAGCGAGACATAATCATTTTCTAACCAGACAGTGGAACTATTTGTGTCATGTTGAAATAATTTGTGTTTAACAAAGTTAAAATGAATATTACCAATTTGACTTTAATTTAAGTAATTTGTATGATTTTTAAGCCATCACATCCAATTTTCACTCACTTTTCTTGGAAATATCATCAATCAAACACCTATATGAAACGGTATAATGAAACTAAGAGTGGGAAGATAGATTGATGAAAATGAGAATCTAATCAAACTTAAAGTCAAACGTAGAACCAACACTATTAGGAAAAAAAGAAAGGAGATGTACAAATTCCTTGATGGCCTTGTATAGAGAGAGAGAGAGAGAGAGAGAGAGAGAGAGAGCTAACCTTTAAGTTGCTTCATGCTACTTCATTCTTCTACTATTTGTTGGAGAAAAGAGATTGAAGGAAAGAGATGACCTTTAAGCTGCTTCAGGTTACTTCATTCTTCTACTATTTGTTTGAGTAAAGAGATTGAGGAAGAGACATGCAATTAGGGTTTAGGGTAATCAAACTTTGGTTTCTATGAAATGTGAAAGGTTAGAACAAAAGATTTTAGTGCCTAGCTTTTCCCTCTTTTTTTTTTTTTTCTCTTTTACAAACCGTGCTTATGCATGTTTAATCTTAATCAAAGGCAAGGTTTTATGCCATTGCCTAAAGCAAGCAACAACGGTTATTTAGAACCCTTACCTAAAATGTTCGGAGCAACATTTTCTTAATAAACCATTGCCTAACATAAATGGTTAATGCAACAGTTACAAAATCGTTGCACTAACTGTAACATATTAAAACTATGGCAAGGGTTACCAAACCGTTGCAATGTATAATGTTGCTTAAAGTCATTTTTGCAGTAGTCTACACTTGAGACCCATTAAAGAAACAAAAAGCTAAGGTGACATCATAAGAATTGTAGAAACACTCGTGCATAGGTGTAAAGAACTAGATATAGAAGTATATGTTAATAAGATGGAGAATTAAAAATAAAGGTCCCTTTTCTTATATGTTTTTTGCATGTTAGCCCATGCACACACACATATAGATATAGGGTAACTCACACTAGAAGGTCACATCATTTGGGGGTAAGTTCATTTTAGGTCACAATATTTTGAGTGGTTCAAAAAAGGTTATAACGTTTAGGAAGTAGGTCAATTGATGTCACTATGGATATATGGCAATAAGAGAAATATTTAAGATTAAAACTTAGAAGATATGGTATGTTATAATACGTGTCAATGGTGATATCAATTGACCCGCTTCTTTAAATATTGTGACCTAAAATAAACTTACTCCCTAAATGTTGTGACCTCAAATAAACTTACCCCAAACATTATGACCTTCTGTTGTAATTTACCCCATAGATATATATGTATATATATGTATAGAAGCATGACATTGTTGGGTGTATGATACACTTTCTCACAATCTTTTAGCATGGATATTTTGTGATCATTTTGGGTTAGAGACATAAAGGAGCATGCAAAACAAGCAACTACACACCCTTTGATTTCTTGTATTGCCCAAAGGAATAAGTTGCTCAAACCAGCCTTAAGCTTAGGTAGCCACTCAAACAAAAGAAATTGTCATCAACAAGACTCAAGAAGTGTTAAGAACCCATCTACCACTAGGCTAATATTTGGAAGCAGTTTCTAAACAAATTTTAAGCTTACTTGATCTAATCATTATCTCTTTTGCAAGTTTATGCCCAATTCATGTAATTTTAACAATAATAATAAAGAGACATGGGAAGGAAAACTTGCACCATATTTAACGTGGAGTTCAATTCACCCCTAGTCTCCATTATCCATAAAATGCCTCAATTAAGGATAACTTCACACCATCCATTCAATTTAAACAATGTCTCTTCAAGACGACTTCAAAGAATGTCTCGCAAAAAGGACTTCACCCAATTATCTCAACACATGAGGACTTCACATATGCCTCAAACACATGAGAACTTTTCTAAAACACATAAACAAAATATAAAGAAACATGTGAATAGTGCCTTACAATATTTTCTCACAAATCTCACTTTGGCATTATTCACATTTTTACTTAACTAATATGTATACATATTGAGAGAGTATTTTGACATAATCTCTAACAATAAATCCTTACTCTCTTTCATAAAAACACCCTAAACTAAACACTTCTATTTATAAGCATACCAAAAAGCTAGTAATTATCTCCAAAAATCTTCACCAATGGCCTAATGAAAAAGTCAACTACAACTAGTTTTTCACCTATTAGCGAGCCGATGCATACATTTCATGTGTGTTTGCTGCATTCTGGTGAGTTAGTCCATGAGACAGCTACCCCTTAAAAAATGTCCAGAATGTTATACTATATTTTAAAGTGTATCGGCTTGGCAATGCAATCCTAACCTACAAAATCTGCAAAAACACAACACATAAACACAAAAACAAACAAATATTGCAAAGTAAAGCTCAATTATATTACAAACGTATATTGCTTATTAAATATAACTTAACTAAGTGATTGAGTGTTTATCCAATATATTTTCTCATCAAAATAAGATTATAACCTCCATTGGTTTAACGAGAAGTTCACATAACATTTATCAAATCAACAAAATAGAAGTAGTCTAGATGAGAAAGAATTCAATGGACATATTATATGCCACATATTATATACATATTGTGTATAAGAACAATAGACTTCAATATATATAAGCATGCAAATCATACATTGTAATTGGTTTAGGAAGTATTAATTTCATTAATATGCATATCAAAATTTAATTGGAATTTAAATGTTATATGTCCACACACATAGCATAATACCTTGTGAATCTTTTTTATTTTTTATTTTTTTTGGGACTAGAAGTTGTTGAGGTAGTTAAATCTCTTATAATAGTAGGTCACTGGAGGTATTTAATTTTATTAGTATTGGTTCAATAAATGATGGGTCTAGTGGTGATAAAATGAGGTGATGTGCCTTTAGGCACAAGGCATCTATATGAAAGATGATGAATATACCATAATCGAGTAACAATTCATAACAATGAAGGCATGATTTTGTAGTTTCAAGTGAAATAATGGAGATCTGAATAACAATTCCTTAAGTGAACCCATAATTGTAGTTTTTTTTTTCCTCTAATCTAATTGAGTTATTCTAGAAATTTATTTATTGATGTCATTAAGGGCATACATGTTATTTTTTCATTACTAACACTAATAAATTTAATAAAATGATATTGTTAAACATGTTTAATTGAATAATATAATGTATGAAAATGGTAAAAGATATATAATTAAAAAAATAATTGAAACTTAATGGCTCCTTACCAATTACCATAAGGCTAGAGATGAGTGGTTATGATGAGTGCATGTAGATATTGGCATTAGGCTTAACCGACCTAGAAACAATGGGTCACAGGCCATGGTCAAAGTGACTTGGGACCAACCAATCAATGCTTGGTTCAACTCAATCTAAGCCAATCTGCTATTTCACGAACCGTTGAACCGGCCATATTTATTAATTTAAAAAATATTGTAAAAGTTTCTTTTTAATAAGATAGAATTAAAAATTAAAAAATAAATAAAACAAAAAATTTTAAAAATAAATATTTAACTTAAAAATTGAATAATATAAAATTTCAACTGAGACAAAAGTGAGCCTAAGAGTAATAGTCTTTGCCCATTTTGTGGAGAATAGTTGAAGTTATGTATTTATTTATACACAAGTTCCATATGTGATTGTAAATTAGTAATGTGAAACTTTAAAACACTTAATATATTGAATAACTCTTTTATAAGGCCTTCTCTTGAGAATGGGTCTTTTTTTTTTATTTACACGTCATTAAACTCAATATAGAAGATATGATATCCATTTAATTGAAGCACACCATTGAAAACAAAAGCTTTAAGACACTAGTACCAGTAGTATGGTTGATATACACTTACTTAATTTCTAATCTACACGTACTATTTCCATAATAAACAATTATTGATCCCATGTGTGCTATTTCACATCAATCCATCATTAATTAAAATTAATCTTGACTAATATTACAAAAAGTGATATCACTTACTTAATTTTGAAAGTTAGAAAATTATTTAAATTAAATAATTCAAACTTCAACTTAAAACAATATTGGAAATAATTATAATTGCCTTAAACCCATTTATTATATAAATGTTGAGATAAGTATTTATTTATATACAAGTACATCATGTTATAAAATTAGCAATGTGAGACAAATACATAAAATAAGTACCACATTGTTAAGAAACTAGAAATCAATTTTGCCACAAGCCTATAAAAGTTCAACTATATATTCTTTAAAGCATATTTATATATGTTGATAATAATGATAACACATTTAATGTTGTGCATAGATAATATATATTTTCTATTCATGTTGAAATGAGTTTAAATATTTATTTACTTTTTTCCAATTTTTTTTTTTTCCTTTCATCCTTTTTTTTTTTTTTTTTAATTTCATGGGTTTGACCTAGCCAACTTTCTGGGTTGGTCAGTCATAGGCCTTAAACTAGCTTGACCTACCAACCCGCTAGGTTGGCATGTCGATCATGATCTATATAGCCACGTTGGGACAACAAGTTAGACTCACTAGTGTTGCGTAAAGATAGTTCTGTTGAAATAAAAATCACACGCAATTTTGATGAGACAAATATTATAAAGTTCAATCTCTTAAAAATCGGACAAAGCTTTGAAATACACCAAGCATATATTGCTTCAACTTTGGGTGGATGTACATTTGATAATTTGATGTTTAAAGAGAAGAAATAGAACATACATTTATGTTCGAACGCCAAGTCTGTAGAGTCCGGGCACCATTCCATTTTAATTATTGATGAGAGCAAGGACGTTGCTTTGGTTACTATTGTTCAGATGATAATGAATGGCATTCGAATGGCAGGCTTTTTGTGCAACGTTTCAGATATGGTGCGGATGCCTTGTGAAGACCGCATGTAACGTTCGAACGGTAAGGATATTGCATTTAGATGGTGAGTTCCAGGAAAGTAGCTGTTACAACATTGATTGCAAACGAAATTTATTGGTTTAAGAGACAACGAGCAAAACTAATTAGAAGCGTATATACATATACACTTTGGACGATGAAGACTAGTAGTTGAGCTTAGAAATTGCTATCAAAATCTTATATTCTCTCAAATCATTGTCTTTTCTTTTAATTCTTAAATTTGCATCAAATTGAGAGATCAAAGTGAGTAATACTCTTAAGTGTTATTTGTGTCTTGCAAAAAGGTTCTACATAATTTAATTCTTCAAGTATTGTTGGTTGGGTGTAGCTCACTTTAGCATTGATTATTTGTGAATTAATAGTGTGTATGAAGACCTCTTTAGAGGCATCGGTGTGATCGTGAAGATTAGAAAGCGAGCAAAACTCCACGTTAAAATCTCAGGCTTGCTCCTCTCAACCTTTCTCTCCTTACTTACTATATCATACATTATTAATCTATTTGATTGTGATTGTTAAGATGGTTCTCAAGCCTTATTTTGGAAAAGAATATCATAAACTCAATTTGCCCTGCTTCTTAAGTATTTTATCTAGTGTATTAGGTGATTTTCATTTGGTATTAGAGCGAGGTCTCTATTTTCTTGCACTTAATTGCATTTAGAGTAAAAATCATGGCATCTAATGCACTGAGATTTTTAGAAGGACAAGCTGTTAATAAGCCACCACTTTTAAATGGGAGAAACTATCCCTATTAGAAGTGTAGAATGAAGATCTTCTTGAAAGCTTAAAATAAATAATTTTGGAATGTTATAAAAGAAGATTCCTTTAAGTTGAAGGAAAAGAAGAGGTATAAGATGAAGATTGGAAAAGACTATATTTAAATGAGACAGCTATAAATATTTTACATTGTGGTTTGAATGAAAGTGATTTTAATAGAATTTGTACATGTAGATCCACAAAAGAAATATGGGATGAGTTGGAGAAAACCTATGAAGGAACATCTAGAGTAAAAGACACTAAAATAAGTCTTCTTTTAGTCGATTTGAAAACTTCAAAACACAACCAGATGAAACCATAGATGAGATGCATAATAGGTTCATAAACATTATAAATCCTTTGAGTATGCTTGGAAAGAACTTCACTAATGTGGAAATCAACTCCAAACTTCTTAGGTCCTTACCAAAGGAATAGAAAGCCAAGAGAACCTCTATTGAGAGACACAAGATTGAAATACAATGAGTAAAGAGGAGCTTCTTAGAACCCTTAAGACCCATGTATTGATGAAGAAACAAGGGGAGGAGTCAAGCAAGAAAACCATTGCATTAAAAGCCACAAGCAATGACTCAAGTGATGATGAGGAGGAGCTTCCTCTCATGGCAAAAAAGTTTAGAAAATTCATAAAGTTTAACAATAAGATTAAAAAAATAATGATGAAGGAATTTCTTCAAAGTATAAGAAGGAGAGAAAGGAAGTAATCACATGTTTCAAATGTCACAGGCCATGGCACATTCAACAATATTGCCCTTTGCTCAAAAAGGCACCTAGCAAACCCAAGAAGGAAGCTTTAATTGCCACTAGAGTGATGATGATACTATGACTCAAATGAGATGTATACTTCAAGAGACATGATGATGAGGTAGTGATTCTTCCAAAATTCCTTATGATGAGCTTGTTACTATGAATGATCATCTATGCAAAGAAATGGTAAAAATGCAAAAGAAAAATAAAACTGAAAAAAAAAATGATGTTAAGCATTGGAAATGAACTTGATGATTTCAAATATGAATATAACAAACTTGAAGCTAGGATCAATAATCTAGATGAGGACAATGAATTTTTTATGTATGAAAACAGTAAATTAAGAATCGAAAATGACAAATTATGTAAAGGTCACAAAGTACTAAGTATTAAGATAGGAAAATTGAAAATCCAAAATCAAAAAGAGGATGAACTTTGTGATGATGAAATTATGCATGAGCTAAAAGAACCTAAAATAGAAAATGCTATAATAAAATCTAGCTTAGAGGAATCAAAAGAAACAATGATAAAATTTGGATAAGAAGAAAAGAGACTAAAAACTATACTAGGACAACAAAGATACACACTAGACAAACATGAAATTAGATATAAGAGAGGAAATAAAGATAGAACACACAAAAGTTATTTTGTGAAAGCAATAAATAGAATATGTAACTATTATGGAAGATTTAGACATATAGCACATAAGTGCTCTATTAGAAATAATGTTCTTAAAGGAAAGCTTGTTTGGATCTCTAAAGGATGAGCTCACATTGTAGGTAACCCTAAATGACCCAAACTCAAGTGGGTACTAAAGCAACAACTTCTTGTTTTGTAGGAACTCTCAAGAAGCAACAACAAATGGCATTTGAATAGTAGATGCTCGAGACATATGACTGGAGAGACATCCAAATTCACATCTCTCCTCTTGAAGGATCAAGGAAATGTTACCTTTGGAGACAATCGTAAATCAACCATACTTGGTGAAGGTAACATTCTCATTAATAAAGACCTTCTCATTAAGAATGCCTTATTAGTTGACAATTTACAACATGGTTCACTTAGTGCTAGTCAATTGTGTGATAAAAGTTTCACAGTAACATTTTATGCCAATAAATTCTCTATTGAAAGAATTGACAATTACCAACCTGTTTTGAGGGATATAGACAGAGAAAAATTTTATAAAATTAATTTAGATGACTTTAAAACTTCAAATGAAACATATCCACACTCTCAAAATGATAATAGTTGGATGTGTCTTAGAAAATTGGGGTATGCTAGTATGGACATTATTTCAAAAGTTGTTAAAAAGAATCTTGTAAAAGGCTTACGAAAATTAAATTTTCAAAAAGACAAGATTTGTCGTGTATGTCAACAAGAAAAGCAAACAAAAAGTTCTTTTGAATCTAAAGATGTCAGTTATACTTCTAAGCCACTTGAAATATTACATATGGATTTATTTAGACCTACTCAAACATCGAGCTTAGGTAACAAAAAATTGACATTGGTTATTGCCAATGATTTCACTAAATACATATGGACTTTCTTCCTTGCATCTAAAGACAAATCAAACAATATCTTTTTTAGATACTGCTAGAAAAGTCCACAATGAAAAAAGTCTTAACATTGTAACTAGTTGAAGCGATCATGGGGGAGAATTTGCAAATTATGAAATGGGTATTTTTTGTAGTAAATTTGGAATTGAACATGAATTTTTGGCACCTAGGACAACACAACAAATTGGATTAGCGAAAAGAAAGAATAGAACTTTAATTGAAATGGCTAGAACAATATTGTGTGAAAATAACCTACCTAAAGATTTTTAGGCCAAAGCGATTAATATTGCATGCTATTTATCTAATAGAGTGTTCGTTAGACTTATACTTAACAAAACCCCCTATGAGCTTTAGAAAGGTAAAAGACCTAACATCTCATATTTTCATTCGTTTGGCACTAAATGTTACATCTTGAATTATGAAAAAGATCAACTAACAAAATTTGATGCAAAAAGTGATAAAGGTGTTTTTTTTTATTCCCTTACTAGTAAGGCTTATAGAGTATTCAACAAAAAAACTCTACTTAATGAAGAATCTATTCATGTTGTTTTTTATGGTGCTTCGCCTCATGTGTGTTTCATTGATGATATGAATGATGTATGTGCTAATTTAGACAAACTTTCGTTGAAAATAATGATCACATTAAAGAGACCTCAAAATAAATGGATAAACGTAAAGAAGATGACTTAAATGAACAAACGAGACATGACCTTCCTAAGGAATGGAAATATGTCAAATCATAACTTAAAGATCTAATCATGGGTGAACCATCAAATAAGGTACAAACAAGACCATCTCTAAAAAATATAAGTAAGCTAGTTTTCTTATCCTAAATCAAACCCAACAATATAAATGAAGCCTTGAGAGATGATTTTTGGATATAAGTGATGCAAGACAAATTAAATCAATTCACTAGGAATGAAGTTTGGACTTAGTACCTAGACCAGTAATTGGAATCAAACGGTTTATAGAAATAAACTTAATGAAACTGGTGTCGTAACTAGGAACAAAGCTCGATTTATGGCTAAAGGCTATAATCAAGAAATAACGGATTGATTTTGATGAGATTTTTGCCTCAGTTACTAGACTAGAACCGTTAGGATACTTTTGGCATTTACTGTTTACAAAAACTTTACACTCTTTCAAATGGACATCAAAAGTGCTTTCTTAAATGGTTTCATTGAAGAAGAGGTTTATATAGAGCAACCATCAGGTATTAAAGATAATGAATACCCTAATCATGTTTATAAATTAAACAAAGCTCTTTATGGACTCAAGAAAGCTTCTAGAATTTAGTATGAAAGGCTTAGTAGCTTTTTAATAAACAAAGGATTTTCTAGAGGAAAAATTGATACAACAATATTTATCAACAAATCAAACACATTGATTTGGCAAATCTATGTGGATGACATTTTTTAGAGCTACTAGCATGAGTCTTATAAATGAATTTGTTGAGTCCAAAAAGAATGAATTTGAAATGAGTGTGATAGGGAAACTCAATTACTTCCTAGGTCTCCAAATAAAGCAAACTGAAAGTGGCTATTTCATCAATCAATCTAAATACTCCAAAGAACTCTTGAAAAGGTTTAAAATTAACAACTGTAAAACTAGGCTTACAATTGTAAGCACAAGTGTAATACTTGATAAGGATGAAAATGACAAAAACGTACGTGAAAAACTATATAGAGCATGATAAGTAGCTTGTTATATCTAACTACTTTTACACCTGATATCATGTTCTCGGTATGCTTTGTGCATGCTTTTAATCTTGCCCAAAAGAATCTCACTTATGTGCATTAAAGTGCATCTTCAAGTATCTTGCGGGCACTATTGAAATTGGCTTGTAGTACCCAAAGTTTACTACTTTTGACCTTGTTGGATACTCTAAGTCTGATTTTGCAAGGTGCAAAGTTGATCGAAAAAGCATAAGCAGCACATGTCACTTTCTTTGACATTCCTTAATATATTGACACTTAAAGAAACAAAACTCGATTGCACTCTCAACCGCTAAGGCCAAATATATAGCTGTTGGTAGTTGTTATGCACAAGTTTTGTGGATGAAACAAACCTTATTAAACTATGGACTTAAGTATGATCATGTTCCATTTTATTGTGATAACAATAGTGCTATCAATTTAACAAAAAATCCGATCCAACACTCAAGGACTAAACATATTGAAATTATGCATCATTTTATTAGAGATCATGTTCGAAACAATGTCATTTGCTTAGAATTTGTTGATAAAATAAATCAAATTGCTAATATTTTTACAAAACCATTTTGCATACTACAAGAAATTTAGGCTTTAAAGACAAAAACTCTGTATCTAAACGTAGATTTCCATTGCAAAAACCATCATCATTGATTCTATTTATAGAAGTATAACTTATGTTACTCATTTTCTATAGTAGAATTTCTATCTGTAAAGGCTAGTTTTCTTGTAGTGGCACCTTGCGTCAAGAATTACGCATGATAAATGCTAACCATCATGGAACCAAGTTAGTGTATTTGAGCAAAATGGGCTATCTTTTCGAACCACCTCATCCATAACATAATTTTAGGCTAACCAAGTGTGTTAGATACAAAGATGTGCTTAAATGGGGCTATTAGCCATGATTTGTAGCTTGATGAATGCTTTGTGATGTGCTCAAGTCATATGTAACTTCTTGGTACTTATTATGTTAATCTTACAATTTTCATCGTTTCAGTCAAATATGATATTTTTATGTGCATTTATCAAAGTTAGCTCATATCTAGGAATTAATGTACTCTATGTGCTAATATCTTGCCATCATCACCACAAATTTACTTGAGCCATTTTGTTTTCATCTTATATATGCATTTGACATAAGCATTCCCATTACAAATAAGTTTGCGTAGATTTGTGCACCTCTTTGCCAAATCTATTCCATGAACATGCCATGACATTAAATAAATTATGCAACTCCTTTTTAAACCTTCAATTACAAGTTCATCACCTACATATCAACCATATGAACCTGATATGACAGCTTTTCAGTGCATTGGTACTCAATTGCTCCTTTTAGCGAACTAGCACCTTATTTTTGCTAAGATAGCATCTTCATAGGATGCTTTTGATCACCGAGTTTCACATTAGCCCACTTCTAACTTTTCTCCCCTCATAATGATCCCTTGAACCTATTCCACAAACTTGAACAGCTCTCATTCTTTTCTTCCCTCTTTTCACTCATATTTTATGGGTTGAAGTCTGCAACATATCGGTCGAATGCCACTTCTGCTGTGTTCGAATGATATGGTTTTTCATATCAAATTGTAGTATAGTCTATTGTCCGAATGCCAACTCTATAGCGTCTGAACGATAACCAAAATTTCTACAGATTTAAAAAACTAGCTATTTCTCCTTCTTCTCTCATTTCCTCACTTCTTTTTCTCTCGTTTTCACCCCTCCTTGCTGCCACTCGATCGCCTTCCCCTCCAACCCCCCTCCTCTCCCTTCCTTCGTCTCTTCCCTTCTCTTTTTCTCTCTCCTTCACCTCCACATCCCCTTCTCCTCTCTCTCTCCAATCCTAACCCTTCCCCTTCCTCTCCTCAACCATTACCTAAGGCATCACCTAGGCCTTATGGTGTGTGTACTAAGTGTGCTAGGAATGATGGGTCCAGCTCCTCCTATAATGCCCATCTTTTTCCTTCTCAGGCACACTCAGAACACTTTGGCATCTTTGACAAACTACCTGCTGATCCTCCTACTGATGCATAAACTCTAGTTTCATTGGCCCTTAGCCATTCTCTATGTATTTCGATCCTTTAGACTTGTTAGTTTGTTATGTTTTCTATGTTTTGTCCAAGCTGTTCTGACTAGCTAAACTGCTTATTTCTCCTTTATTTTTGGATATTTGTTATTACGTTCTTCTTAAAACCACTAGTTGGGTTGGTCCAACCAAGAAAGCATGGGAGTCTTTGGGCGTCAAGGTGATTTTCTTCTCTTACGATATTTTGCTTGTTTTAGCTTAGCTCTTGTGATCACTTGTGCTTAAGTCCCTCTTGGACTATATATGCTATATGTTTTTGATGAGGACAACGAGGGAGAAAATATCCTCACAACTTTTAACTTAGTTACACATTCATTTTTTAAAAAATAAAACTTGTTTTTAAATCGGATGCCTAACTAAGGGGGAGCATCTAAGATAGGGGTAGAGATTTTGTTGTTTTTTTTGTCTGTTAGGGAGAGAGATTAGTCTTTATAATATTTTTTTTTTATCAAAAAGGGGAGATTGTTGAAATAAAATCACACACAATTTTGATGAGACAAATATTATAAAGTTCAATCTCTTAAAAATCAAACAAAGCTTTGAAATATACTAAGAATATATTGTTTTAACTTCTAAGTGAAGTCAAATTTGATAATTTGATGTTTAAAGAAAAGAAACATAATTTAGCGTTCAGATGCTAAGCTTGCAGCATCCGAACACCATTCCATTTTAATTCTTGCCAAGAGCAAGGATGTGCCACTTTCATCACTACCATTTAGACTATAATGAATGGCATCCAAACGGTAGGCTTTTTCATGTAGCATTTCAGATATGGTGTGGATGCCTTGTGAAGACGACATGTAGCATTCAAATGGTAAGGATATGGAGTTCGGATGGTGAGTTCCAAGAAGATAGCAGTTACAGCATTAATTGTAGACGAAATTTATTGGTCTAAGGGATAACAAGCAAAACTACTTAGAGATGTATATATAGACACACTTTGGCAGATAAAGACTGGTGGTTAAGTTTAGAAATTACTATCAAAGTCTTGTATTCTTTCAAATCATATATATGTCTTAAGTTCTTAAATTTGCATTAAATTGAGAGATAAAAGTAAGTAGTACTCTTAAGTGTTATTTGCATCTTGTAAAAGGGTTATACTCAAGTCAGTTCTTCAAGTATTGTTGGTTAGGTGTAGCTCACTTGAGCAATGATTTTTTGTGAATTAATAGTGTGTGAAGACCTCTTTGGAGACATAAGTGTGATTGTGGAGATTAAAAAGTGGGTCAAACTCCACATTAAAATCTCGTGCTTGATTCTCTCAACTTTTCTCTCTTTACTTATTGTATCATATATTGTTAATCTATTTGATTGTGATTGGTAAGATAGTTCTCAAGCCCTATTTTAGAAAAGAATTGCATAAATACTCAATTCACTCTCCTCTTGAGTATTTTATCTAGTGTATTAGGTGATTTTTAAATTCACGGCTCAGACCCAGCATTTTAATATAGCTCATTTAGAGAGTAAAAGAAAAACAACCCCAAAAGAAAGAATAAGAAATAATGAAGCGAGAGAAGAGAGTAGAACAAATGGAGCATGGAGATAAGGAAAGATAAACTTTTCATGAGTATTTCTTTTTCTTAATATCATTATTTTAGTTAGGGGATAACAGCGTGCACGCTAGGGTAACAAAAATTTGTACGCATTTATGAAGGGTTAAAGAGCTTAGTCATTCAGAATTACTCCTTTTTTTCTTCCTGTTTAGTATGTTATTCTACCTCAGGTTGTTGTGGATGCGAATTTATTAAAATACCTAACCATCTTGAAATCATCATGTGTTTTCATTTGCTTCCATTTGCATATTTGTATAGAAGCTATTACAACATTATAAATTTGATAACAAGTGGTATCATGGGTAGCTTCCAAACAAAATTGTTCATTTTAGATGGAACTCTCAAACTCCACACAATGTCGGATAAAACAAAAATTGTTGCTAAACTCTGAATGCATAATCACCAGATTGCAATGCATATGCTTAAACGCACCAATGCATACACTTATAACATTTTATGGAAGGTTTCCGGTTCAATCTTCTGTTAACAAGGTAGATGGAATTATTTTAACTGAGTAGTCAAATATTATCCATAAACTTTAATAAGGACTATATTTCACAGACCTTAACCCATGTTTATCAGCAACAAACTCAAAGACTGAAAACATACATACATGGGAAATAATAATCACATAATGTTCCGGTTCAGAATTAAATGTCAGGCGGTCGGATAGGAGGCCTTCATCGCAATACCACAAAGTCCTTCCTTGGCATCAACCCCTCTTTGCATTCTTATGTATCCTTGCTCGCCCCACTCTGTGCCCCATGAGTTCTTTACCAGCCAATACTTCATGCCATCATTGTTAACCCCATAGCCAACAGCAGCAACTCCATGGTCTAGATCAGTGCCGCAAGATCCAGTAAAAACACCGCTTGAGTAGAATTGGAACTCGAAACCACCTGCATCAATTGCAACGGAAACCGGCTGATTGGCAACTGCCTTGAGCAATGCCTCTTCATTGTTAGTAGGCACATCCTCATAGCCCTTTATATGAGCGGCAGTGTTGGATTCTTCGTTTGTTTTGCATTTTCCATCAACACCTTCATAGGGATATTTAGCCTCTGTGGTTAGACCATGTTGCTCGATGAATTGGAAGGCACTGTCCATCCATCCTCCGTTGCAGCCTTGATCTCACCTCCAATGTCACAATCGACAAGTTCTTGCTCGGATAATGAGATCAACTTGCCCGTTGTTATTCCAGTGATTCCTTCAACAGCTGCAACAGCAGAAAATGCCCAACAGCAGCCTGCATTTTCAATCCACTTAGCAATCACGATTATTACACAAAAGGTAGGTGACAATAATTTTGAAAAGAGAAAAGCAAGAAGAAAATTGTCAGGATGATTATTACCACATTGCCCTTGATTCTTTATTGGTGTTACAGCTCCTTTAGTTCTCCAGTCCATGGAAGAGGGCCCAGCAGTGACATTTTCGTACTTGAAAGATGGTTCAGAGGAGCACATATGGGACTTGAAGCCGTTACGTGAGGCCTTAAACTCTTCATTGGTAAGATCCGCATACGAATTGACGCTCAGCTTGTAAGGTTTGTCATCAGCCCTGTTGAAGGATTCTATTTGACCCACATTTTCCTTGAATATCTTAAACCGTCTCTCATTTTCAGCATTGTCTTTGTAGATACGCCCATAATGTGCCATCCATTGTTCATGTCTCTCTTGCATGGACAAATCCTGGAGGGTGCGAGATGTCGCCTGACTAAACCAAGTTCCCAATATAAAGATTAAAGCAAGGCAAAGTTTCTGATACTGTCTTTTGACTGCCATATTGTTGCTTTAGCAGTTGAGATTTGGTTTATCAAATGACCAGGAATGCTTGTATCTTCAAAGCAAACATGTCACCCCTATTTATATTGAATTTTTGCATTTGCTTCTTAGCTACAAAGTTGGCCAAACCTGTGGTCATTGTCAACGTGCCTAACTGGTATTTGGGCTCTCCTAATTAGCTAGTTTCGTTGGTATCCTGATTAAGTTTCTTGTCTCATGCTTCTATGTAATTGACAAATTGTCAAGGTTAATCTCAAGTATACCACGAGTATGGGACTATTAGAATGAAGTCTTGTCTTTACTTTACATCTTTACATAAACAGTACATGTCATGCATTGCTAAAAGGACAAAATACAGACCGCTAAATTGCAAAAACGTAAAAATATAGCTCCCATTTTTGTGATTTGTGAAGTTTAATCCTACTTTGGCCTTTTTCCAGCCTTATGAGTTTAAAGTCAATCGGCTATTTAGGTACCGTAGGAGGGCAGAAACTCTTGCACTTGCTATCAATCCTGTGTGACCCTTTTTGAGGGATTTTGCGAAGACATATAAGTGATTAAAAAAACAAAGAGCTTTCTTAAGCAAAACTTGCCAAATGATTAACTTAAAACATCAGATTTCCGGCCTTAAAACCTTCGATACAACATGACAATAGGAAGCTTTCTCCTATTCCCTTTTTATTGTTGTAATTTATAACTTAAAAAAAAATTAATGTCATTTTTAGATTGATAAGAAATCAAAGAGCAGGTTACTTAAAGTATTAAATTCTGTATATTACTTTTGAAACACTATTTCCCAAATTATGATTGAAATTCTAGTTATTTCAAGATTTGTTCGCATTGATCCTTGGTTGGGTGCATACTAGCATAGGTATGCCCGTTCTACCTATGCAGAAAATAAAAAATAATAATAATAAGATAGTTAAATTAAAAATAAGACAATAAAGTGGTTAAATTAAAAATAAAACAATTATTATATATACATGGTGAGAAATAAAAAAAATTATTATATGGGAGAGAAAAAGTATACTGATAGTTATCATAAGAGAAAGAAAAATATACCTGCAATTATCATGAGAGAGTAAGAGAGAGAAAATCATATAGACAAATATAATCACTGAGCATGAAAAGTTGATTAAAAAAACTATATAACATATATTTTTGCAGTCGAACATGTCTTATTCTCTTAATAATAGTAATACATGTATACACTTTATACATATATATTGGGTATTTTCTAAAGCACTCTGATGATAGACATCAAATTACAAAAATTATGAACTATTATAAAGATTGGCTTACACACATACGTATATATACATAATTTGTTATTCTATGATATGAATGCCTAGTCTTTGATAAATCAAAAAGTATATACGGTCCATCCATTATAAATATATATATTTATGCAATGTGTAATCTGTTGTAAGTATCTGTTGATATATAAGAAGCCTATCCATATACAATACTTGTTATACATATACATATACGTATATATGATCCTATGAAAACATCGTATCAATTATAAATTACATATTTATGCAACTCATGGATACGTGCTTTGAAATTTTCTATTACGTTTTTCAAGCCAAAATGCGATAAAAATATCTTTTTCATTATTATAGCCTAGAAAAACGTATAGTTAGTTTAATTTTCCTCTAGTTTCAAACTAGTATTTAAGAATTTTGGGATATTGCACTTGTTACTCTATTAAACTGAATTTTATTGGGAAGAAAGAAGCAAGTTTTCATGTCTCCAGATGGTTTTCATATTCATATTTATATTTTCTCTAACGTATGAAGTATTTTAATATAATTTCATATAATTATTCTATGAATGTAGATTGTCATATCAAAATCAACTATATGATACTACCTATATAAAGAATTTTTAACTTTCTTCCACTTTTTTTATTATCCTTTATCCCTAATTATTAGCATATGATTAAATGGAATATGAACCGAAACTGGAAAGTTTGTCTTCCTAAATTTCCTTAAAGACTCAAAAATGTTTTGTATACATTAAGATCATAGTATATAACTGCAAAACTTGAAATTTCTATAGTACATTTAACTTAGCAAAAGAGCAAAAACCCTAACAAAAGCAAATGCAGGAGCAGGAGATACAAATGTAGAGTAGTAAATCTACTGGCTGAGGCGTTTAAAGTTGGGTAATAGGCCGCCATAGCAATTCCGCAAAGCCCTTCCAGAGCATCCACATCCCTTTGCACTCTTATGTATCCTTGTTCTCCCCATTCTGTACCCCACGAGTTCTTCACCAGCCAATACTTCATACCATCATCGCTAACCCCGTATCCGACTACAGTCACTGCATGGTCTAAATTCGTTCCACATGATCCCGTGAATATACCACTTGAGTAGAGCTGGAATTCACGACTGTGTGAATCTATGGAAACCGCAACCGGCTGATTTGCAACTGCCATTAGTAATGCTGCTTCACTGTTAGCTGGGACATTCTCGTAACCATCTATGCGTACAGTAGTACCGACTTTTTCTAACAGATTGCATATTCCATCAACCCCTTCATAGGGATAACTATTCTCAGTGGATAGACCATAGTTTTCAATGTATTGGAAGGCGTAGTCTACCGTTCCACCGTGGCAGCCCGCGTTCCTTCCTTCAGTGTTACAATCAACTAGTTCTTGCTTGGACAATGGAACCAACTTACCTTTTTTAATTGCATTGATTCCTTCAACTGTTGCGACAGTAGAAAACGCCCAACAACAACCTACATTGTGAGCATAGTTTGTTATACCTTTACGTGACTAAAAGATTACACACAAAGTAATGGTCTTTGAGAGAATTTTGTGTTATTGAGGGAGATTTAGTTTCTTTAATATGGAAAGAAGTTGTTTGAGGGTATATCAACATTATTAGTCTTGTAGTCATGGCTGTTAAAACTGCAAATTAGCTCATATATATCATTCTACTATGGTTTTATAAGATTTTTTTACTTTTAAACAAATACAAAATCATTTAAATGTAAATTCTTAACTGAAAGTGATTTTAGATGAATGATTTTATAAATTTACGATTCTATCAGTTTGATTTTAGATGTTTTGATCCAAAATATAGGATAGTGAGTATGACGAGGAGAGAACTAGCATGTGATGATGAAGGGGATTACTCTACATAGATTCTAGCATTCAGGGAACCAAATTAAAATAAATAAATAATAAAATTTTCTGGTCATTACCGCATGTCCCTTGATTTTTCACTGGTGTGACAACCCCTTTTTCTCGCCAGTCCAAGGAAGATGGTACAGCAGTGACATTTCCATACTTAAAAGATTGCATAAAGGAAGGCATCTGCATCTTCAAGCCCTTGCGCGAAGCCTTAAACTCTTCGATTGTAACATCTGCATAGGGATTGATGCTTAGCTTGTAGGATTTGTTATTAACCCTATTGAAGGATTCTATAAACTCCACATTTTCCTTGAAAATCATAAATCTTCTCTCTTTTTCGGCATTATCTTCGTACACACGTCCGTATCGTACCATCCATTGTTCATGTCTCTTATGCATAGATAATTCCTGGAGGTTGTCGGATGTAGCATGACAAGACCGCACTACCAATATAAAGATTAAAGCTACGCAAATTTCATGATACTGGTTTTTGAAAGTCATCTTAACTTATAGTAGTTGAAATCTACAAATCAAAGGACCATGAAGCCTTATAAAACTTGTGGATTGACCACCTTGTTAAATCTTTTTATAGTTGTGCAAAAAATTTAGATTTTGTTAGATATGATTTGCATTATCTTTTTATGTTTTCAAGGAAATCTTTAAAGTCTCTTTAGTTTGTTTCCCTAATTTTTTCTCTGTGTGGCGGCTATTATTATTTGCTAGGATCGGTATTAGGTTTTGGGTAATGATTTAGATTTTTACAAGATATCATAAGATTTGTTTTTCTTCTTTCTTTATCTTCAAATTTTTGTTCAGGTTGATTTCCAATGCATGTTTTCTAACTACAAGATTAGCCAAAACTATGGTCATCGACACGCATGAAATTTTTTTTTTTTTTTTTGACATAAGATATCATTAATAGCCCGTTTATTTTGCTAAATAGAATAAGGGAGAATCGAATTCTAATTAATAGGGAATGTAATTGGTTATAATGGATGTTCACTTTGTGTAAAAAGTAAAATAATTAATTACTAGAGTAAAAGATAAAATATCCATAATACCTCTTGTATTTATTACAGAGAGAGAATAATTGTATAAGTGTTATTTTCAAGACGGAGGTATTTATGATAAAATTAAAAAATAGACCAATTCATGGGATGGAGACATGACTTGATATTCATCATATTATATAATAGTAATTCATTATGAATTGTCATTACTTTCAAGTAAATACTCTAATATCAACTTTACGTTGAACGAAGAAAAACATAAAGTTGATATTACGGTTCACTTGAAATTAGTGGCAATTCATAATGAATTGCTATTATCTAAAATAATGAATAACAATTCATATCTTCATTCCATGAATTGTCATTCAATTGTCTATTTTACAACTTTGTGATAAATATCTCTGTCTCGAAAATAACACTTATACAATTATCCTCTCTTTGTAATAAATACAAGAGGCATTATAAATATTTTACATTTTACTCTAATAATTATTTGTTTTACTTTTTACACAAAGTGAACATTGTAATAGCCATTACAACCCTATTACATTCCATTTGAACTGAAATTTTATTTCCCCTTATTCCATTCAATGAAATGCTTGGGATTGGTGAGTTTAATGTTATTATTCTATTTTGTTTTCTTTATAGTTTATGTACATGCCAAGTTAATTTTGTACATGTCCTAAGAGTTCGGGAAAAAAAAAAACTGATTGGAGTCTTGTCTTTAATATACCTAATTAAAAGACTTTCATGACGCCACGTTCAGAAAGATTTCAGTTGGTAATACACAATTACATATTATATATAATATACACTCAGTATATAAATATTAATTATATATTAACAAGTAACTATATATATGCGTAAAACATAAATAGTACTTATTTCAAAAACTACTCATTATTCATACCATATATTGAAACATGATTGGTAATTATCCACGTATGTTTGTATGTTTAAGTGATGTGCATTATCTACTAAATATTTTCTCATGATTTTGTTCTTATTGTACCCTTTCTTGTGCTTTTAGCAACACTAAACTGATTGTACGCGTTTGACATAAAAGGCCAATAGTAGAGAAGATATCTACAACTCTTCCCATTTTAGCTCCAAGTGCTGGTTCATTCAAGACTATAATGAAATTTCAATAAAGCTTGAGGCTTGCTTAGAAGTCCTTTTATTTATTTGCTTTTACGTTCGTTTCTATCCTACTAGTACATATTATTATTTTAATGGGCAAAACCAAACCTAATCTATTCTATTAAGAAACCACAGTTTATGCCGCTGAGGTACGAAGGTTTTGATGGAGGTTTATTTTTTTAACGAATCAATACCATTAGTTATTTGACAGCTCATATTATATATTCAATTATTGTTATACCAATTAAATACTTAATATATCAATTATTATACCTATTTTGATAACAAGTTGATTGATCAGACAATCTTGATGAGATCATAGAGGTTTCATAAGTTATGATATAACTTTTGCATTGTTGAAGTTTTCGTAGTTTTAAGTAAATTAAGCTATGATTCTAAAATCCCAAAAAAGTAGGAAAGAATCTTTCCATTTGTGTATAGATATTCAATATTTTCAAGTTATCCACGTATGATGTCTAATATTTCGGTCTCTTATCAGTTTAAAACTGTTTCTATTTGAGCATTTGAAATGATAAAACCATTTAAATAAATGTTTTCATGCTCAGTTGGTATTAATATGATAGATATGTATATGAAGCATAAAAAGATTAAGTTTTTAACTCTCAAATTTCATCAACAATGTATAGATGTATATTATCTACAGGATGATGTTTCTTTTTTGTATTTGTCAAACCAGGAATAATGTCACAAATACTGAGCTTATATATTTTTATTTTTATTCGTTTGTTTTTCTGTTGCATACCAGTCTTATGAATTCGGTATTTTGCTTCTAACTAATTGAGACGAGGCAATCTAGTCATGCTAGGTATCTCTGCTTAGATATTATGAAATACAGTGAATACCAAAAGACTTTCCTATGATGTAATCGAAATTGATTTTAAAGAAACACAAATGGGAGAGAGAAATACAAGTGTTTAATATACTATAAAAGTTGGTATATTACAATATATAACTGCAAATACGAAACTATTTGCTGCAGATTTAACTCACTAGGGAGTTGCAAATACAGATTAAAGCAAGTATATCACATAATATTTACAACATAGCCAGATTATATGGTTGTTTCCTAGGCAGTGGGATAAGAAGCCTTCATGGCAATGCCACAAAGTCCTTGATTAGCATCCACATCTCTTTGCATCCTTATGTACCCTTGTTCGCCCCATTCCGTACCCCACGAGTTCTTCACTAGCCAATACTTCATACCGTCATCGCTAGTGCCATACCCAATCGCAGCAACCCCATGATCCAATTCAGTGCCGCATGCTCCAGTGAATACACCACTCGAGTAGAATTGGAACTCGAAACCACCAGCATCAATCGCAACGGAAACCGGCTGACCAGCAACTGCCTTTAGCAGTGCTGCTTCACTATTGGCAGGCACGTCTTCATATCCCTTTATTCTTGCAGCACTGTTGGCTTCTTCCTTTACGTTACATTTTCCATCAACACCCTCATATGGGTAATTAGCCTCGGCATTTAGGCCGTGCTTCTCAATGAATTGGAAGCCACTGTCCATCCAACCACCATTACAGCCTTGATCCACACCTCCAACATCACAATCAACGAGTTCTTGCTCAGATAATGAGACTAATTTACCCGTTGTTATCGCATTAATTCCTTCAACAGCTGCAACAGCTGAAAATGCCCAACAACAACCTGCATTTCATATATATTGAGTTAGTGATTCTTTGGATAGAGATTCTAACATTCAATAAAGCAGAAATTTCAAAAATTGTAAATCAATTACCGCATTGCTGTTGATTCTTAATTGGTGTAACAGCTCCTTTCTTTCTCCAGTCCATAGAAGAAGGCACTGCAGTGAGATTTTCGTACTTGAAAGTTTGAGAGGAGCATATGTGTGCCTTGAAGCCATTGCGTGAAGCCTTGAATTCTTCATTGGTGAGATCCGCATAAGGATTGACACTTAGCTTGTAAGGTTTGTCATTAGCATTGTTGAAGGATTCTATGCGCTCTACATTTTCCTTAAATATCTTAAGGCGTCTCTCCTTTTCAACATCATCTTTGTAAACACGCCCATAACGAGCCATCCAATGCCCATGTCTCTCTTTCATAGACAGGTCAAGGAGGGCGCGGGCAGACACTCGGAAAGACGAAGTTCCTAAAATAATGAAGGCCATGGCAAGAAGCACATATGGCTTTGAGAATCCCATGTCTTTGTTTATGGTTGCCTAAGATTCCAAGATAATGAATATGTGGAGATATTGAATACCGAGTTTGTTCCTGGAATTTATAGACAAGGTTTGTCCATGAGAGGAGGAATGCTAATCTTGGAAGATTTTGCATGAAAGTTGTCCGCTCTGTTCTTCGTGCCAGTTAAGATAATGTGAAAAGAACCATTCCTTCCATGAACCCATGATCAATTGGATTTAATGATTGGATTTGGTTAAATGATGAAACATGTTTTGTCCTCTACAAACATAGAAGTCTTATTGACTTGGCAGAGCAAATGTTTTGAGATTGACTTGTTTTTGGAATTTTACTGCATATTAAATGTGAGATTGATTAAAATCTTACATACCGTACCAAATAAGCAGAATTGGAAATATTTGCTTCAGCTTGTGATAGAAACGAGAAAGTTCAAAAATACATATAGTTGTTAAGATTGTGATTTTACTAAAATGTATAAAATCGTATAAAATTGTGCAAAACCGATAAAATCATAAATGTGTATAATCATATATCTAAGTTCATAATTTGACTTAAAGTTTGCATCTAATTAATTTTGCATCCATTTTACTTAAGAAAAAATATAAAAAATTATAAACTCGTAAAACCGTATATTTTACTCATGATTTTGGCAATTATGAAAATATATATTTTCTTTTTTGAGATAATCCATACAGAAATTGAGAGAACCAATATAGATATTATCATTAAATTTAGATAGCTCGCTTTCAATTTTAAGGTATAGTTAACTATAAATAATAGACATACATTAATCTTGTGTATTATTTGAGCTCTTACATAACTATGCCATTTTTACGTTGAAAGCAATGCATAACAAAAATAGATTTGAGCGTGTCCGCTGGCCAAATTCGTCTTCGTCCAAGGAGTAGTTTGCTCCATTTGGGTCTTAGGTCTGGCCTGTATTTATTTAATTATTTCGGTATGCTGAGTTTTTAATAATTGTCATCTATAAAAGAGACAAAATATTAGAAATGGGCATGATTCGATTTGTTTCATTATTCATACTAACCAAACCAAATTGTAAGATTGTGATTCGGTTTTTTATAACAATGAACCATAACCAAGTCATATGGTATGATAGGGATTTTCTCATATTATAATATGTCGATTTGGTTCAACTTAGTTTATGGATTAAACCATATTATGTAGTTTTGGAGCATAATATTATTCATCGAACATTATACAACTAAAATGGTTTAACCGTTCATTAATAAGTAACTTTATTCGTGAAATGAACATATAATACATATTTTAAGTCAACCTCTTTATATAATGTAACATCCTAAATATAAGGTCATTTACAGCCCGCCACATATCTACACATAAGCATAGGTGCGCTAAGACTCAAAATCTACTAATATCCACCATGATTTACATTTAACTCATAAAAATCCAAGTTACACACATATTTATAATGGGTTACATCAATAATGATAAGTTCCAAACATGTTCACAATTGACAAATTAGAATTCACATTAACATTGTCAATATTAAGGGATGGCTCAAAGAGTCTACTAGAAAACATAAACAACTAATCCTGAACATAAAAGGGTTCATTCCCTAATCTAACATACATGATAACATAATATACATACTACACTTCCATCACAGAAAAGATATACTTGAGGAGTCCTATCCAAAACAAATGACTAGTCTATCCCCATAATCTATAACTACATCATATCCTGAGAGATCAAACACAAGGAATGTTAGTTGATCCTGAAAAGGAGAAAAAGAGTGAGTTGGAGCCTAGTACGATACCACCACAAACACACACATGATCTTGCATAAATAAGTCACGTACAATCCTAATTCTAATGTAGCAAACAACCAATTATTATCTTCAATTTAAGTCTAGCAATCAACATAGGGATAGCTCAGTATTCCAACAACACGCATGACATTTATAATATATATATGATATAGGGTGCTACCCAACATCCAAGAGTCCATGAGTCCAAGTATCCCTAAATATATTCATAATCATCTCTAGGTATAACTCTACTAAGGATAACGTTACACAATGATCATCGAGATGCCATGTTATCATTACTGATACTCTTGGTTCACTAACCACAACTAAGCACATGCAACACATAAACTTAATGGCTATATTTCAATTAGTCAATTTGAGATTCTAACCTAACAAGCACAAGCAAAAAAACAAAGCAGTACACATACCTGGAAATAGTTATGTTCCTATCCAGTATCCACTACTTGGATTATACACAATTAAATTGTCCATTTTTTCTATTTGCTTTGCTTAAACTCTCATTATATTCTTATCAATCTCGATTCTCCACCATTATAACTTAGATCCCAAATTCTTTAAGTATACTTAGATCATGAAGTAAAAAGTTTAGCTAATATAGTCATGTTTTGGCTAGAAAAGAATGATTTTCAGGGTATTATAACATATATAAACTAGTATACAAAGGGTTATAAGATTAGGTATCACTTAGGCAAACAAAATAGGTCATAAAAAGGTCTACGGGTGATACAAGGAGGTACACAACATCATGTTTCACTTTATGTTTTTTACTAGCAAAGTTTAAAAAATTCATAGAGATGAACACGAGCAAGAACACGAGACCATGTATACGTAGTATTCTTTACCATTCTTCTTTTGTTAAAAGCCATAAAGAGAAACAAGACTTGACACATGTAGCCATGTTCTTTTGGAAAGCATGATTTTCACATTCAGACGAGACTGTATAGGTTATGTACTTTTAGAAAACACCCTATTTCACAATTTTCATCTTATTTCCATGCCAATACTCATTAAACCCTTTTAAGTCTATTTCCATCACTCTTAACACTTCCATATACATGTCATTGACCTTAAAACCATACTTAAACATACACTACCTTCCTATGCCACATTTAACACTCATGATTAGAAACAAAATACATAAGAAATAAGTTATCTATTGCTTCCTTCTGAACTTTTCACGAATTCCCCAACGTCTACTTCACAACAACCACTTTCTCATTGGAATTCTTCCCTGGTCCCTTCATAGATCGATGCTACTCTTGTTCAATGGCTATTCACAGAATAACCGCATTATGTTATCATTTCCTTATCTAGTTTGTCCTAAATGATGAAAGGAGTTAAGAGAAATGACAACTTACTATAAAGATCTTGTTGAACCTCTTCGATATTAGAAGAAGGATGTTGATAGGAAGAGGAATACTGCTCTTTTCCTAAACGATGAAAAAGGGGAAATTGGCAATTAAAGATCCGCAAATCTATTTAAACCTTTCTGCCAAACAATGTATTTTTTAAAGGATCTAGATATTACTGTTATGCCCCTACTTAAATCTCATTATTTACCAAGTTGCCACTCCATTTAATTTATTACTTTTTAAAACATACTTAAGGTATTTCATATAATTTATAAATTATGGTTATAAAAGTTAAATGATTATATATTATAATGAATATATATTGAGAAATCTTCTAAGTACTATTTAATAATATTATTTTTCAGTTAAATGTAAAATGCTATTATGTTTTTAAAAAATAATTTCATTTGGATTTTACGAACTGGTTTAGTTTACCTCTCTAAATCTACCATAAATTTACGAACTAGTTCAATGTGGAAATAGTCTAAATCAATTTATAAAAAATATTATATTTTCAATTTGGTTTATAAATTGATTTAGCTTATTGGTGTATTTTTCATTCCAACCCTTGCCAAATACAACAAGAGTAGAGGATAGTAAGTATCCTTTAAAATTGAACTAGACATCAAACAAAAAAGATGTTTTGGTTAATAGAATGGCTATAGCACTCTAAGATATTATTAAGAAAAAAGGAAAAAAAATTAGTATTATAGGTGTCAAATTCATCGATAAAGTTTGAGGTATTCTGCTAGGTGAAAGACGGGAGTACTGGTGCACTATAGACCTGCGAACACAAAAAACTTGGTTAGTGGTATGCTAGGGGTTATCTAATATAGCCATTCCAATGCTTAAGTTAGTTATAGTTTCGAGTAAAGGTGGAAAAACACTAAGTAATCCTTTCAAAGAGAGTAGTATAGAGAGGGCCTTAAGGATTGTTCATCTACCTTCTTGAGGGTTAGGTGATCCCTTATATGAAGTGGCCATATCAAACTTCAAGGGGACCAAAGGACATCCTTTACACCTAGCAGGTTCTCGTTGGGCTACTTGCTGACTTGATCCATGGGATACAATAGTGTCAAGTGTAGATTGCTTTTATACTAGTATTTTAGCATGGATATGTTGGGTACAAAGGGCGGCTAGTCGAGGCACGGACTGTCAGGGAGATTTAGTTGTCAGGTCATTATAGGCCCTACGTTGAGGTCAAGTGTTGCGACTGGCATAATCTTACTAACCTTGGCCTCCATGTACAAGGTCGATATCGAGGTCATGGATACATGTTGCCTAGGTAACCTCAGGTCACTTAGGAGTTCATTTCCATCATTAGGGTGTGATGTGCTTGAGGGGCCTTTGAGGTGTGGGTTTTTCGGATGTTGGCATCGGGCCTGAGGAACCATTACTCTTTAGGTTTTGACCCAACAAGACTTAGCCAATAATCCACTGTCAACAATTAGAAAAGAAAAAAAAAATATATATATATATATAACAAAAGGGAAAAACGAGGTTTAATAAAATTTTAGTGAGTTAATGATATGATAATAAAAATTGATACCCATACATAGTTTATGAGTTTTTCCATTTAAGATCCATTCATTTCCCTCTGTTTTGCTCTTTAAGATTTGTTCGTGTAAATTAGTGACAATCGATAGTCAAGATTAAAATTCCTCTCTTAAACCCTTAATAAACACTTAATAATATGCTTACAACTAACCTTTGCCTTATAATCTATATATTTATTATATACATAAATATATATTTAAAAAAGAAGGATTAATATCACACATTGTATCTAAATTTTGATAAAATATACAATTACGTACTTAAAGCTTGAAATCGATCAATTTAGTATGTAAACTTTGAAATAGATAAGTTTTTTAGCTAAAAAAATCTTTCATGCACACAACTAGAGGTGAGTGAGTACAAGATAAGTAGGGAATTAAATTTAGTACCGGGAACCAACCTTATAACACTTTCTACCCACCTTGTTCTTATATCTTTTAATACCTATATTATACAAAGTACGCTATGGAACTTGTAGATTTTTCAATGAAATCTCTATATTTTTCTTCTTTTTCTTAAACTTCAAGTTTATAGTATTTGATATGATTTCATGTAATATATGAATTACCTTATTTTCATATATTCATTGTAAACAACATGTGGAATGAAATTTTAAAAGTAATTTGTTAAGTTATAAGTTCTCTATCATATCAAATATGTTTGTGTAAAATTTGAAACTTGTATCAAATACTTGTAAACCTATTTATGTGATATCAAATAAAATTTTATAACATATAGCAAATTCCAAAATTAAAAAATTTGGAACTATTTTTGTATTAATCAATCTGAGAAGATAAACAATATTTCTATAATTTGTGAGTTCAAATGCATACATACAATCGTAATTCTTCTTAAGTGAAAATAATAAGTTCTTCCAATATAAAATAGTACAAGTTCTTCAATAATGAAATTTTTGGAATGCAGTCTACAAATAATAATTTTGAGCAAAATTGGTTGAAAAATATAAAATAAAGTATTATAATATTTAATAAGGTAAATATAGGTGTCAACACCCCATTTTTTCCCCCTTTTTAAAAATAAAAAAATAATAAAAAATAATAAAAAATCATAAAAATAATAAAAAGGTAGAAAATACAATAAAAATTGAAAATTATAAAAAATAAATAAATTAGCTAAATTTAAAAATAAAAAAATTACAAAATTTGAAAAGAATATAAAAATTTGAAAATTAAGAAATCTAAAAAAATAATAATAATAATAAACCCCATCTTTAGTAAATAAGTTTTTAGAAGTTTAAAAAATCGAAAAAAGAAAGAGGAAGATTAAAAGACACTTATTTACTTTAAATGTGTTTTAAAACCAATTTATGTTGGCAATTTTGTAACTCCCAATCCTTCGAATCAATTCGTAACCGACGGCCATTAACGGCCGAATTCAAGTTTTGTAACGGTCGAATTCAAGTTTTGTAACCGATGGCCATTAATGGCCGAATTCAAGTTTTGTAACGGACGGCTATTAACAGTCGAATTCAAGTTTTGTAACCGATGGCCATTAATGGCCGAATTCGAGTTTCGTAACCGACGGCCATTAACGACTGAATTCAAGTTTTGTAACGGCCATATTCAAGTTTTGTAACCGACGGCCATTAATGGCCGAATTCAAGTTTTGTAACCGATGGCCATTAACGGCCGAATTCAAGTTTTGTAACCGACAGCCATTAACAGCCGAATTCAAGTTTTGTAACGGCCATTAATGGTCATGATCCGTTTCACTTCCCCTCCAGCTCTATATAAACCACAACCCCGATCTCCTCAAGACACAAGATCTAGATCTGAAAAAATTTCGAACAAGAGAGAGCATAGCAAGGGAAAATAAAAAAAATTCAAAAAAGAAAAAAAAAAGAGAGAGAGAACAAGAGCAAGAACCAAGCGACAATTTGATTGACAAGGTTCCAAGCTTTGTTCTTTATTTATTTTCTTTTCTTTTCTCTTCTTTTTATTTGAGTTATTATTATTATTTTTATTATTATTATTATTATTATTATTATTATTATGATGTTATAACATATATTAATATTGGATTAAAAAAATAAATAAAATGATAAATAAAAATGACAAAAGGGGTTTTCCAAAACCAAAATTGTTTTTTGAATAAAAAAATGAATTTGTTTTCAAAAATACTTTAATAAATGATGAATGAGATGAATGAAAATGAATGAATTGTTAGATATAATTTTTTTAGAATCATAGTAATCAATCAAGTTTTTCACCAAACTATCTTCATAAATTTGCTATGAAGATAATTATTAAAGCCTAATCAAAATTGTTTTCATAAATTGTCTATGAAAATAATTAAAAGTTTCAATCAAATCATCTTCATAAATTTGCTATGAAGATAATTAATCAAGTTTTTAATCAAATTATTTTCATAAATTGTCTATGAAAATAATTAAAAGTTTCAATCAAATCATCTTATAAATTTGCTATGAAGACAATTAATCAAGTTTTTCATCAAATTATTTTCATAAATTGTCTATGAAAATAATTAAAGTTTCAATCAAGTGATCTTCATAAATTTGCTATGAAATAATAATTCAAGTTTTTCATCAAATTATTTCATAAATTTACTATGAAGATAATAATCAAAAGTTTAATCAAGTTATTTTCATAAATTGTCTATGAGAATAATTCAAGTTTTTCATCAAATTATCTTCATAAATTTCCTATGAAGATAATCATTAAAGTTTAATCAAATTATTTTCATAAATTATCTATGAAAATAATTCAATTTTTCATCAAATTATCTTCATAAATTTGCTATGAAGATAATCATTAAAGTTTGTTCAAATTATTTTCATAAATTGTCTATGAAAATAATTCAAGTTTTCATCAAATTATCTTCATAAATTTGCTATGAAGATAATCATTAAGTTGTCTTCATAAATTTGCTATGAAGATAATAATCAAAAGTTTTCATCAAATTATCTTCATAAATTTGCTATGAAGATAATCATTAATTGTTCAAATTATTTTGCTATGAAAATAATCATAAAGTTTTCAATCAAATTATTTTCATAAATTTACTATGAAAATAACAAAGGTTTTCAATCAAATTATCTTCATAAATTTACTATGAAGATAATCATTAAGTTTTCATCAAGATTATTTTCATAAATTGGCTATGAAAATAATCAAAAATTTTCAATCAGAACATTTTCATAAATTTGCTATGAAAATATTCATTCAAGTTTAATCAAATTGATTTTTCATGTAGCATTAGAGTAGCCATGAATTATCATGAATTGGTTTTAGAAAAAATGATTTTTGGACTTAGAAAAATATGTTTTCATAAAATAAAAAATCAATTGATTAGATCATAGGATCATCAAAAATGGTTTCATAAAAATTCAAAATTTAATGAATTTAAAGTGAAAAGAGTTCAAAAATATAAAATTGATCAACAAATTAAGTTCTTTTTTAAAAGAACTACGTTTTGTCTGATCTCGATTAGCGAGTACGTAGGCACCTAGGGGCGACAATAAAAATGGAAAAAATGTTTTTGTTTTTAATATTGTGAATAATTATTTTGTAAATATAAGTTTTTTTTTAAAAAAAAAAGGAAATATATTTGTTGATATTCATATTCTAAAAAAAAATAAAAATGAAGAAAAG
The DNA here is from genome assembly GCA_024138025.1 of Combretum micranthum. Taxonomy (NCBI): domain Eukaryota; kingdom Viridiplantae; phylum Streptophyta; class Magnoliopsida; order Myrtales; family Combretaceae; genus Combretum; species Combretum micranthum. The sequence goes on along the minus strand of JAMXBD010001063.1, from coordinate 185,277 downwards.
CACATAAAAAATAAAAATGAATGATTTGACTTGTAAATATTTTGTTATAATGTTTATTTTAATTTTTGAGCATATAAAGGATAGATTATAAATTTAAAATTCCAAAAGTGGTAACCATTTGGTTTTAATAGGTTAGCCCCCGAATCCATGATATCTGGTTTTAAAAGTTTGGTTTTTAAATCAAATTTTCGCAGACTAGTAGCTAAGTTAGGATCAACCGACCCATTGATCCTAGCTTTTATTTTTTCCCGATTTATATCGGGTGGCGACTCTAAAAGTTTTCAAAAATTAAAATTTCTTTTAACCCCTAGTCGAGGATTCATGTTAAATGGTTTCTTTTAAAAAAAAATGTGAATTCGGTTAGAGAAATGAACCAGATAGTGGAAAATCCAGGCTCACGCTTGGCGACTCCACTGGGACTCCTAAATTTTTTTTAAAAAAAAGAGGGCTAGCCACTTAGGAATTTTAAATTTTAAATTTATCCTTTAAAATTGCTCGATTTTTTGTGAATATATACATTATAATTCTTTGTACATTATTTGGATAATTGTTTTGTGAATATATATACTAATCTTGCAGATAAAAAAAAAGAAGAAGGGGCAATAGTCTTATTTATTTATTTATTGATTCTTTGTACATATATTTGTCTTGTAAATATATTGTATACTAATATTTCAGGCATAAAAAAGGGGGGCAATAGATTATTCATTTACATTTGCATCTGCATATTAGCATAAATGTGTGCTAGATACGGTCGAACCCAGGCCGTCTTAAGAGCCTAAGCGAGGAGGACGAAGTAAGGTCTGGGGGCTGTGGCTTTCCACCCTCTAGATCAAGAAATGTCCTCCCACCCGGGGGACCTATAGAACCCTACCAAATCATGCATTTCAACATGGGATATGACCAAATTTTTTCAAAAAAAATGGAGTTGTATCATTTTTTTTCCAAATAAAAAATTTATTAAAAATAAAAAAGGGGTTTCAAAAAGAAAATTTAAAAAAAAATCAAAATTAAAAAAAATCAAATAAAACAAAATGTTTTTTAACCAATTCCAACAAATTCTAAAAAATGTGGAGTAATATTCTTTTAGTATTAGTTGGCCCTATAAGATAAATAAAAAAAATGATTTGATAAAGGTTTTTGAAACTATTGTTTTTAATACAACTCCTGTAAATATTTTTCAAAATTCTATTGGTCATTATCCCCATTTGCATTCGTGTGCTAGCATATGTGCATATTTGCATCCTTGCATTGTATATATTTTCTTAAAAAATGTGTAGAGTAGACTTGTATATATTCATAGAATATATTGTCCACCTATAGTTATAGGTCCTTTCCAACCAAAATTATCTTTGTCATAAGTATTCCATTTCATTGTCATCAAATCAATCATTTTGTAAATATTTGCCCCCACTTAAGGGGAGAGGGTCATTTGTTTACCTCTATTCTTGTAAGTTAGTTTTGCCTAAAGAAAAAACTTTGAGTTGTAAATAAATTTCCACTTTAGATTAGAAACATTCATTTTCCAAACCTCTTTTGTAAATAACCATTTTTTCAAAAAAAAAGAAGAGAATAACAAGTTTTTAAAATTTCTTTTCTAAAAAGAAAGAAAAAAAGAAAAAAGAATAAAAGTTTCAAAAAAAATGTATAAATAAATGAAGATAAAAGGAAAGTTGCCAACAGGAAAGAATATTTCAAAAAAATTGTTATCCCAATGATCATTCAGTAAAAGGCAATTGAAATCAAAATTAGGGGCAACCAAAAGGACTTTACCGATTAGGGGCATTTGATAAATCCAAATGGGGCATTTAGTTAAATATCTTGAGGCAATAAAAATGGATGATTGAAAGCCAAGAGAAATATCTCACTAAAAAATAATTGCCTAGGATGAAAAGAGGAAATTTAATCCTAAACACCAACCCTACACACTCGAGAGAGGAGTGAATTGGGAGAGATAAGGTGGACTCATTCCTTAAGGAGGTCTGTCTTGAATTTAGTACATGGGTCAAAATGAAATTAGGCATTCATTTCAAAATCTTAAACACATTTACCCTTTGTCAGCCCATTTGAGCTTATCATGGAAGTGTCTTAAAAATAAACCCTGTCAGGAACCACCCCACAATGGGGCAATCAGGAGGTTAGGGTCATTAACAAGGAGAAAAAGGATTAACTTGTATGCACTTATCCTAGTTGCATCAATTCAAGAGTAGTCAAATTGACGAAAATAAATCATTTCCTTTGAAAAAGAGTCTCCATCTCAAATCATGCACAACACATACACTTTGAGTTATAAGCCATAAAGAAAAACAAATCACCTTGGATTCATGTCCCAAAAAAGGAAAAAAGAAAAAAAAAGGGAAGAAAATACAAGAAAAGAAAAAGACAAGAAAAAATCAAGAGAGATCAACAAAAGAAAAAAAAGAAGAAGAAGAAGAAGCAAACAAGGTAATAATAAATCAATGGTTTGCAAACACAAATAGAAAACATAGCTCAAAATCATCAAAATTCATCAAAATTCAAGCCCCGCCCACAAATTCCACCCTTTGGAGAACTTTTTGGATCAAGGAGTTGATCTATAATACCTTGAAACTAGGACAAGTGCATCATCAAGTTTTCCTTAAGGGTTCTTGACTTGTAAACCGGGTTGTGTTGAAAAATTTTTCAGAAAAAAAAAGCCTTTATGAAATATCCTCTTTAATTAAAGCCAATAACCAAAAGCCCACATTACAGTCCAAAGAAGACCTAATAGATTGACTGATGTGTATTACTTGCAAGCCGGACCATAATTTTGGAATCCGAGTCAAAAGTGAAAATAGCCTAAAGAGTATGAGGAAGTCCTCTTTGACTAAGCAATCAAAATGATAACCAATCTTGGTATATAAATTGTCCACAGGGCATAAATTACTTGCACCAATTTGAAAAATACTGTCTCAAGTTTAGCAATTATTTGCCCAAAATTAAAAACAATGCCCCAATAGTGAATTGAAGTCCCAAAAGTAAAATTTTTTGCCCCCAATGATTAAAATTTTTCAATGAGAAACCTTAAGTGGTTTAATAGTCAAGCTTATGGCTGAACTGAAGTGAATGATCAATGGGCAAAACAATTCATTTTTACCTGTTGGTAACTTTCTTTGAAAGTAAAAGAAAAAGAGAAAGATTTTTCAAAAATATGTAAAAATTACCTTTGGTTCAAATCTTTGAAGATGAAAAAAAAAAAGACATTTCTGAGAAAAGTAGGGATTATAAGTCTATCACTTTCCCAATTAAATCTAAAAAAAGAGAAGGAAGTTAGGTTTTTCAAAACCACTTTTTCAACTAACTCTCTCAAATAAGTTTTTTTCAAAGAAATAGCAAATTTGTTGCTTTCTTAACTAAGTTTTTTTAAATAAAGAAATAGAAATTGTTGCTTTCTTAACCAAGTTTTTCAAAGAAATAGCAAATTCATTGCTTTCTGAACCAAGTCAATCTAATTCCAAGAAAGAGAAAGAAAATTCACTGCTTTCTCAAACAAATTTTTTAACCAAGTTTGTGAGATTATTGTTTTCTCAGCTAAATAACCCCAATGGATTGAAAAAATTGTGTACCTTTAGTCTAGACTCGACAGATAGTCTAGTACTGATAAAATTCCCAAATCCACCTTTCAAGATGGTGACCAAAATTACCAAATCCATCCTTTCAAGATGATGACCAATAAGACCAAAAATCCATCCATTCAAATGGTGATCAAGACCAAAATTTAAAAAATCATTCTTTCAAGATGGGATCAAAATTCAAATCCATTCCTTTCAAGATGGTGACCAAAATTCCAAAATCCATCCTTTTCAAGATGGTGACCAAAATTCCCAAAATCCTTGTTCGTCAAGGTAACCAAAATTCCCAAATCCATCCTTTCAAGATGGTGACCAAATTCCAAATCCATCCTTTCAAGATGGTGCCAAAATGCCCAAATCCATCCTTTCAAGATGGTGACCAAAATTCCAAATCCATCCTTTCAAGATGGTGATCAAAATTCAGAAATCCATCCATTCAAGATGGTGATCAAGACCAAATTAGAAATCCATCCCTTTCAATGGAGATCAAAATTCCAAATCCATCCTTTCAAGATGGTGACCAAAATTTCCAAATCCATCCTTTCAAGATGGTGACCAAAATTACCAAATCCATCCATTCAAGATTGGTGATCAAGAACCAAATTCAGAAATCCATCCTTCAAGATGTGACCAAAATTCCCAAATCCATCCTTCCAAGATGGTGACCAAAAATTCCAAATCCATCCTTTCAAGATGGTGACCAAATCCCAAAATCCTTGTTCGTCAAGGTAACCAAAATTCCCAAATCCATCCTTTCAAGATGGTGACCAAAATTCCAAATCCATCCTTTCAAGATGGTGACCAAAATTCCAAATCCATCTTTTCAAGATGGTGATCAACACCAAATTTAGAAATCCATCCATTCAAGAAGGTGACCAAAAACCCTTGTTCATCAGGTGACCCAAAATCCTTGTTTATCAAGGTGACCAAAAACCCTTGTTCATCAAGGCGACTAAAAATCCTTGTTTATCAAGGTGACCCAAAATCCTTGTTTATCAAGGTGACCTTCCAAAATCCTTGTTTATCAAGGTGACCATTTAAAGAATCTTTAGCTATCCAAGTTGGCTAATAGCCGTTCCTAAAACCCCTGCTTGTTAGGGTAATGTTTGGTAGTTAACCCTCAGGTTTAGGTCTTGGGCAAAAATGGTGTCTTTTTGTCTTTATAGTGGAGTTTTGTTCAAACTCCACCATAAAGAGGGCAGCTGTCAACACCCCATTTTGCCCCCTTTTTGAAAATAAAAAAATAATAAAAAAATCATAAAAATAATAAAAAAGGTAGAAAATACAATAAAAATTGAAAATTATAAAAATAAATAAATTAGCTAAATTTAAAAATAAAAAAATTACAAAATTCGAAAAGAATATAAAATTTGAAAATTAAGAAATCTAAAAAAAATAATAATAATAATAAACCCCATCTTTAGTAAATAAGTTTTTAGAAGTTTAAAAAATCGAAAAAAGAAAGAGGAAGATCAAAAGACACTTATTTACTTTAAATGTGCTTTAAAACCAACTTATGTTGGCAATTTTGTAACTCTCGATCCTTCGAATCAATTCGTAACCATCGGCCATTAACGGCCGAATTCAAGTTTTGTAACGGTCGAATTCAAGTTTTGTAACCAATGGCCATTAATGGCCGAATTCAAGTTTTGTAACGGACGGCTATTAACGGTCGAATTCAAGTTTTGTAACCAATGGCCATTAATGCCGAATTCAAGTTTTATAACCGACGTCATTAACGGCCGAATTCAAGTTTTGTAACGGCCATTAATGGTCGTGATCCGTTTCACTTCCCCTCCAGCTCTATATAAACCACAACCCCGATCCTCCTTAAGACACAAGATCCAGATCTGAAAAAATTTCGAACAAGAGAGAGCATAGCAAGGGAAAATAAAAAAAATTCAAAAAGAAAAAAAAAAGAGAGAGAACAAGAGCAAGAACCAAGCGAATTCAAACTTTCACCACCATCAAGCCGCTGCCGCTCTGACTGCCGTCTAAGCCACCTCCAAGCCACCACCGACAGCTCCCATAACCACTCGAGCTCCAACAGCCACACAAGCATTTGCCCAATTTGATTGACAAGGTTCCAAGCTTGTTCTTTGTTCTTTTTTTTTTTCTTTCTTTTCTCTTCTTTTTATTATTATTATTATTATTATTATTATTATTATTATTATTATTATTATTATTATAACATATATTAATATTGGATTAAAAAAATAAATGAAATGATCAATAAAAATGACAAAAGGGGTTTTCCAAAACCAAAATTGTTTTTTGAATAAAAAAATGAATTTGTTTTCAAAAATACTTTAATAAATGATGAATGAGATGAATGAAAATGAATGAATTGTTAGATATAATTTTTTTAGAATCATAGTAATCAATCAAGTTTTTCACCAAACTATCTTCATAAATTTGCTATGAAGATAATTATTAAAGCCTAATCAAAATTGTTTTCATAAATTTCTATGAAAATAATTAAAAGTTTCAATCAAATCATCTTCATAAATTTGCTATAAAGATAATTAATCAAGTTTTTCATCAAATTATTTTCATAAATTGTCTATGAAAATAATTAAAAGTTTCAATCAAATCATCTTCATAAATTTGCTATGAAGATAATTAGTCAAGTTTTTCATCAAATTATTTTCATAAATTGTCTATGAAAATAATTAAAAGTTTCAATCAAGTGATCTTCATAAATTTGCTATGAAGATAATAATTCAAGTTTTTCATCAAATTATTTTCATAAATTTACTATGAAGATAATAATCAAAAGTTTAATCAAGTTATTTTCATAAATTATCTATGAAAATAATTCAATTTTTTCATCAAATTATCTTCATAAATTTCCTATGAAGATAATCATTAAAGTTTAATCAAGTTATTTTCATAAATTGTCTATGAAAATAATTCAAGTTTTCATCAAATTATCTTCATAAATTTGCTATGAAGATAATCATTAAAGTTTGTTCAAATTATTTTCATAAATTCTATGAAAATAATTCAAGTTTTCATCAAATTATCTTCATAAATTTGCTATGAAGATAATCATTAAGTTGTATTCATAAATTTGCTATGAAGATAATAATCAAAAGTTTTCATCAAATTATCTTCATAAATTTGCTATGAAGATAATCATTAAATTGTTCAAATTATTTTGCTATGAAAATAATCATAAAGTTTTCAATCAAATTATTTTCATAAATTTACTATGAAAATAACTAAAGGTTTTCAATCAAATTATCTTCATAAATTTACTATGAAGATAATCATTAAGTTTTCATCAAGATTATTTTCATAAATTGGCTATGAAAATAATCAAAAATTTTCAATCAGAACATTTTCATAAATTTGCTATGAAAATATTCATTCAAGTTTAATCAAATTGATTTTTCATGTAGCATTAGAGTAGCCATGAATTATCATGAATTGGTTTTAGAAAAAATGATTTTGGACTTAGAAAAATATGTTTTCATAAAATAAAAAATCAATTGATTAGATCATAGGATCATCAAAAATGGTTTCATAAAAATTCAAAATTTAATGAATTTAAAGTGAAAAGAGTTCAAAAATATAAAATTGATCAACAAATTAAGTTCTTTTTTAAAAGAACTACGTTTTGTCTGATCTCGATTAGCGAGTACGTAGGCACCTACGGGGCGACAATAAAAATGGAAAAAATGTTTTTGTTTTTAATATTGTGAATAATTATTTTGTAAATATAAGTTTTTTTTGTAAAAAAAAAAGGAAATATATTTGTTGATATTCATATTCTAAAAAAAAATTAAAAATGAAGAAAAGCACATAAAAATATAAAATGAATGATTTGACTTGTAAATATTTGTTATAATGTTTTTTTTGAATTTTTGAGCATATAAAGGATATATTATAAATTTAAAATTCCAAAAGTGGTAACCATTTGGTTTTAATAGGTTAGCCCCCGAATCCATGATATCTGGTTTTAAAAGTTTGGTTTTTAAATCAAATTTTCGCAGACTAGTAGCTAAGTTAGGATCAACCGACCCATTGATCCTAGCTTTTATTTTTTCCCGATTTATATCGGGTGGCGACTCTAAAAAGTTTTCAAACATTAAAATTTCTTTTAACCCCTAGTCGAGGATTCATGTTAAATGGGTTCGGGTTTAATGTGAATCGGGTTAGGAGAAATGAACCAGATAGTGGGAAAATCCAGGCTCGACAATAGGCTACCTTAGAATATTTACTTTTTATATATTAGAGTATAGGCTCTAGGATAGGTATAGGTTATAAAAACCTTGTACCTATACCTTATCCTACGAGAATAGGATTCTAAAAATTTATACTTGTATCTCATCTAGTAACTCTTAATACCTTCATGGATCCTACTAAGCCGAGCAAGGTATTGATAGGTACCTTGCACAATAGAGCTTACCTACTCACCCCTAACATTAATGGTACCTCTAAAAAATTCTTTCAGGTACTAAATTGATCAATTTCAAAGTTCATTAAATTGATCATTTCCGAAATTTAACTGTAATCCCTAAGAAGTTCATAATCCCAAAGAATTTCCTAACTTATGTTTAGAAATTAGAGAATAAATCCCTATAGAAATAAAAGATATCAAAGACAATATTACAAGATATAAGTCACAATTTTACTAATATGACTATATAATCCTAAAGTGTAGTGTCAATCACTAAATATCTAGGGTATATTGGTTAGTCAATAATAGCTTAGAAATAAATTACGTAAACATAAAACGCTAAAAATTTATTTTATGAGATTTAAAACCTAAACTTTATCTTTAATATTATTATCTTAAAATAAATTAGGCATTGGTTGTATATTAATTAATATCTATATGATATCATAAAATTAATCATTTTATACATTATAAGCTTTGAATTTGTGAGTCTACACTAAAAACATTTCCTAAAAATGCCTGAAATATTGATAATATTTATTTCACCATAAAACATATGAGGAGGGTAAACTTGTCCATTTTTTTATAAAGTCTTCTTCATTAATTATTTGAAATGACATTTTCAACTTAAGTACAACTAACTTTCTTTTACTTGTAACAACTGAAATTTGAAAATTTACACTAGCTAGACGTTATCATCACCAGAAGATAAACATAAATTTTTAAAATCTGCTTTACCAATATAATCTCATATAATTATTACAATATCTTACTTATCAAACGCAAAACTTTATGAACATAAATCGCCTTTCTCCTTTTACTTACATTAACATCAAAAACCCATAAACCATTTCGCCAAATTACTACTTCAACATTAGAAAATCTCTAAGAAATAACATTCCAAACACTATTACTAGTATTTTTTAAGAAGTAGGTAAAGCAAACACACAAAGCGCCTCAATCATACAAGGGTTTTTTTTTTTTTAAAACTATAGTAAGTTAATTATGTTAAGTGCAATAGTATACATTCATACATATTTTATTGTTTAAACATAAAACTCTAAGTTTAGCATATGTAATAGGTTAATAAACTAGACCTAGATTTATCAAAGAAGAATAAATGAGTCTGTACACTTAACTTTGTGAAGTTGATCACATATAGGGTTTTAGTATGTTTCCTAATGGTTTATGAGTAGAAGTAACTTTACTTAACAATAATAAACATGATAGTTATGTAGTAAAATAGAGAAAAACTACTATAAATACTTATACTTGAATCTTTCAACTAAACAGGGGAAAATGGTGGATCTAAGTGTAACTATTTAAAATTTGTTAAACATAGTTGTCTATAGTAGTTATACTAGATCAATCCATAGATATGTTTTAACCAGCGAATTAATCTGAGAAGAAGTTAGTTTTGTTAAGAGAACTATTATTTGTCCATGTGTTTTTACCACGATATATCTACTAAAGCAATGTTTGAGAACAATCATGGTCTTAACTTATCTTATGCTTGCCTTTGAACATAATACTCTATCAAATCGTGGACATATTGGAAATTATGATTGCAAGCCACAATTGACTCTGTGTTTACGTTTGAAATCAAGGAGAATGAAGTATGATCACAGTTTCAATCGAGGTCAAAATCACACCCGTGATTAATATCCCTGCGGTTAAATTTGTGAAAGCTACAAACAAAAAGGGTAAATTACACCAGTGAGTCACAGCGTTTAGGGGGTAAGTTCATTTTGGGTCACAATATTTGGGGGGTAAGTTCATTTTAGATCACAATGTTTATAAAAGTGATTCAATTCAGATCAAGGTAGACACATAATATCTTCTCCTGTTGACATGTGCCACCTCCTATTGACAAGTGTCACCCTTCTCCTATTGGCATGCGTCCACCATGACCTAAATTGAATCACTTTTCTAAACGTTGTGACCCAAAATGAATTTACCCCCTAACTGTTGTGACCCAAAATAAATTTTTCCAAACATTATGACCCAAAATGAACTTACCCCCAAACGTTGTGACCTACTGGTGTAATTTACCCTAAACAAAAATGAAAATGAAGTTGAGCATAGCTTCAATTGCAGTCAAAATCATACCTGTGGTTGAGTCCGATTCACTTCATGATTGAAACTATGTAAAACATAACTTATGGATGTAGTTGAATCGCAACCTCTATTTAAAATGCGATAGAATCTATTTCAAAAACACACTTTTTTCTTCGCTAACTACGATTAAAAACTGTAATCTCTAAAGAATTTTATAAACTCTAATTTACAAATTCGTTTTGCTTTATGAGGTGTCGCCTCTAAAACTTTGTAAAGGGCGTTGTACCTTTGATCCTTATCTACTAACTAGCTAGTAGAACTGTTGTATTCATAGCGTCTTATAATTTCTCAAAGACAAGTAAAATAAGAAATTATAACATAAGTTTAGGATACTTAAGCTCTAACAGGAGCTATTAATTAGCTATATATTTATTAACATATGTTTATTATCTTTGTAGGGATTATAAAAGCATTAAGACCATTTTAAGTGTCATTCCAAGTTGTGCCTAGCTATAGTGCTGACTCAGTCCTAAACCTAAGATGTTTCAAAAGATCATATCAAGTGAACAATTATGCTTAGATGAGGGAGTTCTAATGATCTGCTATCTACTTATGCTTACTAGTACTTGTTGTCATTTTTATTATATTACTCATTTGTTAAATGACTGATTATTGTAAGTGTTATCATCTGCATATTCGCCAGAATGAAAGGATAACTTTAAGTACCTGGCAAAATTAATGGGATATATTCATCGCCTATGATTGAAATTCCTTTCCCCCACTACGAAAAAAGTAGGAAGCGTCCCAAATTTGCAATTGAAAGCATTTTCAAAATGTATATCTAAAGAAACACGACTTGGGGTATCTCAAGTTGCTCTATTATTCTTTTGAAATTATAGAGTTCTACCAAAATAGTTTATTAAGTAAACTTGAGACATTTCTAAGTAATGTTTTGACAATACATGTTGCCTAAGTGACGGTCTACTTGTCATGTGGTGATGGTAGATGTCACTTGACTCAGGGTCTACTTGTTATAATCACCATCTTTAAGCAACGGTAGATGTTGCTTGAGTCAAGGTCTACCTATCATATTCATTAATGTTAAGCAAGGATGGATATTACCTCAGTCAAGGCTAAGTCAGAGTCTATCCTAGATAATTAAAGTGTAGACCACACAAATCTACACCATTTATGGCTCTATACTATCATAGATGTATTGATTGCATTCATATCGTGTGTAAATAGGTTTTTGTAAATGTTAATTTAACACTTGATTACCTATGTGACTGGTAGTGGTGAGGAATGAACTCACTAAGTCGTGGTTTTGCTCACACCCCTGTGTCACATTTGCTACACGGGAATCGTTTAGAATGGAATGGATTGGAATGGGAGGAATTGATTGAAATGGAATAGGAGACAAAATAATAAATTCATTTCTTTGTTTGCATACATCATGAAATGGAATGGAATTGATAAGTTATTTTTCAAAAATATCCCTAGTAATTAATGTGAATGGTAAATAAGTAAGAATCAAAAGGTAATTCAATATTATTCATTTATGATTAATGAATGGGATCGCAATTCTACCTTCTCAAAGGGGGAATCAAATTCCCCTTCAAATTCAGAATCGTTGATTTCGGCTTTTAAAAATGCAACCAAACATAACAATGGAAATAGAAACCCAGAATTGCAATTCCATTTTGGGTTTATTGCCGCATACCAAACGTAATACTATAGTTCTTTTACAAGATTATGGCATGCTATGGGACTGGGTTAGGAATTGAGTGAAGAGTGCCTCTCATCTAGATTCCTTAAAGGTAGATAGAAGGATAGGTTACTTGTACTATAGAAATGAAATATGATTTAGATTAATTATAAATTTAGTTGAAACTCTAATCTGTGGAGGATTAAACCCGAGCTTAATTTTTAGTAGGGGATACTGGTTCTCTACAATTCTAGTGAATTGTGGAAAAACCGAATTCCTTATTTATAAAAACGTATTGATACAATTGAATCTTGTAAAGTAAATAATTAGGTAGAGTCTTATAATCTCTTATTTGTAAAACGGTTCCCATATTATGAGTACACATGTGGAATGTTAACTATAAGATAATCATACTAGGTTTCTCGATTCTGTTTTAACTGTCCACAGCACAGAGTATTCTAGTTGCACAATTCTTATGTGTCTTTCTAGGGCCTCAAATTGATTAATACAAATATTTGTGACTCCAGTTTGTTACATAATGCATTGGTATTATTAGGGTCCTCTGTAGGAGTGTGATTAGGTACTTAATTGCATATTTTATCAAAGTTCAAGTACCATTTGTGACATTTTCTCTATAAAGGATATGTATCAATTTAAATGTCATATATAGATATTTATTATACATGTAATTTACATATATATTGTATAGCACATATATATACAACATATGATTATATATAACATATGAAGTATAATAAATTTATCTATATGTTATGTGTAATTTATATTTTGACATATATTTATAGTGTGTTGTATATTATCAATATTGTATAATACATACACATATATAACATCATTTTATCTAACAAATGAACTATGCAATATAATATGTGTGTGTGTGTGATTTTTTTATCTGTATTTAATTATAATTCATATTTCATGTGCTATATGCTATATAAATGTAATGTATACAATCTAACATATATATTTCATTTATCTATAACATATAGATTATACTTAGTAAATGAATTAATACCATATATATATATATATATGTTAATGTGTCAATTATATAAATATATTTATTCCCTATTATTTCTTGTCCCATATGATTTAGTTTATCCTTTTATTACACGTCACCTTACTTGGTGGATAAATTTCAATAGAGTTATAATGGGTAAAGAACATGTTATAGGTATAGTAAATGGGTTGTGGCATGCGAGCTGTGGGCCTGCACAGCACGCACAGCATGCAAAGGAAAAGACAAAAGCATAAGTATGCGCAAGTCGTACACAGCACTTGAGGCATGTAGCACACGATGCATGTGAAATAAGTGGGTCTGCATGGCATGGCACGCAAGATATGTGAACTAGCACATGGAGCCTTTTTAAATAATAATATGAAAAATAGTGATTTATTTTTTAAAATTTATTGTAAATTGTATTTAAATAAATAAATTGTTTTGTTTTATTATTTTAATTGAATATATTTTTCTTCTTAAAAAATACAATATATTTAGAACAATTGTAAATTATTAAATAAATAAAATTAATAAATGCATTGGGATCGAAAGAAAATTAAATTTTATTAATTACATTTTTTAACTACAAAAAATTAACAAAAGATTTTAAAAAAAGGAAAAAAAAAAAAAACCCTCATCAACATTATAAACCTTCCTAAAAACCCCTTCCAAGTGCAGCCTCACCCCACTGTTTTATTTGCATCTGCTGTTGTAAATTCGTTGGTGACAATGACTCCCTTGATCTTGAGCCACTGTCCTCAAGCCACCAAAAGTGTTGATCTATTTGCTTCCTGCTAACAACATCATACCAATCTTTTAAGCACACACATGCTTCAATAGTGGCATCTTTTAGCCTATGGCAATGAGGTTTGAGGACTCGTCAACCTGAACTGAAAGTTGACTCTAATGAAACTATTGATGCTAGAGAAACCAAAACATCCCATGCTAATATGGAAAGTACTAACATCATGTGTGCCCTCTTCTTTCACCACCTGAGGACATTAAAATCATCCCCCTTGTTCCTCCCTCCCTCTTTTGGTTACTCTTTATCAAGTTGTTGGACCTCGTATACCAACATGTCACTAAAGATTTCCTAGGAAGCGGTATATTTGCTCCCAACATCCTAGGTAATTGTTTACTGCTCTTTGAAAAATCCTAAGATGATGACTGTTGGATCATTGTGGTTGGATAGCGTGGATTCATTTAATCACGACATCAATATAAGGCTTTAGGAAATTTGTTATTGCAATATGAAAACTTACAACCTCTAATTTTGATCGGCCACACCAATATTCTTATAGAAGTCCTTAAGAAGTACATTAGTCACACGAAACTTATACCGTGAATTTAGCATTGTTGCAACACGGAAAAGTGGGGGAAGAGGGACAAAATAATCGCAAAGCTTAGTAGCCATTGCAAACACAATAGCAGTTAGATCAGGATCGAAACTATAGTTACTCAGCACGTCCGATATGTCAACCAAGTGGGGAAGTACCCACTACTAGGGTAGTAGTAACTTGATAAATGCTATGTTGGGCTAAGAAATGCCTTCAAGACCCCTTTATATGCATGAGTTATTCGTCAATTGCAACTCTCCATTAGACTAATATTAGGATTAGAGGGATTGAGTAATGTATTGTACAAATGAGTTAGAGCCCTTTTGCACTTCATTGTCCCGATAAAGCATTTTGAGCGTAGAATTCTACTTGGTTACATAATCAAGTGCAGGCAACTTTTGCTCTAAATGGTTATGCCTTGACAAATTCTATGTACATCCATTTAAATCTCCATGAAACATGAAGATAGTTAATTGCATATCTTATTTTACAATCTGTATGTCAAGGCCACAAGTTCCATGGCCTGCTAGCATTGCCAAATTCATAAAATGGCAAACACATAGAATGTGAAAGAACTTCCCATTACATACTGCATTAACGATTGCTTTAGATAACGAATGGAAGCAATGCTATTTGATGCATTATCGAATGATACACAAAATATAGTATGTATATCGTACAATTGGATGGCTTCTAAGATGTTGCCTAGCCGATGTGTCTCTCCTAAAATGGCTTGAAAGCAATAATCCACTTTTGGATTAACCGCTGTTCATCTATCTAGTGAGTGGTTACACATATATAGCGTCTATTTAGATTGTCTATTTTTTATATGTATCTTTATCTGTATCAAAATGATATATGTATATATGTCTAATTTGCATCTTTTTTTTTTTTGTCTATATTTGATCTTTTTATGAAAACTGTCAACTATTTTTTATCTGTATCTATTTATTGATAAACGATTTTATTAGGAAAAAAAATATCTATATCTATTGGAAAAAGCTATCTAAGCAGACCTATAGATAGATTGTATATCATTGATGGGAGATTTTCACATCTCTGAGATGAGCGAGACACTACACATAAGCAAAACTAAGTATATTATTTAAACCAAAAGTAAACATCATAAATCAGTGTATGATTTAAAAAATTACATAAACAACAAATTATTTTTAGGATTTTACATGGAAGAAAAGTTTGATAGAACCTCCTTTAGAGCTTCACGTCTTTTCTCAAAAAGGCTCATCATATCATCTTTTAACATTTGTTAGCCCGCATATTGGTATAGGGGTTGCATGGCCCCCATACTCCAATTGTCAAATTTTTCATGACTGATTGCATGGAATGATATATTTGTAGCTATCATCCATTCCACTAGCTGGTCTTGCACATCTTGCTAATTGAATTGCCAAGTCGCGAGATCAACATGCTTAGTATAAGAGTTGTTTCCATTGGAGGGGTCCTTCACCACAACATGCTCTTTGGATATGTATGCTTCTATGTGTCAATTCAAGTATCTCGTGCCATTGTTGGACACACATGACAACTTATTACTGCAAGTTTGACAAATGGCATGTTTAAGTGCTCCATTTGAAGTGGATTCTTCAATTTCTATAAAATACTTCCAGACGGGTGTTGTCTTCTTCCTATGATGTCTCGAAGAATCGCTGGTCATGGCAGAGTCATTATTACTCTATGTTGGGAATGATTGTTTGATTGGGGTGAAAGCTGTTGCGTACAAATAGAAAATACTTACAGTTAATTATATATTCAAAAAAAAAAAAAAAACAACGAAAGTTACCCCTCTATCATTCCCACTCACTATGGAAGGCGATTGTGTAACTACTAGTGGAGATTGTGAATACCCTGCCCCGGTTGCTTCTTGTCCGAGGATATATACCACATCGGTAGCAAGGACATAGGTACTAAATATTTAAGATTCTCCATTTGATTCGTTAAGGTGGTGAATCCTTGTGTAGTGTTTACATATTCATTACAAAAAATCCACAACTCATTGAACTTGTTGAAGTTGGGCAAATCAACATGGTTGTTATTCCCACCGGCATTGATAGTTAAGGATAACATAAGGAGAAACTAAGTGCATCAAGGGAGAAAACTAGTCGAAGATCTTAGTTGGAAACACTTGTAAGCTAAAAACTTGATCATATGCGCGATTTGAACAAAATGACTGGCACTTTATATATTGTCAAATAACAACGTGGCCACGTTGGGCAAAGAGGTAGCCACATTGGGGTCCAACGTAGCCACGTTAGTCTTTTTTTTTTTCTTTTAATTATTGGTAGCTAACATGAGCACTTCTGACCTGAAAGCGTGAATGTCAATTACCTACTTAATTTCTAAAGTGGGCATGTTGTGATTTTTTTTTTTTAACTTTAGCATAAACAAACATTGCCCATTCTCTATATTGAAGTGGGCACATTAGATGAATTTTTTAAAAATGTTTTAGCACCAACATGCCTACTTTAGGCTAAATGTAGCCACTTTGGTGCCCAACATTAAATTTTGTTTTCAACATTAGGCACAACGTACATACATTTGTTTCTAACATGGGTACTTTCGTACTCAATGTTTAAATTTTTTGAACATTATTCTCTAATGTGCGCACATTGGGGGCTAAAGTAAGCATGTTGATGCCTAAATAGTAAAAAAAAAAAAAAGAACATTAGGTATCAACATGCATACGTTGGTCCAACGTTCAAAAGTCTGCCCACGTTTATTTAAAGGATTTCGATGTGGGCACTTTACAATTCACTTTCCACATGTTATTCTTTCTTTTTTCTTTAGAAAACACTTCCCATTGCATCTTCACACAAAAAAAAACATATATAAACCATAGAAGGTCATGGAGAATCATCTTGTCAACGTAGACATGGCAAGAAACAATCAAAAAGCCATCATCGTGTCCATACACTATCACCTTCTTCTATTCCACTGGCATCTTCTCCTAATCTTTTTTATCTCCACTTTCCTAAATTTCAAATGAGAGAACAGTTGGGAAACATGTTCTTCACTTAACCCATTTTATTATGGAAGGATTATGATTTGAAATCGCCAAATGTTGTCTATGACTTCAACAATGTCCTTGCTGCCACCAAGTTATTGCCACTATTTCAGTTTTCAAATGTGATTTATCTCGATGTTATTTAAATATTCTATTCGAACGCAACTACAAAAGAAGTCATGGAGGATAAATCTTTCGCTCCCTTAATTGAAACTAATCGGTCTAGCCCATCAACAGTGACAACTTATCTTTTCAACATAGTGATTCGCATCACGCCAGAAGCCATCAACCATTTGTTGCATCTAAACAACAAGGGCGCGAGGATGGATAACGATTGGGATTCAAGAGGTGCATTCGTCCAAATTTGTTGTGTTCCTATTTGTGAAGGTGAGTCTGTTGCTAATCACCTCAAGTATACCAATGAAATTAACCTAACCTCAATTTGTCAGTTGATACATCACATGGCATGCTACGACATCTGCACAAAGAAACACAAACAACTTGACTATTGATGACATGTTCTTAATGGATTCAATATCACAACATCAGCCGTTTGATGTCGGCTACATGATCGTGCGAACTTTCCAATGGGTACTGGGAGAAAGGATTCTCACTTAGCATATGGAAGGTTAATAACAACCCTTTGCACTGCATATGGATTCGACCTTACAAGTTATGCTGTAACACAAGTGAATGGCAAATTCAAAAAAGCCGACATCCAATTAAAAATGCATTTCATGTATGTTCATCAAAACAACCAATACTATAAGGCTAAAGGTGGTGGTCAAGGTCAAGGATAGCCACAACAACATTGGGGAGATGATATTAGGGTAGATTTGAATTTCAACATTGAAGGATTAGCCCTACCTTGGCATAGTGAACCAATGGATAAGGAAGGACAAGGCCAGTAGCCCATCAACAAGGAGAGCCTAATCACGATAGGTTTGGTATGAGTTCCATAATGGAACATTTGGATCAGATTCAAAAGGCTCAAAACAAGCAGCGGGAACTTATTAGGCAACATAATCAAACGCTCGAAGATCATAATCGAATACTCAAGGGTCAATGTACAATGCTCCAGCATTACCAGACGCTTTGAAGTCATAATGGAGTACTCCAAAGTGTCAATTCTAAGTATGATCAAATTACCAAATTTCAAGAAGACTTCTTCTAATGGGCCGGCTACTAACCAAGGGTACAGCCACCACCACTACACACATCATCCCCCGGGCGGTGTAGATGATTGTGGTCAGCAAGTCAGCTAAGATCTTCATTCCCCATATTTTTCCAAAATATCATAATTGTGTTTTTTTTTTTTTCTAGTAGGTAATTACATGTTATCAATGAAATGAATGGGTGATATTATTCTTTATCAGTTGTTTAGGTTACACTTATAAAAATGTAAAAATTAATTTATTATATTTATATTATAAAATTTTTATAACTTATTTAAGTAATTTTCATACTCAAATTTCTAAAAAAAACTAACAAAACCATTAGGAAAAAAAATGCAGTGGAAAAAACAAATAAATCGAAAACCATACAGGTTGCGTAAAACAAAACCTAATTAAAGGCACACGAACTGACATGGAGGCACACAACATGACACGTGAATAAATGGGTTGACATGGCATGGCATGGCATGTAAAAAAGAAAGCACGAGAAGCACGGCATACGAGCCACGCAAGCACAAATAGGCTGGCACACGACATGCAAAGCACGCAAAATTTCGCACATAGATAGCACGACATGATCCATTGACCATGCCTATATGTCTAATAAAATTACAAAATAAAATTATCAAAACATGGGTCAAATGAGAAAATTACTAAAATACATTGCAAAATTGCGTTTGAGACAAGATATACATTTTCATATGAATATCATGTATATAAGATGGGATATAAAGTTTTTGCACTATCACTACATTACGTTTAATAATAGCAATACACATATCACTATTTTTTTTAACACAATATAGGCATCACAAAAGCACAATCTCTCTTCTCCATCACTCCATAGTGTCAACGATGTTGACATCCTTCACAATCCTCCAATAAGCATCCGCTTCTTCTTTTGCATCTTTTTCTTCTCAATCCGTATTTCCAAATTACTACTCCAGCCATCATGTACAGCCTTTCTCTCACATTGAAACGATTAAGAAATGGTATAAGAAGAACCTTAATTTGCATCTTAATAAACACTTTAATTTACAATCTAGCTATAAATCGGGTCTTACTCTAGCGATATACATGCATCGCGTGTTATTATTGCGATATACATCCAAGAATATAAAATTTGCATATCTTGTGTATGAATTGCGATTTTGTTATTATATGTTAGTAATTATTTTTAATTAATTCGATCTTATTTGAGAAATTATTATCAACAAGAGATATAAACAATTAATTATTTCAAGTTTTGATATACATAACTTATTCAAATTACAGTTAATAACAATTCTAAAAACTATACTTTTTCATAATATTATACTATCATTTTTTTTAGATAATATCACAAATGGTACTTCAACTTTGGCAAAGTATATGCAATTAGGTATTTAAACTTTGAAAATGATTACTTTAGTACTTGGACTTTGAAATTGATCAATTTAATATATGAAAAATTTTTAAATAGATCAATTTAATATCTAAAAAAACTTCATGGCAGTATTGTTAGCGTGCACAAAAAGTTATTTTAGGTAGTAAATTTGGCAATTTCAAAGTTTAGGTAATAAACTAATCAATTTCAAACTTATATACATAATTATATATTTTGTCAAAGGTTACATACTATTTATGACATTAACCCCCTTTTGTTGGGTTTTTGTACACATAACATATAATATTTATTGTTTTTTCCTCATTTATTAGTTTGTCTTGTCTAATTATTTGACTCATATATCTAGACCTCATTATGAGAAGAAGTTATTGTTCATTAAAGTTTGTAAATCCTTTTTTGTATATAAATTATCAAATGAGATAACATCACGAATAACACCGAACTTTGCAAAATATGCAATCAAGTACTTGAGCTTTAAAATTGATTAATTTATTATCTAAATTTTGAAATGGATTAATTTAGTACCTAAAAAACTTTGAAGTTAATCAATTAGTACCTAAAAGAACTTGATAAGAGCACTGTTGATGTGTACAAAAAGTTCTCTCATGTACTAAATCGATTAATTTCAAAATTTACATACTAAATTGATCAATTTCAAAGTTTAGATACCTAATTCCATCTTTTTTTTAAGTATAGGTATCATTCATAACATTAACCCTTATGAAATCATTATGCATAGAGAGTGAGAGAGAGAAGCTAGAAAGAGTATTAACAAATTCCAATTTCTCATTTTATATAGAAGGGAAAATTGCATTCTACATGGTTGGGAAAAAGAAGAACATCAAAAACAAAAAAGAAAAAGAAGAAATAAAAACTAAGTTTAATTTTTTCGAAGGTGGAGATCAAAGTAGAAATGATGCTGGATATGGCGGTGGATTATCTCAGCACCAATCATAGATTTTTCTACTCATGGTGGCAACCTTGGTTGAAATTTTTTATTTGCTCAACATCCATTGTTAATCTAATAGACTATAAAATAAATGCGTGGTTATGTTATACTTATTCTCTTTATTCATTGCGAGTCTGCAATAATGCTTTAAGTTTAGGTTAGATGGACTCTTCCTCCCTTTGTAAGGCCTCCTTTTCTCCTATCAGAATCCACTTCAATAAGTGATATAAGTGTAATAGATATTTACCAACTCTGTAAGTCTAAATATAAATGTAGACACCTCATTTTTGCTTCCCTTTTTAATTTATTTTTGCCAGGTTTACAAGAAAATTAAAAAAAAATACAAAACCCCGAAAAAAACAAAATTTTAAAAAAATTACAAAACTGAAAAAATTAATGGAAGATGATTAGGTGAAATTTTTTTTTAACGCTAGTAGTCATGTGCCAAGCATGTGGTCTTCTTCCAACTTGATCAGCGCATAGACAACAAGGGAGAGGGGCACCCGCAGGTTGAGCCAAATCAACGTTGGTTTGGATTTGTTTTTATCAAACTTGACATGAATCTGATCCAAACACTGTCTAGATTCATAATACATAACATCATAAAAGGATAAAAACAAATCAAAAGAACAGGAAGAGATAAGGATTTGTGATAACAATATGATATAAATCTATCGGAAATCCTCACTAAAACCAGAATTGGATATGCATATACAAGGATTAAGCTTTATCAACAGTGCTTTGAACGCTTTCATTCTTATCTCTTATGTGGGTTTTCGGCCCAAATTGGGTTGGATTTTTCCAATTTGTCCCGAAATGGGACGGGTAGGAAAAATATTCAGGGCTGAGGGTTGGTGTAGGCGCTGTCATTGACAGCGCCTTTGGGTCTGGGGAAGGCGCCGTTACGAACGGTGCCTTTAGGGTAAATAAAAAACCCCCGAACTCCCTCTCCTGCCCCCATCTTCTCTTCTCCCTTCCACTTTCTCTTCCTCTTCCTCTCATTCTCTCCTCCGCCGGACAGCACCTCTTCTCCACCAAATCTCCATTTCCGCCGATTTTTGCATGGATTAAGCTCTCCAATCTCAGGTAAGTTCATCATTTATCAATGTAGTGTAATTTTTTCATAATTTCGGTGTTAAAATCATGAAAAATGGACTTGTATGTGGTTGTATAATTTTGTCAGATCTGGATGTTTTAGTAGATGATTCTGAGTTATGAAGTGTTGTAGGAGTAGTATATAGTGTATATGTGAAATTTGCGGAATTGCATTGGCTGATCTAGGGAGTTTTCATGGAGAATTTTCTCATGCATATAAGGTGTTCGATGAAATGCTTCAATAGCTTAAGTTGAAGATTATGATGTTTACATGAACTTGAGTGATAAGGAATGTAATTATACGTGAGTTTGTTTGTTTTGAGTGAATGATGTAGATCAGTAAAGTGGTGTAAGAGTAGTGTATGCGGATGATTAAAAGTGGTGTAGGAGTAGTGATGGGAAGTGGTTTTGAGTGGTGAAGTGGTGTAAAAGATATCGGTTTGTGACTCATGTTGTTGAATTAAAATGTGAGTGAATGCTATTTGAAGTGTTGTGTTAACATTTTAGTTTGCTGTGGATAGGTTTTGGAATGACTAATACTGTAAGGTTCATTGTTTATGCTCATGGCAACATAGTGGATGGAAATTATGGGCCATAATATGACAAGCCGCCCATCGGGAAAGTGAAGGTTAGGGTGAATGCCAACTTCGAAAATTTTAAGGCAATCATTTGTGGCAAGATAGGTGTGGATTGTAATCATAGTGATGTAGAGATAATATACGGCCACGCACATTATTTGAGTCATGGGGTTGTGTACATGTTAATGCCAATTGCAGATGATGACAGTTTGGAAGATCAGATTTCGCTTGCTGTTGAGTTGGGTGCTAGGCTAATTTAGGAAATATTTGTGAAGGTCACTGATCGAGTTGCGACTACTGAAAATGTAGGTCATGCTCCATATGAGTTGAATGAACAACATGGTAACATGTTTGGTGGGTAACAGTTTCAATTTCAGCTTGGTTCATCTTCGAATATTCACTCACAGAATGAAGGAGCTGTGCCAGCTTCGCCCATGCATTGTGAATAATATGAACCCATGCCATTTGATGAGACACTGTCAGAATTTGAGAATAAAGTAGCACAGGAGGTGGCACCGGTGTTTGCTATCGGGATAGAAGATGATCACTCTGATAGTGGTTTTAATGTGGATGAAAATGGTGATACAATCGAAGATGAGGTAGACGAGGAGGATGATATACAGTAGAGAAGAAGTTTCAAAGGGGAAACGTTGTAGTGTTGCTGGCCACATAGTTCACTGCCACGAGATTCAATGTCAAGTCAGGCTTCGGTAAGAGACTCAATCCCCTATTTGAATGTAGGTGGAGGCGTGATGGCTATGTGACATTTGAAGATGAAATGGATGTTATGTCTGCAAAAATTGATAGCCAAGAATTAGTGAAGGGTATAATGTCAAAACAAAGGATGATCTAATTGAGACTGTAAAAGTTGCTCACATTAGAAGACACTGCAACTTCCGAGTTGATGAGTCTAAGAAAAATCTATGGATCGCTCATTGCAGTAAAAGTGATCAAGATTGTATGTGGGATACGGCTTGTTTAAAAAAACTAGAAGGACTTTTTGTAATCACCAAGCTTGATGGTCCCCATTCTTGCACTAATCCATTACTTGGATAGGATAGTCACAGATAGACTCGAATATCCTAGCTCCGAGTTTATCAGTTTTGTCCGGAAAAATCCAGATTACAAAGCAAAGGAGCTCGAGTCTCACTATTTACGGTATATGGGTATATGGTTTCTCATAGAAGGATTTGGGAAGGAAAGAAAAAAGCAATTGTTATGTTTTATGGTGTGGGCATGGGATCAATTCCATGTTATAGCACCTCGAGCACATTTCGGTCCACCATTACATGCTGGAGCGCCCCTCGTGCATGATGGAATCATCCATACTACTCGCCACCCATCTCACGTCATCTCAGCTTATAGGGAGGCGTTTGACATGATAGGGTCTGAACAGGTATAATTCCTTTCACATATCCCTAAAAGTTACATAAGTATTATTGTTTCTTTGTGTAACGAGTTTTGTTTTATGAGATAGATTGTTTGGCTCCCTTACACAGACGACATCCTCCATAAACTTCCACCATATTGTCGTCAGGGTATGGATGTCTAGACAGCCCAGGTCCCCCTCATTTGCTTTTCATACATAGTGGTGTTTCCCAGATCGTGTCATTCAACAGTTTGGGGGTTACCAGAGAGTTTCACCTGGATGTAACATGGATAACGACCTGCATAAGATAGATTTGAGGGGGTGGGTCGACACTAATTGGGTTGTTCATCACACTGTGTACCACAAAATGTGGAATGAGAGACAACATCACCTGGTCGATGTTGATCTTTCATTCGGGGTCGACCCTGACTACTTGCGTTGGTTTAGACGTGTCACCAGGAGATATATTAGCCATACTAGTGCTATGATCGGTGGTTTGGTGAGACATAGATCTTATATTTCATTTCTCATATATAAAGATATGCAATTGCGAATCTCACTTCCTCCATTATTGCAGGCTGATTGATTTAGGCGGATCAGGATGACTTCTGATATAGCAGAAGTTCATTCCATTGCAAATGAAGGCCATACAGACTGTAGATGAGTATGGAGTTATCGACCATCTTTATCCTGAGTTTCGGTACACTGTACCTACTGAGGCTGAAGCTGCTGCAGAGGATGAGTGCATGATCATCAGCAGTACCAGACTGTTCGTTAGGCTCTATCACTACCTCGATCCACATTTACAATTGTCAGGGGACGCCATAGCACCTCATCATTGCCTTCCTACCATACTTCATACAGCGAGGTTGGCTCTTCATCTCATCAGCCTCCACCACACCACAGAAGAGAGCCCAGTACCTCCACCTGATTATGCCGATATGGGTGAGGGAGTTACACAGTTATCACAGCATAGGAGACCCACCCACGCCTCCCCTGTCCCTCCACCAGATTTCAGTGCATCACCTACTTGGGAGGCTGATCCTCCTAAGCCAGCACCTGCACAGCGTGTGCACGATCCATATTGTCTAGGGTCTCTAGGAGCGTACGGAGGCCCACTAAGAGGAGATAGCGTTATATTTTCCTACTTTGTATTTGCTTTCCATTTAAACTATTAAACTCATATATTTATGGCATCTAATTATATTTTCTTTATCTTAGTTGTGTTGTTAGTGAATATTGCTTCTGCATGTTTCAAATATCATTATTGACAGGTTGTACATGTCAAAATGTGTTGGGCAGGATTGGGGTGTTGAAGTAAGTTTGCAGGATTGAGCTGTTGGATGTATTGTTGTTGGTATTACAATTTCTGTATTTTAGTTGTTCGAATTATTTCTGTGGAGTCAAGAAGATAGTATTGGTGTAATTTTTGCAGGTTGGAGATCTTCGATTCACACATTTTTTTGTCTATTTTACTGGTTATAGCTGACATTGGTTGTATATCAGGCTTTTTTTGCAGGGGAAAGGGGGAGCGGGTGGGGGATCAGTTGAAGGCGCCGTTCCTAAGGCACCTTCAGTGCTTGTACTAAAGGCGCCGTTGGGAACAACGCCTTCTTCCTAAAATTAAAGGCGCCGTCCCAGACAACGCCTTCACTGACCCATTTCTGAATAATTTTCCAAAAAGTCCCATTTTGGGATAAATTTTTCCAAACCGTCCCATTTTCTCCCAAAAAGCCTCTTATGTGTTCTATAAAAGGGGGAGAGGGAAGGACTTCATCAGGAAGCTTTCACCATTTCCTTCATACTCTCAATAGAAAACCAAGCAAGCCAAACTGCCGTGTGTCGGTCTCAGCCATCTTCCCCATTTCCATCAAGCCATCACAGTGAAACGCCATGGACGAGTCGTACCCACAAACCCATCTCAACTGGGCATTCCAACTCACCGAGTTAACTCAGCATCTTCCCTTTCACCATATCAAACCCACCAACTCATCAAACTCGCTACAACACCTACCATACACCAAGCTTGTTCGAGCCATCTATGCATGAATACCCTCAAAACTACGCGAAGCCTATCTTCTACCAAGTCAACTCGCTGTTCGTCTTTCATCAAAACCCAAATTGCTCCCCATCGGATTAGCCGTGCAAGCCTTAATCTCGCACCTTCTCCTTTTGCCAAACTTATACACGATGAGACCCATTACTGCTTGAAGACCCGCGTGAGGAAGACCCATCGAAGAAGAACGCCAATCTGATCCGCTGTCTGTGACCTTTTGAGCTGATCTTGGGTCCTTAATCCGTGTCTGTGGCAGATACTTGTTTTGGTCATTTGTTTTGGTATGGGCTTTATGTTTCGTTCTTTGTGATTTCATTTATTCTATTTTTTTTTTTTTTTTTAGTGTTATAAAATCTAAAATAAAAATAAGATAAAATAAAAATGTAAATACTGAAAGCATTTTCTTATGTTACCGACTTTATCTTGTTTTTATAGGTACCAGGTAATTAAGAGGTCTTCTTTAAGAATTGCATTTGCATGTTCATTAATGCTTTAATATTATGGCGTGGCATTGGCATGTTTTCAATTTATTTGTGTCTTGCTTGTTACTAATTTGTCATCATGAATAATCACAAAATCAAAGAATCATAAAGCATGCTTGCACTGCGTTTCTATGTTTTCCATAAAATTGCATTATAAAATAATTTAGGTATTTTTCATGAATAAAGATCACATTAATTAGCATTTTCAAAATTAGGTCTTTGCATGAACATTTTTCAAAAGTAGACCTTCAAATTTAGGGATCTTAGAAAATTTTCATTAACAAAATTTAATCAGCTAAAAATGTAAACCTAGTGATTTTGGAGATTTAAAATGTAAACCTAGTGATTTTGGAGATTTAAAATCTATCCACCTGCTAAAGTCTTAAAAAAAAAAAAAACTACGGAGGTTTGATTTCGGCATAACAAATACGTAGGCACCTGCGTGGCAACCACATCAAAAATGTAAAAAAATATTTTTTTCATACATTTGCATTTTTCATATTATAACATACGGTTCATAACTTATGAATATTTTGTATTTTATTTTTTAATGTTCTTTAATAATATTTGCTAACTTGTTTTCTTTTTGTATTTTTACAAGAATTTATTTATTTAGTTAGTTGTTTTGACTAATTATAAATATTTCAGGTTTTAAGGACTCTAGTGGACTTTTAGGTAATTGTCATCCTCTCTTCAATATTATTCTTTATTGTCAATATATATTCATACATGTATTGGAAAAACACAATTTATTTAGTTAAGGCCTATTGAATTAAAAGCCTAAATTGATATTATGTTGTAATTACTAATTGCATGTAAATGAGTTGCCTTCTTTGTAAAATTTAATAGAATCGATTGATTTATAAATATTGATGAAATTGGTAATTTTTTTTAAATATCATGTAGGGATACAATTTTGTGATATTTCAAGGAACAATTTATAATTAAAAAATTAAAGGTGGTAACCGTTTAGGTTTTAATAGGATAACCCTCGGACTCATAAATTTCTGGTTATTGTTTTTTCAAAAGACAATTTTTAGCAGATCAGTAGCTAAATTAGGATTCAACCTACCACGTGGTCCTAATTTAATTTTTTTCCCGCTTTAGTCAGTGGCTCCAAAACATATTTCAAAATTAGAAATTTCTTTTAGTTCTTAGTTGAGAGTTCGTATTAAATGAACTAGGGTTTAGTACGAATTGAATTAAAGGAAATTGAGCTAGAAATCAAAATCCAGGCTCAACAATAAATCATATAATTTTAATAAAAAAATTACTAACATAAAATCGTATTTGAGACGTGCAATTTTATTTTTAACAAAGAAATGTAACATGCAATTTTAATTCAAAATTACATGTTAAATATGGAATTTACTATTAATAGAAAATAAAATCTCATTTTTAATGCGATTTACTATAAATGCAAATTTTCATTATTTTCATAAATAATAATAATTTCATGTAAAACATGCGATATTTCTAAAAAAGATAATATCATATCATATATATATTATTTTCTATCAATATTTTAATAATTATTTTTATTTAATTAGTATTTTTGTAAATAATTTTTCGACAAATCGCAAAACTAATATTTTTTTTAATTGTTCTGCTACTCTTAAGCGTGATGAAGCAACTATATGGCATGCTGTCGGTGTGTTAGAGAGCTCCTTTATCGATATTCGCACTTCTCAGGTATTGTAACATGAATGCGGTATTCCGAGGTTATATTTGTCCAAAGTATATCAATGTAATTAAGTTATCACGATTCATATAAATTCTAAACTTAAGATGATATAAGCTGTAAGTATCACAAGTAAAGTTTAATCCCTTACAAGTTAAAGGGGCAAGTTGGACTTTCTAGGATTATAGGGACTCCGTAATCGTGTAGCTCTAAATGTGTAGTATCATGGCATCATAATACAGTTAATACACTCAAGAAATTCTAGTCTACTTGGTTAATTTCAATTAAACCAATTTGTTTTTTGTTTTCATATTAACTTGGTGAGATGAATAAGGAAAAAAATAGAAATAAAAAAAGAAAGTAAGTGATCATAGCATAAAATATTGTGACGCAACATATTTAAAAGAGTAAAAATTTAAGAATAAGTGCATAATTGATTCTCAAACTACAATAAAATCTTACATAGGCTTATATTGGTATAGGAGCCGAATTTATTAATGAAACACAATAAAGTGAAAAAGAATACAAAAAAAATAATAACTTTCCAAAACAAATGCATTTGATGATGGCAAGTATAATATTTGAACCATGGAAACTTTTAAAGTTTTGTCTCAAAATCATTTAGTCCATCATTTTATGGTTAGAATGATTGCAATAGATAATGCGATAAGTATTTCAATAGTTTGGTTATGAATGCATCTAAATCTAAGTAATTGAAAACTCACTAGACTAGTCTTGTAATAAAATGAATGAAACTATAGAAATCTCTTTAAACCATACTATAGTTGACTCAAATCAATCTTTATATATATATATATATAGTTTGTATGTATGTATGTATATTATGGTTTCAAAACTTCACATATGGGAAAAGCTGACTCAGGGAAAAAAAATCAAATCTATTTGGATTTTTGACTATCCAAACTATCAATAAATTAAATATCCATCTCCTCTACATCATCAAAAAAATAGGTAACGAAGGCTGAGGAAGGAGGTTTAATGAACTCCCTTTCCTTATTTATTTATTTTTCTTAAATCGCATCCTTTATATTCTCACTTAGCTTTCATCAAAATTTGGATTAATTTTAACCCTATGTGGTCCTATTCCACAATATTAACGAATCAAGGCCATAGAATTGATGAATCAATGTGATACAAGCTCGCTAGCTATATAATTTGCCAAATAAAGAGAGGAATACGTGTTTTATGTTATGTATTTTGTAAAACATGTACATAGTCACACCATATATATTACATAAACATGGAACTTAATGCAATAGAACGCCCCAAGGGAACCTAAATGCAGGAACAAACAAGTCCAGGGACATAAACATGTACAGCAGGAGATTGAAACATCAAACACCCATACTTAGTCAGTCGGATATGAGGCCTTCATGGCAATGCCACAAAGTCCTTCCTTAGTACTATGTCTCTTTGCATCCTTATGTATCCTTGCTCGCCCCATTCCGTACCCCACGAGTTCTTCACCAGCCAATACTTCATACCATCCTCACTAATTCCATAGCCAACTGCAGCAACCCCATGATCTAAATCAGTGCCGCATGCTCCAGTGAATACACCACTAGAGTAAAATTGGAACTCAAACCTCCTGCATCAATTGCGACGGACACTGGCTGACTAGCAACAGCCTTGAGCAATGCTTGTTCATTGTTGGCAGGCACATCCTCATATCCTCTAATACGTATAGCAGAGTTTGCTTCTTCTTTTGTGTTGCATTTTCCATCAACACCTTTATAGGGGTAACTTGCCTCAGTGGCTAAGCCATGTTTCTCAACAAATTGGAAAGCACTATCCATCCATCCACCATTGCAGCCTTGATCCTGACCTCCAACATCACAATCGACAAGTTCTTGCTCTGATAGTGACACCAACTTACCAGTTGTCATTGCATTGATTCCTTCAATAGCTGCTACAGCAGAAAATGCCCAACAGCAACCTGCAATTCAGATATGGACATATTTAGCAATCCTTTGGATACATAAAAATATTTCTAGTTTAGAAAATTGTTGGTTAATTACCGCATTCTTCTTGATTCTTTATTGGTGTTACAGCTCCTTTGTTTCTCCAATCCATAGAAGAAGGCACCGCTGTAAGATTTTCATACTTAAAAACTTGAGAGGAGCACATGTGTGACTTGAATCTATTGCGTGACGCCTTAAACTCTTCATTGGTAAGATCTGCATAGGGATTGACACCCAGCTTGTAAGGTTTGTCATTAGCTTTGTTGAAGGACTCTATGTGCTCCACATTTTCCTTGAATATCTTAAAGCGTATCTCCTTTTCCGTGTTGTCTTTATAAACACGCCCATAACGAGCCATCCACTGCTCATGTCTCTCTTCCATAGACAAGTTCAAGAGGGTACGGGCAGACACTTGGAAAGACCACATTCCTAGAATGATGGCCAAGGTAAGAAGAAGGCATTGCTTTGAGAACCCCATGTCTTGTTTTTGGTATCCAAGGACTCAAGAGGTTAATGAATTCGAAGGAATGCTGATACCAAGTTTGCTCTTGGAATTTATAGACAAGCTTTCTTCATGACTAATGAATGATAATCTAGGAAGATTTTGCATGAAAGTCACCCACTCTGTTCTACGTGCCTGTTAAGATAATGCGATAAGAACTATTCCTTGAATGACTTAATGGTCATTGGGGTTTACTGATTGTAAAATGATGAAACATATTTTGTCCTCTACAGACATAAAACCTTATTGACGGGGCAGAGCAAATGCTCTGAGATAGACGGGTTTTATGGAGTTCTTCTATTTAATTAAATGAAGATTGATTAAAATAGAATCTTAGATGATACCAAAGTAAGTCGAATGGGAAATGTTTGCTTCAGCTTGTGATAGAAACTAGAAAGTTCAAAAATATACAATTTCTCTTTTCTTTAAGATGATATGTAATGAACCTTAAGAAATCAACATATATATTATTATTAACTGTAGATGGCTGTGAAAATACTCATCTATGTTTTTAAATTGTAGTTAATTATAAATAATATATATCAATCTTTCTCGTGCATTATATGGGTTCTTATATAACTATACCGGATTTGGACCCTCTCTATTTAAGCTTCTTCCGTTTCCTTTAGGATTCTGACATGTGTATTAATAACAACGAACAATCAACAATAAATCTTCTCTCTTTAAACCCTTAATAAACCCTTGATGATATGCTTACAATTAATCACCATCATATAATAAGTATATTTATATATTGAATAATATATATTTTAAAGGAATATGTATCAATTTATACATATGCACACGCATATAGAATCTATATTGAATACACACATACCTACAACATATTGATTATTACACATAAAACATACAATAACAAATATAAAAGATTAATTATTTTTCGTAAATAAATTATATGTTATATATCGAAATATAGTTGATGTGTTTGTTATAACACATGTAGATTATATATAAACATATGTACAAACATATACGTACCATAATATATATAAATATATATTAAGAAGTCAATTATGTATAAAACATTTGCATTAATACAAAAATATAAATTTTATATGGCATATATCTTTTGTTACTAAAAAATAATATTATATGTGTATATATTAGCGTATAAATTATATGCATAACATATATACTATTTAGATTATATATAATACGTATAAAACAATAGTTATATATAACATAAAGGTAGGTTGATTACACACACACACACAAAACTTTAATTCATATGTATGTTTAAAAAATTATTAATAACATTGTAATATGCAACATATTATAAATAAATAAAATAAATATTTATTTACGTTCTATACGATTCATGTATATGGCATATAGGTTATGCAATATGTATTATAATAACATATAGATAAAACAATTACATATATATGTTATGGCATTATATTCATTTGTTACATAAAATGATGTTTTATGCATGTGTCTATGTATTATATGATATAGATTATATATAACATTTAGATTATGTACAATACAAATTTAACATATAGAATACATATAACACATAAAGTATATGTAACTTTATAACATATACTACATTAATTCATTTGCTAATTATAGGTTATATACAATACATTTAAGAATTTAAGGCATGAATTATGAATTATAATATCATATATATAAAACAATTACATTTATATATATATATATATATAATATGCCATAGTTCATCTGTTATATAAAAATAATGATGTTTTATATGTATATATACAATATAGATTATATACAACATACTATATATGTATATGTAAAATATCAATTATATATAACATATAGATAAATTGATTATAATTCATATATTATGTGTAATCAATATATTGTATATATGTGTTATACAATATACTTTGAATATGTAGCATATAAATCATATTACACGTATAACAAATGTCCATATATAAGAATATATGTAGCATATAAACTAACACATATTCTCTTTAAATATATATTATCCATATAAAAATATGGGTATATAATGGAGATTAGTTATAAGCATATTATCTAGGTGTTTATTAAGGGTTTAAGATATCAGATTTAATCTTTCTCACCGATTATTATTAGATACCCATGGCAAAATCCTAAAGGGATGGATGGATGGATGGAGGTAAATGAAGAGAATCCAAATCTAACTATGTTATACTTTATATATAGTAAGTAATGCATGATAAATATACATACATATATATAATATTTGAAAGTGTCAAATTCATCTTCATCATGTAAGGAGTAGGTTACTTTGGTTAGGTCTTATACCTTTTTTTTTAATTTTTGGTTATATTAAGATGATTTTTTTTTTTTTTTAGACAAATTTAGATAGAACAATGCTCCGAAGAGTCCTATTGAAACCAAAAAATAGGGCCTACCCACCAGCC
The DNA here is from genome assembly GCA_024138025.1 of Combretum micranthum. Taxonomy (NCBI): domain Eukaryota; kingdom Viridiplantae; phylum Streptophyta; class Magnoliopsida; order Myrtales; family Combretaceae; genus Combretum; species Combretum micranthum. The sequence goes on along the minus strand of JAMXBD010001063.1, from coordinate 152,478 downwards.
ACACAAAATAAATGGACTTTCCCCAAAAAACCTCCTAGTGGAGAACTAAGTTGTTTATTTATTATTATTTTTTTTTTATAAAAAGATTGAATACTAGGATGGACATAGTTCAGTTGTCCATCCAAACAAATTCAAATTATAAGAATAGAATGTGAATTTTTTATAACTTTGAACTAATCATTTGGTTCAAATTAAAAATTTTCTCGATATTTCAACTTGGTTTAACTTCATTTACGAATTGAACTATATTTTACAATTTAGGAAAATATATTTTCATCTCATATGAAAAGTACTAAATTCATTTAATATAACAACTATAATATCATAGAAGTAGATCAAGTCAATATTTATGTAACTAAAAAATTTCAAATGTCTTTTAACATCTAATTTTATTCTTAAAGTTAAGATAAAAAAAATATATTTTTATTTAACCTCTTTATATAATTTATAATTAATGGTCATAAAATTTAAATTACAATATATTTTAAAAATTTAAATTAAGGATCATACCATATGACGTTATAACATAAGAAGCTTATTAGTTAAAAGTAAAATATTATTATATTTTTCAAAAATAGTTTAGTTCATTCTACTGATTGATTCAATTAACCTATTTAATTCAACCATAAAGTTATTAAATGATAAGAAAAGAAAAAGACCGGATACATAAAATAAAAAGAAAAAAATAGAAAAGATAAAATTTAGTGATTTGACGAAATGAAAATAAATCAATATGCACATATCACGATCTAAGTATCTCTAGTCAAACAGGAGTGTTCAACTCAGGCACGTAAGGTTACAAGCGACATAAATAGTTTAGTTTGTTTTGGGAGTAGGTTTACTTTGAATGAGGGTCTAGCCTGCAATAAACAAACTAGTTAAGAGTTGATGTCACTCTTTTGATGAGCCATAGTAAGATGAAACTAATGGGTAAATTACGTCAAAAGATATCAATGTTTGAGGTAAGTTTATTCAAAGTATCAACATTTCAAGTGGTTTAAAAGAGAAATAAACAAATGAGGATAAATTCATTTAAGGTATCAACGTTTCAAGTATTTAAAAAGAGGTATCAACATTTTACAAAGTAAGTCAAACAAGGTATTAATAATTGATCATAAATGAAATTTAGGAAGCTTTTGAAAACTAATCTAAAGTTGACACCTTATATGAACATTGTAAAATATTGATAGCTCATTTGATTCACTTTGTGCAACATCGATATCTCTTTTTAATCACTTAAAATGTTGATACCTTAAATAAATTTACCCTCATTCGTAAATATCTTCTAATATAATTTACCTCAAGACTATTCAAATAATTGAGCGTCCTAGACATATAAAGGATTTGGTAATATTAAAGTGGTGCTTTTTGTGGAAAGAATGGACTCGAAAAAACATGAAAAGTAAGAATCGAAAAAATTGGTTTTCCATCCAAAATGTAAGCAAATAGTAATTTGAGTGATGGTTGAGCATCACAAGGATACTCTAGAAGAGAATAACTTCCTGTCCAATGACAAGTGACGCATAGTTTGCTCATATTTCTAGTCATTTGCATTTTTAATGTTTACATGGGTAGTATGATCAACATGGAATTGCACTGATTTCTTTTGATATTCCTCCATATGCATTTCATATTCCTTCAAATAGAGCAAACCACTATTGTCATGCTTGATATTACATGTGTGTTCATATTGGAAAATTCAATGTTTTTGTTTATCTTTATATGAATAATTGAAGGATATAAATTTATATACGATTATGATGAGGTTATTAAAATACTTTTTGAATTATTTCGATGATTGTATTAAACTGAATAGTTAACGGGAGTTAAAAAAATTGATGAGGGTCGTTTTATATTCTGACTAAGCTTTCATTAAAATCAAGATTAATTTTAACTCTAGATAATCCTATTACATAATTTTTAGGGAAAAAAAGGCCTTAGAGTTGATTAACCTTAATAAAATCGATTATATTTTTACAGAAGTCAACACTATACAAGGTCACCATGTAACATGCCAAATACAGAGAGGAATATGGGTCTTATATTATGTATTCTATAAAACATGGACATTGTCACACCATATATTACACAAATATAGAACTTAATGTAATAGAACTCCCTAAGAAGGTCTAAATGCAAGAAGAAACAAGATAAGCGGCATAAACATGTATAATGGGAGATTGAAGCATCAAATATTTATGTTGTCATTCGAATACGAGGCTTTCATGGTAATGCTACAAAGTCCTTCATTTGCATCCATGTCTATTTGCATCCTTACGTGTTCTTGTTCGCCTCATCCCACACCTCACAAGTTCATCACTAGCCAATACTTCGTACCATCATCAGTGAAGCCATAGCCAATTGTAGCAACCCCACAAACTAAATTAGTTCCACACATGCCAACGAACACACCATTTGAGTAGGATTGGAGCTCAAAACCTCCTGCATCAATTGCGATGGAGATTTGCTGGCTAGAAACAACATTGAGTAAATTCGTATTCATTGTTGGTAGGCACATCCTCATATCCTTCAATACGTACAACAAAGTTTGCTTCTTATTTCATGCTACATTTTCCATTAACACCTTTATAAGGGTAACTTGCTACATTGCCCATCCACCCACTATTGTAGCCTTAATTCTGACCTCTAACTTACTAATTGCTATTGCATTGATTCCTTCAATAGCTGTTATAGCAAAAAATGCCTGACAACAACCTACAATTTGGATATAGACATACTTAACAATCCTTTATATACAGAAAAATATTTATAGTTTTAGAAGAAGCAATCTTTTAAAAATCATTAGTTAATATATACCACATTCTCCTTACTTCTTTACTGGTGTTACAGCTCCTTTGTTTCTATTAGATGACGTGATTAAGACTGCTAATGTGGTGATATGGCAGTTGAGATAATTTACTATTATTGTTGACTAGTTGTTTAAGTTAAAGTAGTTCCTATTTTCTTGTGTCAATTGTTATTCATGTTCTAATATTATGGCTTATCTTAGGGTAGTTATCATTAAGTGGGATGTTATCATTTTATGCTTTTAAATAAGGCTATAATGTTTCTAAAATGAATTAAGTTCTGCTTTATTATTCTGCTTCATATTATTCTTCCTAAGTTCTACAATTTTATTTAAATTATCAAATAATAACAATTGGCATCAAAGCATTCTTCTTGAGGGATCTGTGACTAAGAGTAAACACATTTTCACTTTTTACTTCTTCTATGGATCCAAAAATTCCTTTCACTGCACTTGCACGACCTGTCTTTAATGATGAAGGCTGTTGTTTTGGACAGGAAGGATAGAGGCACATATGGAGGAAAATGATCTCTATGAAGCTATTGAAGAGGACTATGAAATTTCTCCCTTGCTTGTAAATCTAACTATGGCACTGATTAAGAATCACAAGGAGAAGGAAAAAAAAAAGAAAAGACAAAGCCTAGAGCTACATTATTTGCAGCAACCTCACTACAAATCTTCATAAGGATTATGACAATGAAATCGACATTTGAGGTATGGAATTTCCTAAAAAAGAATATGAAGGAGATGAAAGGATCAAAAGAATGCAAGTTCTCAACCTAATAAGAGAATTTGAGCTTCAGAAGATAAAGGATTCAGAGACAATAAAAGAATATTCTGATAGAATACTCAACATTGCCAATAGAGTAAGATTACTTGGCTCTAAATTTGATGATTCTAGATTGGTTCCTAAATTTCTTGTAACAGTTCCTAAAATTCTTGTAAAAGTCCCTTAAAGGTCTGAAGCAACCATTTCCTTGCTGGAAAATTCTAAGGATTTGTCAAAGATTAGTTTGGCACAATTATTAGATGCTTTGCAAGCACAAGAATAGAGAAGAGCTATGAGACAAGAAGGTGCTGTTAAGGGAGCATTACCTGCCAAGCATCATGAGAATGCAAGAAACAACCAGAAGAAGAAGTTCAACAAGAATCAAGGCTAAAAAGAGGACCTACAGCCTATAATAATAGGAGCAAGGCTGGAAACAATAAGGGACCCCATCCTCCCTACCAATTTTGTGGAAGAAAGTCACATCCACATTACAAATGCCGAAAGAGACCAGATGCCAAGTGCACCAAATGCTACCAGATGGGGGCATGAAGCCATGATTTGTAAAACCAAAAATCAACGTGGTGAAGAGGCTCAGATTGCAGATCAAAAGGAGGAGGATCAACTGTTTATGACCAATTCCTTCACAGGGAGTGAGTCGAGTGAAAGTTGGTTGATTGATAGTGGTTGTACCAATCATATGACTAACGCCAAGAAACTCTTTAGAGATTTGAGGCTAACTAATATCACTAGAGTTAGAATTGGCAATGGTGATTACATTTCAATCAAAGGAAAGGGGACAATTGCAATAACAAGCTATTCATGTACAAAGTTAATTCCTGATGTTCTTTTTGCTCCTGAAATTGATCAAAATATGTTAAGTGTTGGTCAACTGATTAAAAGAGGCCTCAAAGTTTCTTTCAAAGACAAATATTGTTTAATTAAAGATGCAGCTAGTCAAGATATTTTCAAAGTGAAAAATGAAAGGAAAAAGTTTTATACTAAATCCATTAGAGGAAGAGCAAGCTACTTTCCTACTCAAAGAAAATATCACAGAGATATGACACAAGAGGCTCAAGCATTGTCATCTTCGAGGGTTGCTATAGTTGAAAGAGAAACAATTAGCACTTGATGTTCTTGAGCTTGCTGATCAAATGTTAGGTTGTAAAGCATGTCAGTTCGGTAAGCATAAGAAAAAACCATTTCCAAAGGTAACGTAGAGAGCATCAAAGAAATCGCAACTGATTCTCACTAATATCTCGGGTCCTCAAAGAATACCTTCTCTAAAAGGTAATCTTTATTATCCTGTATTCATTGATGATTTCACTAGAATGTGTTGGACTTTCTTCTTTAAGTACAAATCAAAGTTAGCTCAAGTCTTTTGGAACTTTAAAGAAAGGGTTGAGAATGAAAGTGGCTTCAAAATTTAGATATTGGGATCAAACAATGGCAAGGAGTACACATCCACTAAATTCAATTAGTTTTGTGAGGATGCAAGCATCAAACACCAGCTTATAGCCCCCTACACTCCACAACAAATTGGAATTAGTAACATGAGAAACAAATATATCCTAAAGATGACAAGATACATGCTACAGGAGAAGAATTTGCCAAAGAAATTCTAGGCAAAGACAGCAAATGCTGCTATTTTTCTCCAAAATAGGCTTCCCACAGAAGCAATAAAGGATAAAACACCATTTGAGGCTTTGTATGGTTACAAACTATCTCTAAAATTTCTCAAAGTATCTAGTTGTTTGTGTTTCACTCATGTTCCACAAAGCAAGCAAGATAAGTTGGATAAAAGAGCATCCCCAGGTATTTTTATAGGCTACAGTGCAGTTAACAAAGCCTATAAAGTCTTCCAATGACAAACTGGAAACGTCTTTGTTAGTAGGATGTGCACTTCTTGGAAGATAAAGAATGGAAATGGGATGATACAAGGAAGACGAACTAAGCCTCAAATGATCTAATGTTCAAGCTTCGTGTTTCAACTACGGAAGAACATGAAGATGAAAATTGGGAGAATAAGAGAGTGAGTGATTTTCTAATTAGAGGTACCAAATTACTCTCTGATGTTTACGAAAGATGCAACATAGCTATGTGTGAACCTGCAAGCTTTGAAGATGTAAAGCAAGATTAAAGTTAGAAAAATTGGAGAGTGTATTAACTGGATGCTAAATCGGCTTTTTTAAATGGTTTCCTACAGGAAGAAATCTATGTTGAGCAATCTGAAGGCTTTGTGAAGGAAGGAGAAGAAGATAAGGTTTATCTTCTCAAGAAGGCCCTTTACAGTCTAAAAGAAGCTCCATGAGCTTCGTACAGCAGAATTGATGAACACTTACTAAACTTGGGATTTTCCAAAAGGCTATCAAAATCAACATTTTATGTTAAGCAAGGTGAAGCAAATATTCTTATCATTTCACTCTATGTAGATGGTCTGCTATTGACAAGAAGCAGCGAAAGCCTTGTGGAAAAGTTCAAGCAAGAAATGATGGAGTTTTTCAAGATGATAGACCTTGGGTTGATGACTTTCTTTGTTGGAATGGAAGTTAAATAGTCTGAACATGAAGTTCTCATTTGTCAAAAGAAGTATTCCAAGGAGATTTCGAAGAAATATAAACTTGATGAATGTAAAGAAATGAGCACTCCTATGAACCAAAAGGAGAAGCTTTGTGTAGAAGATGAAGCTGAGAAAATAGACCAAGCATATTTTAGAAGCAAGATTGGTTGCTTGATGTATCTCACAGCAACTCAGCTTGGCATTCTGAGTGTTGTAAGTATTGTGTCTCAGTTTATGCATTGTGCAAGTGAATAGCATCTTAAGGTAGCAAAGAGGGTGATTTGATATGTCAAAGGTACATGTGACCTTGGCATCAAATTCACAACCAAAGAGTTTAAGCCGGTTAGTTTTTCAGACAATGATTAGGAAGGTTCCATTGATGATATGAGGAACACTTCAGGCTACTGTTTCTCACTTGGTTCAGGTGTTTTCTCATGAAGCTCGAAAAAGCAAGAAATTGTAGCTCAATCTACTACTGAAGCAAAGTTTGTTGCTACAATAGTTGCTGTTAATCAACCTTTGGCAAAAGAAGATTCTAATTGATCTTAACTTGGAGGAGAAGGACAGCACAGAGATCTTTATTACTAATCAAGCTACTATTGCTATTTCTCTTAATCCAATATTTCATTGGAAAACCAAGCATTTTAACATAAAGCTATTCTTCTTAAGGGAAATACAAAAAGATGGAACTACTATTTTTGTTTATTGCAAAACAGAGAACCAAGTAGCTGATATATTCACTAAGCCACTATCGATTAGCAAGTTTGAAGATTTGAGGACAAAGCTTGTTGTTTGTAGATCCTAAACAAGGAGGACTGTTAGATGACGTGTTTAGGACTGCTGATGTAGCGATGTAGCAATTTAGATAATTTACTGTTATTGTTGCCTAGCTGATTTTTTCAAAGTAGTTCCCATTTCCCTGAGTCAGTTGTTATTCACATTATAATATTATGGCATTATCTTAGGATAGTTATCATTAAGTGGGATGTTATCTTTTTATGCTTTTAAATAGGGTTGTAACATTTCTAAATGAATTCAGTTCTACTCCGTTATTCTACTCCATATTATTCTTCCTAAGTTCTGCAATTTTATTTAAATTATCAAATAATAACAGTTTCTCCAGTCCATAGAAGAAGGCACCACAGTGAGATTTTCATACTTGAAAAGCTAAGAGTAGTACATTTTTGTCAGTTAAATCCGGTGTTTGATGCCTTGAACTTTTCATTGGTAAGATCCACATAGGGATTGGCACTCAACTTGTATGGATTGTCATTAGCCTTGTTGAGGGATTCTATGCACTCTACGTTTTCTTTGAATATCTTAAAGCACCTCTCCTTTTTCGGCATTGTCTTTGTAAACACACACATAGCTAACTATTCATAGTTCATGTCTGTCATGCATAGAGAGGTCCTTCAGGTTGCTTGAAAGGACCAAATTCCTAGAATGAAGACTGAAGCAAGAAGAACATATTCATTTGAGAATCTCACGATTTTTGTTTTTCTTATCAGGCCTCAAGAGTGATGTAATGAGTGGAGACGCTAATACCAAGTTTGTTTTAGTTCCAGGTATTCATAGGGAAAGGATCTCCTTTGGCTGACCAATGCTGATTTGTGAATGGTTTTGCACGAAATTTAACACCTATCTTGTGCGTGTCAGTAAAGATAGCGAATATCATAATTCAAGGTTCCATGATCAAGGGGATCTGTGTTTGGATTTTGCTCAAAAAAAAAAAAAAAAAAATGCTTAAAGCTTTGTCCCCTGACGTTTATAGAACTTAGACATCACCACGGGACGGTTTTTTTCGAACCGCGAACCTTCCCGAACCGTCACCGGCGGTTCCTGACCAGGGAACCGCCTCGTCGGTGACTGTTCCGAACCGTCCAGCGGGTCCAAGCGGTTAGGCGTGGCGGAACCAGCGGTTCCAACCGGGTCCGGAACCGCTATTTCAGACCCGGAACCAGCGGTTCCAACCCGCCAAATATTTGAATTAAAAAAAATAAAAAACAAACCTGCGCATGATATTATTAAAGACAAATTTAATATACACATACACAATTAATATATCAAAAAATTAATGTCCACATATGTTCAATGTGTAAATGCAAACTTTTTCAAAATCGAAGGTCTATGTAATTTTATTTAGGAATAGATTAACATAAATTAATAAAAAAGATATTAACATATCTATGATATATAATATATTTATTTATTATTATAAAGAGAATGCTTGCTATTTTTCACTTTACAATGTCTTTTTTCTTCTTTTTATAATTATAAATTAACTTTTTTATTTAATTATTTTTCTCTAATTTTACCATATCTTATTTTATTTACATACTAATTTAACTAGCGGCACTTTTTAAGTGCCACCAACTACAATCCATCTTATTCTTCAACTGACTTTTAATTAATCCCTTTTATATTGTTTTCTTCATTTTTTCCAAAAAAATAAAAAAAAAAAAAAAGGTTCACGTGGAACCGGAACCGGAACCGTCAAAACCGGCGGTTCCTTGGAACTGTGAACTACCCCGGCTCTGGCGATTCGGTTCCGGTTCAGGTCCGGAACCGATCCGAACCGTGCCGATGTCTAATAGAACTTGTTAACGTGCTCGTGAAAGTGGTTTGAGATTGTTTATTTATTTATTTATGAACTTATTTTATTTAAGACCATTAATATGTTCGTGATCAAGCCAAGCATAATTAGAATGCCAGCATTCATTTCCAATTTCTTAGTGGAAGATGTGTTTACTTGTACAATATATATATATATATATTATATAACTAGTTGAGGTAAACATTTTCACATCAATGAAATATTTTAAACAATGTCCATTTAAAAAAGCACAAAACCCATTAATACTAGTCAATCTCGGAACATACGTTCTGCCACGCCGATAGGGCTTCTATGTTTGGAGAGGACAAAACATGTTTCTTTGTCTAGCAAAATCCAAACTGTTAGCACTTTCATTAAAATAAAGTTTTGTTCTTTTCTATTGATTTTTCTTTTCTTTTCTTTTCTTTTTTTATGTTTGGGGTTGGTAGGAATTTTGTGATGTTAAGTAATGGATTATCCTTAAATTGGTTCTAGGATATGTATTGTAGAATCGTGTTCTCTATTTTGCTTTGCTACCGTTTTTCATTTTTATTTGTCATTTTATTTGTTATGCTTGAACATGTCCGATTCTCGAATACGATATTCAAAAGCACACAGCACGTAAACTTTGAATCGGGGATTTCTTTTTACTGCTATTTCAATTTGCATAATTAGTCAGTGCAACAACACTATCCATTTTTGAATGTGAAAAATCTATCATATATTCCAATCAAGGGTATTATGAGCAAGTAAAGAATAAAATATTAGGGTGATTGCAGATGCCAAGATATCTGAACTTTTAAATAATTTTTAACACACAAATTAATTCTAAATGATTGGTAATTTATTTTTAAAATAATCATCAATAACCTCGATTCTAGGGTTTTAGTGATAAGTATGACATACATATATTTTTCTTTTAAAAATTATAACGAAAGCGTTAATGTAAGTAATTAAATTAGATTGGAATTTTTAACATTGGTACAAAGTAATCCGCATTTACACAATTAGGCCAAAATCAAAAGAGTAATAGTTAGTAAAGAAAAGAAAACTAGAAATGTAATTTTATACCTTCAGAAATTTATTATATAAGAAACAAGTGGTGAGTAAGTACTGATTATTTTAAATATATATAGTGATTATTTTGAATTTTTTTTATATGTTAAATATGGTTAGATGTAGTTACTCATTATGTGTTTATTTATATTATTTAAGAATAAGGGAGGCGTTTTGGTGTTTCATTCTTGCTATTTAACAAATTTAAACATTATATGATCCCCTCAATACACATAGTGAAATTGAAAGGATTTTTAGCTACCCGCAGTGCACAAGATCCATATATATATATATATATATATAACCACTTCTGGTCCCAACAATAATAACGCGACATATGTATATAGAATTATAATAACTATTTATTTTATTTTATGAATATTTTTATTTTTAAAATTTATTTAAAACAGGTCAAGTATCTATTGATTGGGATAGGATAGGGATAGTATTTCTAAGGATGGTCAATTGTCCCACATTCCTCATCAAATATTTTTCCAATAAATAAATAACCATTTCTATTCATAAGCATGGTCAATTGTCCCACATTCCTCCTCTAACCACCAATTCTAAGCATTGCATAAATTAGATAATTAGCTTCCCACAAACTACAAGTTCAGAAGGTTTGAGATGTTAAATAATTATAACACACTTGCACATTAATTAGCAAACTGTCCAATGTCTATTAAGTAAATTATCATTTGTAAAATAAAAAATCACAACATATGCCCAAAATAAAAGATTAAAAAAAAATTGTATATCATTATTATGGAAAATCTACCATATCAATCTCATGGCTCGAATTTATATATTGACATTTATCTATATTATTAAAGTTAAAGATTAAAAATATCTATTTGTATTTATAAAACTAAAAACTAAAGAATTTTATTTATTTGATCGATTAATTATTTTATTGACACCCATGTAATGGATGCAACGAAGGCTAGAGTATGTGATGTATAATACCTATTTAAGAAACAACATGGAATTATAAAAAACGGGAAGAGTGAGAGAGAAAGAGCTGGGGGCAGCATGGGCATGTAATGTAGCAATGTTTTGATGAGGACAATAGCCATTTGCCTCTGTAGTTGGCTTAACCTGCTTGGGCCATAGATGGGCCCGAGTATGGGCTTTGAAGGAGATTTTGGGTCCTCATTCCATCCAGACTAGCCCATGAGCACATACGGCCGAAAAAAAAAAAAAAAAAAAAAAACACATAGCCGGTTTATATTTGTGTATTTGAAGTTTTCGTTTGCCTGTATTTTTTCTTCTGATAAATACGCCACTGTTCATATTGATTTGAAAACACGTATCAGCCTTTCGATTTGTGAATAACCTGATTTAATAAAATAATTTTATTGAATATATTTGATCGAATAAAACATTTAAAAATCCTGAAAATTTAGAAAAGAGGATATACAAAATCTATTTATTGTTGTTTTTTTTGCCCAACCAAGCTATGTAGAGGTCAAAAGAATGCAATATGATTGATGGGCGGCAACACACTGCTATAGTAAGTGGGTTTTGCAATCCTCATCTTGCGATCTGCCACACGTGAGGGGTAAGGGAAAAAAAAAAAAAAAAAGTTTAACAAACCCCAACCAATTATATTTAGTCACGCAAATAACCTGAGCGGCTTTTTATGTGTCAACCCTTTTTTTCTTTTTATGATACCTAACGGTTCAAAGCGCTCCCCCGCCCTCCCCTCTGTTGTTCCTGTGGATGGCTTAAGGTTATATATACATATATAGAGAGTATTTATTTGTTATTTTGGCTTAACTTATGAGTTAGGTTCATTTATTAGGATAACTTGATAAGATTTGATTTGGTAAATAACTTGATAAGATTTGATTAAGTAAACTTAAAACATGAATTATTGGGCCATTACATCTACGTCCAACCTCTTTCAGGTGGGTCCATGCACACAAGAGAAAGACAACTGAAGTTAGCTCATAGTAAACTTGTTCATAATAAAAACAGATTGAGATTGCTCCATTTCTCCATTAATCACTGAAATGATGTGACAATTGCTATTCATATCATGTATCTATAAATTTTCAATCCCTCCGCCTCATTTCCAACTTTTAGAAAGATAAGACAAACAACATTTTGTAAGAGGATCTCTTCTCTCAAGGATCAAATAGACAACCTAAACAAATTTCAATCCAATTGTCAAGAACTATAAAGTTGACACGTGAGATCTACCCAAACTCTCTTACCTATCGTTGGTATATTTGAGACACTGAGACTACCTATTCCTTCTCTCTGCTATTCTTCCTACGTTATCCCATCATCAAATGACATCTCTTCAGTATTACTCTGAAGTCATATGTAAGGCATGAGGTCTATGTGACATGTGAATGACTTCCCTAGGAAGAACCCTACATCGACAATTTCCTTAGGAATTGAAGTGATCATCCATCAACTAAAATATTCACCAAATGATTATGCCCCACAATTCCTTTGTGCCCTTTTCGCCTATTCCTAACTTTAGTGTAACTAGTAATAGTTTAACGGATTTGATTCTTTCCCATCTTCCCCCCTAATTTTCTACATTTTATTATGTTCATTCTATTTTATTTGATTAAACATTTGTAAATTACTATTTTATTAAATTATTATTATGGATCAATAAAAAGCATAAGCTAGGTTTATTAAAAAGAATGGTAATAAATTCATCCAAATGTCAAATTACATATTCTAATTTGATAATTTTTTCCTAAGATATTCTAATGAGATGTATTTGTTGAAAAAAATAAAGACCGACTAGGCTTTTACACATATATTATGAAAGCACAAGCTACAAAACAGGTTTCTAAACCAATTTTAAGCTTACATAACCAACCATTATCTCTTTTGCCTATTATATTCTCAATTCAACAATAATAATAAAGAGATAAGGAAGGAGAAGATTACATCACGATATAATGTAGAGTTCAACTTGTTCCCTAATATCCATGGTCCATAATTACCTCACTCAAGGAGCATTTCACACTTCATTCAAACAACAATTGCCTCATAAAGAGGACTTCACAACAACACCTCGCAACTAAGGACTTGATATTTTTCTCACAAAGAGGACTTCATAAATGCCTGCACACATGTAGAACTTCATTAAAATACTCAAACAAATAGTGAATAGTGTCTTACAACATTAGCTCACTAATTTCACTATGGCATTATTCACTCAACAAATACAAATACAAATCAAGAGAGTATTTTCACATGATCTTTATCAATTTAAGCTCTGCTCTCTTACATAAAAATACTCCAAGCACTCTATTTATAATCTCTCAATACAAGCTAACCATTGCCCATCAAAACAGTTATCAACAGTCAAATCAAAAAGTTTGTAACGGCAATTTTCTGGTCATACCTGGGAGCAGGTCCAAGTCAAGCCCTCGGCCTCCCCCTCGATCAGTTCTAATTGTTTTCACATTTTTTCAATTTGGACTGTAGACATGCGAGCTGGTACGCTTTTGATAGCTCCAACATACTTTCATATTTTGGCCATAACTTTCTCATCCTGACTCCATTTGAGGTGATTCAAGATGCTATGGAAAAATCTTAGAAAGAGCTCTACAACTTTTATGTTTTGAGCTTTGAGAGATACCAAAAGCATGAGGGCCTAAAATGTGCTTAAATCCACCTACAACAATAAGCACAAAATAAAAACACAAATATTACAAAACTTAAACATATCACAAACAAGTTTTTTGCTTATTAGATGTAACTTAACTAAGTTATGGAGTATTTGTGTAATACATTTTCACATCAAAACAAAATTTCAACCTCCACATGGTTCAATAGTATTTCAATATTTGATTAGTTATGAATAACATGCCAAGTGTCATGGTCTAAAATTTAAGGGTCTAATACGAGTGTTTAATTAGGCATGTATTGTTGCAAGTGATATCAGCAAGGTAGTTTGTTCGGGGAGCGGGTTAACTCTGAAGGCAGATTTAGCCTTCCATGAGCAAACTAGCCAGAAGTTAATGTCGCTCTTCTAATGATGTCATGGCAAGCTGAAACCAATTGAAGCAGTTCGGTATCTCAAACATATGAAGGATTGTGGTAAAGTTAAGATGGCATCCTCAAGAGAAGGAAGGGCTCGAAACAAACCTAGGAAAAATAAGAAAGAGAATATTGGCTTGCAATCCAAAACACAAATAAGGTGATATAAAGGATGATTGAGTGCTGCACGAGCACTCTAGGAGAGAATAGCCTCCCTTTGATCGATCAAAATGTAGACCAATTTTACAAATGAGATTGACACAAATTTGATTGCCCTTACCTTACTAGTTGTAACAAAACATAATGGAAAAAAAATAAAAGGCATCATACCTAATAAATAATTAAAAACTTTTGCATCACTAAATTGGTAAAAGTCTTTGGTTCCATCAGAAGAAGTTAACATAATAGATATTTTCATGGTCTGACCATGTTATGCATAATGTAAGGAAAAATTACAAATGACCCATTGAACTTTTTACTTAGAAATCACCCATGCGCTTTTCTTTTTCTCATTATAACGAGAGAGGCGATTCAAACTTAGTATCTCTCACTTCAAAGACTAAGGACGATGTTACTAATCTTCAAGGCCATTGGCATCACCACTAAATATTAAAAGTGTATTTTCTTACCCCTAAAGTATCAACATTTGTCACAGTTATAAACAATTAACATTTTCCATGTGTAGTTTAAAAGTTTATGGGATAAATCTACACATAGATAAAAGTTCAAGGCATAAATCGCAATTCATCACGTTTTGTTTTAACAAAAAATATTAATTGTCTTTAACTTATCAACTTTGAAAAATTTAAGTATTAAAAATGCTTATTGAAAATTCATGGGTGAATCCATACATAAATAAAAATTCAGTTAATATTTTCCCTAAATTTAAATATTTAACAATATACCATACTAATCCCTTTAAATTACAAAAAAAAAAAAAAAAAAAAAAATCGTAAAAGTTACTATTTGAGCAATGCTATTATCGAAACTTTGTTAATATTTTTTTCATTGTAGCAACTACGTGGTTGCACCTGTAAAAATGATATAGGGGACGTTCATAGGATGATTTAGGATGGACCCTAACAATTGAATGCATAATGATTTAGCAACTATTCGAATATATATCCAACATTGCCTATTTATTATAATATAAAAATCTTGATAAATCCTCGAAGTATTGCAAGAAAAATATAGTTTAAATGTACAAAAAATTTTGATTAAGTACTGTATGCTGACATGAATGCTTGTTACATGGGTAGCTTTTTATACATTGTTTTGTTATATAATATTTTATAATAAATAATGATTTAAATAATCTAAAATCTTTTTTCCTTTTTCTGGGCAACTAATCTAATGTAGTTTTTTCTTTTTTCTTTTTTTTTTTCCAATTAATCTAATGTAGTTTAGAAGTACAAAATATCTTGCTTTGTTAATGTTAGTATATTTTGTATCATATAGCTGGACCATAATATGATTATCTTACGAAATTCAAAAGAGTATATTAATACATACAATCTAATCTACAAATAGATAGTTCAAATATTATTTTATTTTCTAATTACTTTCTCTTTCTTTGACTCTCCCACCATACCCTAATCTACCTCGTTTTCTACTTTTGATATAATCTCCCATGGCCAAAAAATAGGTAGTCCAACGCCCTTGATTAGATCATTCCATGGTCTTATCAACAAGTCCATTCCATCATTTAATTATCAAAATTTTCCATTGCATTGATACCTATAGACATATAAAAAAAATCAAATAAGTGATAAGATGTTTTGTTGGTAAGGCCAAACAAGTCTCTCAGCCCATGAACATTTGTCATAACTTCTTTCTAAAAATGAGATAAGTAGAAAATTTAGCAAGTAAAAAATTCAACTACATTTTAAATTTAGCAATTTTACATTTTAAGGCCATGTTTGGCAAAAGGGGACTGAGACAGAATGATTGAGGAGGGAGGAAATGAGGAGGGACTGAGTCAATCCCTTATTTGTTTTGAAAGGGAAAAAAGAGGAGAGAGAAAAAATAGACGTAATATTTTTCCTTAGTCCACTATCTTTTTATCTCCTTCAAAATGGAGTGAAATAAGATGGACATAGAATTTTTTTTTTTTTTAAAGTACTTTTATATGCTTTCTTTTGAAATTACTTATTATCTTTTAGGAAAGTATAAGTAATTTATCATTCACTATATTTTATGTTTTGTAATAATTAAGATTCCATCCATTTTCCTTCCCTTCATTACTCAAACACATAAATTTTTCTAATAATCATTCTTTTTATCTTTCTCCCTTCTACAGTTCTTCCTTCCTAATTCATTCCATCATGACAAACAAAGCCTAAATGTAAAAGGTAAAAAAAAAAAAAAAAAAACACTAATTTGACAAATTAAATGCACCTAAAAATCAAGTGATGGCTTTGACTTCATCCCAATTTGTAATCATCAATAAATATTTGAGAGAATAAACACCTCTGGAAGCAATGTCCTGAAGGAAATGATTTCGAAAACTCCGCAAGAATTTCACGAAAGCATTCCAATCATTTTGTACCTTATATTAGTGAAGTCATTTGCCCATGATCCTAAAGCAAATCCGGCCACTTGCACCTAGACCTCCGTAACTTTTGTTTATTAGGCACATGCCGAGTTTGGTAACTATTCTATTAATACTAAACGTAATTAATTGGCATAAGTAATCATTGATATGTTACATACAGTAATCAAAGTTTTGTATAATCTTCTGGCGTTAATTTACAACTGGAAAGCATATTCCAAATTCCACTGTTTCAGTGGTCCTCCTTTGATGAAGGTGCTGATTGCCAGATAGGGATGTACACGTAATGAATTCGATTCAACAGGGCAGATCAGAGGCTGCACCGCCCATCCATGAAGTACGGTTTCTATTCATCTAATTACAGATATGGACATGGTCATGGTCCCATTATAAGCCGAGCAACACAGCTTTTCTAAATTCCACCAAACTTAGAATTTTAAACTTAATCTTAACTTGAAAAGCATTGAATGAAAATTGGGTTTAATTGGATTAAACTGATTTAAACTTGATTTAGTTGAAAAATATTTTTATTTAAATTAAATAGTCTTGATATTTGGACCTGAGTCAAATTCAATTGATATTTAAAAGAGTTAATTAAAAAAATATGATTTATGTTTTGATTAATTTATAAACACATGATCCCTATTATTTTTTTAACAAATAAGTTACCAGAGTTTCATACAAAATTGTCATTATTTAATAATTTTAGAATAATACATGTTAATATTTTATTGGTCAAAGAAATTAATTTTACATTTTTTCAATTTTCTCATTTTAAAAAAGTATTTTTTAATATTTCATTTATTTATTTATTTTTATTTACTGATATTTTTTATTAAATTAATTTTTTATACCAATAAAACTCTAATACATATCCCTCTAATAGTAATTAATTATAATTACAATTTTCAATAAAACTCAAGTCACTTATTTATAAAAAAAATATTAACACGAATCATATCATGTTTTATAATTTACCCTATTTAAAATTTTACTTAAGCTTGAGTAAACTCACAAATTTTACGTGTAAATGTTTGCTATCCTTGCTTTCATCAATTTTATCTAACCCCCTGATCCGCTGACTTAAATCATTTTCTTGAACAAATTAATGCTTAGTTGATACTGAAATTCAATGGGATGAATTAAGAAAAGTAGATTATATGGTAGAGAAAATTAATGGAAGATAGGAATGCTCGATACTTGCATCGAACCAATAAGGCTGCACCATAAAAATATATGGCAATATTGATTGCCATACCCATTTAATTATGAATATTTATTACTGGTATTACTCCATAATTTCTAGTACTTTACTTTTATGACATCAAAATTGAATTCAAGCTGGATGAACTTATCTTTATTTGCACCTATCTTTATTTAACACCCTAAATTTAGGGACATTTATAAGTTGCCACATATTCGTATTGAATATCAAAGGCTAGAAACTGTTAAATTCCACAATTATTGTCTCAAATACTCCATGATCCTCCATATCTCCTTAACTTCAAATAACATCAAATTGTACTTGTCACTATAAATCACCATAGAAACCTCTTACTCATAGTCTACATGAAAATTTAACTAATAAGTACTAACGCTGTTCAGAAAAACACTATAAGGAATATACATTGTATCTAAAAAGGTTTCACCATAATACATATTAAACTCCTATTACCATTCCAACCTACCACATCTAACTATAATCCATGTTTCATAAGCCATCACATATCGTCTATTCACCATTTAGAAGGTCTTCAATACTAGTTGTGTCTTAAACCTGCTAACCGGTTGCAAGTAATGATACAATAGTTAATACGTTCACCACTTGTACCTGAAAAGATAAAGAAATGAGCTGAAATCCAATACGATATACCACAAACATACACGTAAGATCAACAAACACACATTCACATGCAAACATATCAATAATGCACTACGTAACAATTTATTATCTTTATTTTATGCTAAGCAAATAACGAAGGGATAACTTAGTATCCCAGGACACACAAATATAATATATATATATATATTTATACACATACACGATAGTAGGTACTACCTAATATTCACGAGTCCAAAAACTGAATACGAGGTAAATATTCTTGAAACTGAAACATCTAGGCCTACTTATATGATTTCTAAGTGCAACTATACTCTCGAAAACACCACACATGGATCATTGGGATGCTACAATAATAGTGTGAATACTCTCTACCTATTACCAATGGTCACGCACAAGCAACAAACACACTATTAAAGCTGGTTATTTAATTAATCCATTTTAAGTTTCTGACCTAAATAAGCACAAACACAAACAAGGTATACACATGACTAGAAATCATCCAATTCCAAGTACTAGTGTCCACTAATTGGATAACATACAATTAATTTGCTAAGAAATTTCTATATATCTAACTTACTCTTATTATATTCCTATTATTCTCGATTATACTTCGCTATTATCTAGATTCCTAAGAGCTCATAGTTCATCTTGGTTTTTAAGAAAGTTTTAAATGGATTTTCAAGGTTTCAAAGTGATTTTAAACCCTTATGGTTATATTTAAACAAGTTTCAAAGTCTTTGACAAAGAAAACACAAGTTTTGAAAAGGCTGTTTTGTATATATGTGCCAACACAACCTGTGTTGGAGGTTGTGTACTTCTACATGGGTAAGTACATAACTCATGTACTCACTTGTGTTGAGCTCAGAAGCATGATTTTCAAGGATTTAATGTCATTGTGTTCAGCATATGTCACAACACTACTTGTAAATATACTCACTCGTGTTAAACATAAAACCCTCTATTACTTGGAAAACACGCATCACAAGATTATATGCGGACACGAACATGACCCATGTACTTGTTTATGTTGAGCAAAAAAACCTAAGTAATACAAAACAATGCCTGACGAGTTTAGTAAGGGTAAGTACACGACTCGTATACTATGTCATGTTGAACTCATACAAAAGTAACTACCAATCTTGAACGTTGTGTTTTCGTCCCAAACATTTGAAGTTCAAAGTCTCACTCATTCACAACTCTCTTTAATAAGAAATTATTGTCAAAACTTCACCTTTAACAACCTCTACCCAACTTTTGCATCAATCTATGTTTTATAAGTTTTCTTGTTAAAAGAAGTGGAATCATTAAATTCTATAGATTTTTGTCATTACCTTTCCACAATTCTTTAACCCTCCTTCTACCACAATTCTTTTAACCCTCGTCTTCAAAGATTTCTCTAGAAATCTCACAAAAAATGGTTGTTTCATTTATAGATCGTCACTATCAATACAAAATTGTTAAATTCCTATAACCTATATGATCATCTTGTTGAATACAAAAAGAAAGGGAAGAGGATGATTACTTACCATAGCAAATCATTGAGACTCGTCACTAATCGTAGTAGTTAGTGAAAGAGAGAGAGAGAGAGAGGAGTTTTTGTCGTACCTAGATGGAGAGAAAGAAAGAAGTAGTTACATTAAGTTTTAAAACGATGTCTAACAACCGCATCTTTTAAAAGTTTGCAGTATAAAATGATAATTACTTTAAATATTACTATTACACTTACACCCATCATAATACTTATTTTTTATTTCTATTTTATTTTAGGTTATTTCATTTATTTTGAGGACATTTCACTTTATTTGTTGACCTCTACTTAATAACGAGAAAATCATCACTTTACTGTAACATACAGCTCTAAACCCATTCTAAAGGGAAACTAATGATAATTGTAACATAAGTAATAAAAATACTTGTAAAATTTTACAATATATGTGGCAAATATATATATATATATATATTGGTGGGATATGTGGCAAATATTAATATTAGAAAATTCCAACAAATTGTTCATTTTAGTTGCTTTATTATTTTATCGTAATTATTTGATATAGGATTGTAGTACTACCTCATTTATTTCAAGCACTAATTTTTGTTGTAAAGTATTCCACCGTACCTGTTATCCTCCAAACAAATGAAGAAATTATTCATCATTTTCCTTTCGGTAGTAAATCTTCATCGTTGTGCAATGAGAAACTAAAAAGTCAGTTGTCAGATTGCATTAATAATGGACTGTTCAATACAACAAGGTGAGATTGCAAAACAAGTAGGGAATTGGGAATAAGTTGGAAAATCTATTTTGACTGGTCCAGGAGTGAACTTTGACTCTAAGCTGTCGGAACTGCTCCGTCCAAGGACTCGACATCGAACCAGCTCCAGACAGGGTGAGCACGGTTCACAACTTCGGGGCCCCATGGCCGTACCAATTCTAGCTGGACCTGGCCCAAGTTGAGTCTCAGGCCACGTACCCATGCTTACTGACAATTAATAAAAATAAGATCTAGCTGTCACATCATAAAATAATTGAAGGGATTAGGGCATTCTTGTCTGAATTTATTGTTTTTCAAGGGCTGAACACTTAATACATGGGTTTAGATATTTGGAAAGACATCATTGTAATAAATACACTCCTTATGCTTTTTGCATCTAAGTTTAGTTTTCTATTCTAACATTCAGATCCCTTCTATTGCTTGCTCACCCATTGAACCCTTATAACCTTGAAAATTCCACCTTTTCATACTCATAGATTCTAAATATTTTGCTACGATACAATCAATGTTAATATATATATATATATATATTTATCCTCTCTACTTTGTAATTTTATTAAACAATAAGTGGTTAATTACATGATAGGGGAAAGCACATTTGTGAATATTATTTTATCTTAACTATTCAAAGACAAAAAGAATAAAGATACGTGAAGCAAATATAAAAAATATATTTAATGCTTACCTATACAAGTTTTAAAGTTATATAACAGAAATAAAGGGAAAAAAATATGCTTCCATTAACTCAAGGTCTGCCATGTGTTCTTAGGAAATTGTAATAGAGTAAATTACATGAAAACATATCAATGTTAAGGGGTAAGTTTATTTAAGGTATTAACATTTAAATGGTTAAAAAGATATAACGTTAAAAAGATATAGCAATGTTTTGCAAAAAGAGGTATCGATATTTGACTATAAATGAAAATTAAGTGAATCCACATTCAATGAATTTTATAAAATAGGTACCTCATTTTATTCACTTTGTTAAACGTCAATCTCTCTTATTAACCACTTGAAACATTGATATCTTAAATGAACTTATCCCAAAGCATTGATACCTTCTAGTATAATTTGTCCAGTTGCAATAACAACGTCAATATGAAGTTTATATTATTTTAGGGTAATATGATAGTTCATTTATGCAATTAATTACCTAAGATCATTTATAACACTTAGGTAAGCTAATTAATTGAAAAAATTAGCAGAACAATGTCAATAACAATGATATCTTAAATGAACTTATCCCCAAACAATGTTAATATCTTATTAACCACTTGAAACATTGATATCTTAAATGAACTTATCCCTAAGCGTTGATACCTTCTAGTATAATTTGTCCAGTTGCAATAACAATGTCAATATGAAGTTTATATTATTATTAGGGTAATATAATCATTCATTTATGCAATTAATTACCTGAGATCATTTATAACACTTAGGTAAGTTAATTAATTAAAAAAATGGCAAAATATTTAGGTTTTAAATATACATTATTTTTCATATAGTTCATTGCAACTATTAGCAAAGTTTAGATAGCAAAGATGACATTTACACTTTCAACCAAATTTTTTAAGGTTTAGGCCTGACCGATTTAAAATATCATTAAGTTCATATTAAGTTTAAATGCATGGCAGAGTTTCAAGCATGTTGAAGATTTTCAAACTTGAATTCGATTTGAAGACCCATTTAGAGTAACATGTCTAAAGGAACCCTAGAGCAAGCTTGCTGAAAACTTAATATTGCTATTACAAGAATTCAAAACCCTTATATAAACTAAATATTATTGCCAAATTTATAACCAAACACATAAAACATGAGTCTCATTTGCAGAGCAATGAAAAAGGCTTATGAAATAAACAAATAAATCTTTACAAATGCAATTAAAATAAAAATGGTAGGGCCTCATGGAGAAAAAAAAAACCCTCATGTGTTGAATGGATTAAAGAGGGTAAAATTATTTTGCAAACCATTTAAGTTAAAATTGATTACTATTCTTATTCAATTCAAACTCCTTTAATCATGTATATTCATTAGATCTTTATTTTTTTTTTTTTTTCATACGGTTTATCATGGGATAGTTTTAAAATTTTAAT
Source organism: Combretum micranthum (assembly GCA_024138025.1). Lineage (NCBI taxonomy): Eukaryota > Viridiplantae > Streptophyta > Magnoliopsida > Myrtales > Combretaceae > Combretum > Combretum micranthum. The sequence continues at coordinate 129,926 of JAMXBD010001063.1, read as the reverse complement.
ATATATTCTGTGATAATATACAAAGAGCCTATTATGAACTTATTAACAACCGTATCCTTGAATTTGAATAGGAATCATCTCTAACTGATTTAAATAAACCAATTTTTTTGGCAAAAAATAAACTAATTTTTATCTTTAGATCTAATTCCATTTGTTTAGCTCACAAGTAGTTAACTAATTCCCAAACATAATTACAATGATAAAACCAAACTACAATAACAATGGCTACATGGAAAAGTATAGAATCCCATCTCTTTATATTCAGATTCTCTATCTTACAAGTAGAGATAGGCACCGGTTCTAAACCGAACCGAACCAGAACCGGAATCACCAGTTCTGGTTTTGGGAAATGATGAGATGTTTGAGATGTTGACTTTATACTGTATAATACATGGTATTTAAATGGAAAACATATAAGAAACGTGAGTTAGAAGAAGATAATAAAAAAAATACCTATGAGTGAATGATTCGAGGATAAATATAAATTCTTGTGATTTCTCCTCAAGAATCAATTAGAAATTAAAAAATTGAATTATGAAATTGATAGTGTTTTCCTAACTATACTTTTGCATAAATTAAATACATCTTAACATTGGATCCATGTTCCACTGATATGTAATTTGGTTACTTTTTTCTTACCATTATTAGGTCATTGAATTGAAACCACATCTTGTTCAATAAATTTTTTGCAACATTCACAAAAAATGTGGTATGGTTGCTTGAATTTTTACTAATTGCAATTTCTTAGGGGATTTTTTCACGTTTAAGAAGACGAATCGAATGACAACCAAAAAATATTAAAAATGTTTCTGTGATGACAGTAAAGATGTAAATGACATTAAGTCACAATACCAATTTATATTAGAAATGCGAGAAGGCCAAGCTTAGTTGAATTAGAATAGTTGCTTGAATGCCACATATAAGTTAGGTCATCTTAGTCAAATATGAATCATCTATATTTGTCAAATTGAATGTAGCTTAGGATCTAATAAGTTTCAATATTGTTCCATTAATTTCATGATTCATAATTGAAAGTTTCGTGTTGGGGGTGGAGGGGACGGCGGGGGGCGCAGTTACCATCTCTCTTATCCACGAGGGCCAGCCCAAGCCAGCAGTAAAAGCCATTTGGCACGGCATAACAGCTTTTCTAATCACTCATAAGTTTCTTCTATGCTTTTCCAATGCTCAAATAAATACGTAACTCGTTTTAGCGTGTGTCGGCGTACGCTGCCCGCGAATTGCGGTTACAATTAAATAAATAAATAGATCACTTACAAAATTATTTCAAAATTTTCTAATAATTACCATTTATCACCGAAGTGTTAACTTTTGAAAATGGAATAGGGTGAAGATCACCGAGAGAGCTAATTGTGAGTGTAATACAATCCCACAAAACAAAATTATCTATATATAAATCACATATTACCAAATTATCAACACAAAATTACATTCAAAACGTGCACTTTTTGTTTTAAAAAATTACATTTTTAACATGCAATTTTGAAACTTTAGCATCTTGCTCGCATATTAAACATTTAATTTATATAAATAAAATTGCAAATTTAATATGCAATTCTGTAAATGAAAATTTCATTATTTTTGCAAAAATCACATGTAAGACGTGCAATATTCATAGAAAAATTATGCATATGATTTTGCATCGGTATTTAGGTAATTATTTTTATATAATTAATATTTGTGTAAATAATTTTCTAATGAATAGGTAAATCAACAATTTTCTTGCTAGTTGTACACTTTTACTTAAAAAAAAAAAAAGAGAGAGTGTAGAAGCAGATAAATTTTTTAATTAAATTATGTAAGAATGGTAATTCTTTTGATAATATAAGACACAAGAGTGACCATAAAGTTTTAATCCAACAACCAGTTATGTGTGTGTGTGTGTGTGTGTATTAGCATATGATGAAATTGTAATGCATGTGCTTAAAAAATAATAGATTTTCTAAGCATTATATTTTAACAAAAATTACATTAGTAGGGATGATTAATCAATGGAATGCAAATAATAATTAGTGTATAAAAGTAAATTTATATCATAATAAAGGAGTTACTATATAAAATAAAAGAAATGAAAAAAAAAATCGATACTAGAGACAACATAAGAAGCTCATTAGCTATAATATTATACTAGTGGAGCCACACATCTACTGTGCATGAGGCTGCAAACAAGCTAATGTGTTGACAAATTACTTAAACTCAACTCACTTTAAACTCGATTTGACTTGAATTCTATTAGTAAATGACTCTCTTGAAGATTGACTTAACTTAACCTATCAAACCCCAAAATCGAAGGACGTAGGCAGTTTGCCACATACTTGCATGACGATGTAAGTATGCAAAGGCTTAGAACAAATAATGTCCATATATTAAAAAAATGAATCACAATGATTTGAAATTTCACATATTGCTTTGAGTATCAACATTTTGCATCCCCACAATTATAAACTAACCAAACCAAACTAAACTAAGGTAGTAAAATAACTAAAACAACCTATTTTATGATTTATCTTATTTCAAGTGATGAAATCAATACCAAGTCTATAAGCATTGGGAATATCTTTAAATTATACTTGTATAAAAAAAAAAAAATAATTCCCAAAAGAGTGAACTGAAGCTCAGTACATAGCAACACAAGCACATGCAACGTGTACATACAAACCTGATCTAGCAATCTGCAACCCATCAATTTATATCTTTAATTAAGATGCAACAAACACCAATAGGGTACTCATGATTCCAGCAACACGACAAGAACAGAAAGTGACATAGCAAAATAGTGTGGATAGAACAAAAATTGCAAAAAGATGCAATCTTCCATAGAAAAGTTCTCAAGGAATAGGGTTTCAAATGTCAAAGATATGAGTTATCACAAAATCCCTAATAATATACTATTTATAGTCTCAACAAAGAAAAAAATAAATAAATAAATCATTAAATTCAAATTGATAAAGCTGTCACAAAAGCTGCAAACCTAGGTCTTAAAGCCTGTAGCTTTAACGACAACACCAGCTACCTTGACTACTTCAATGCTGACAGCTTTTAGATGAAGGCCAACGGTTTTCAGCCGGCCTTGGAACTGCCACCATCCGCATCAGTCTCCTCCATTTAGGGAAAACTTGCCTTCAAGTTTGAAGGATGGTCTGGATAAAGAGGAATATTAGAATTATGAAACATGGATAAGTCTGCCACATTAAATGTCTTGGAGATACCCATACTATTCGGAAGATCCACCACATAAGCATTATCATTGATTCGTTGAAGCACTACATAAAGACCATATTTCTTCAATGAAAGTTTACTATAGGTGCCAATCGAGAATCTCTCCTTGTGCAGGAATACCATAACTTGATCACCAACCTGAAACACCTTACACCGCCTATGCTTATTAGCAGCTTGCTTATAGCATCGATTTGCTTCCTTTAGCCTTTGTTTCACTTCTTTTTGCACATCGACTAACTGCTCCACCATACGCTTTGCTCGAACATTAACACTATCTCCTTTAGGTAGCTTAATCAAGTCAAGAGTATGATGTAGTACCTTAGTATAGACAACTAAAAAAGAAGACCACTCAGCTGCACTATGGAGAATACTGTCGTACGCGAATTCATCCTGTGGAAGGATAATGCCCCACTATTTGGGTCTGTCACCACAAAGACTACAAATCAAATTTCCTAAAGTGCAGTTGACTACCTCCGTTTAGTCATCAGTTTGTGAGTGAGTTGTGCTACTAAATTGCAAGGAAGGATCAAACAATTTCTACAATGTCCGCTAAATATAACTCAAAAAATTACAATCATAATCTAAAGTGATTGTTTTGGGAACTCCATGCAAACAGGAAACTTCCTTGAAAAATAACCTGGCTACACTAATCACATCCATAGTTTTCCTACAAGGAATAACATGTGTCATTTTGGAAAATCTGTCAACAACCACAAAAATAAAATCAACTCCTCTCTATGTATGAGGCAATCCCAACACAAAATCCATGGATAGATTCTCCCAAATATTCTCTAGAACTAGTAATGGCATGTATAACCCAATATTCTTAGACTAGCCCTTTGATTTATGGTAGGTAAAACACTTCTCAACAAATCTATACACATCTTGCCTTAATTGAGTCCAATAAAATCTTTCCTTCACTGTTATTAATGTCTTATCGCCTCAAATGACTAGCCAATCTGCCTCCATATAAGTCATTAGTCACCTGCTCTCTGAACGAAGTTCTTGGCAGGTACAGTTGGTTATCATGTATCAAATAACCGTCAGATAAGTAAAAACCAGAAATAGGTTGATTATTTGACACCTAACCCCATATCTTTGCAAAACCCTCATCATGCTTACCCCTTTAAGCTGCTCAAAACCTATAATTTCTTGGCTCAAAGTCAATAGCAAAGAAGCTTGCCTACTCAAAGCATCTGGCACTGTATTTTGCACCTTGATTTACGTCGCAACTTGAAGGGAAATTTCTATAAAAACTAGCATCATCTCGCATGCATATCACTACTAATCCTTCTTTAGCTATTCAAGTACTTCAAAGCTTCATGGTCCGAATAGAGCAAAATTCCTTCTAATCAAATAATTCTCCTAGATTTTAAGAGCACGCATCACCAAATAAAATTCTTTATCATAAGTGCTCCATTTTGCCTTGCCTTACTGAGTTTCTCACTGAAAAATGTGATTGACGTCATTTCTTGTGAAAGAACAACTCTTATACCCACGCCACTTGCATTACAATCCACTACAAAATAACTTGTTAAAAGCTGAAAGGGCAAGGACTGGTGTCATGCACAATTTCTTCTTCAAAACAGCAAAACTACCGGCTGCTTCATCCATCCATAGGAATTTTTTTTTTCTTCGAACAATTCGTCATTAATGCAGTAATGGTGCTAAAGTTCCTAATAAACCTATGATAAAAAAGCCATTAACCCATGAAAGCTTCGCAATTCATAAACATTTTAGGAGTAGGTCATTCTCTAATTGCCTTAAACTTTGATTCATCAACCTGTATGCCCTCAGCTGAAACTACATACCCTAAGAATAACAGCTTGTTTGTCAGAAAATTGCACTTCTTAAGGTTGATGTACAGCTTATTTTCCTATAAAGCTGTTAGTACTCTCCTCAAATGAAAAAAATGGTCTTCCTCACAAGAGAAATAAATCAAAATATTGTCAAAATATACCACCACAAATTTACCAATAAACGGCTTCAATACCTAGTGCATCAGCCTCATGAATGTGCTAGGGCCATTGGATAACCCAAAAGGCATGACCAACCACTCATACAATCCTTCATTCATCTTAAAGGCAGTCTTCTACTCATCACCAGTTCTAATTCTAATTTGATGGTACCCATTCTTCAGATCAATTTTGGAAAACCATTTAGCTCCATGTAACCTATTAAGCATATCATCCAACCATATTATAGGAAATTTATATCCCACATATCCTCTAGCTCCCATCCTTCTTCGATGTTAATAATGCCGAAACTGTACACGGGCTGATACTCTCTTGGATTAACCCTTCTTCAACAGTTCCTCTACCTTTTTTTTTTTTTCAAAATCTCTCTCTTCTTCGGATTCATTCTATAATGAAGCAAATTTAGAAGGCTAGCCCCAAGAATAAGATCAATATGGTACTGGATGTCTATCATCGACAGTAACCCATCTAGAATATCATCAGCATCGATTCCTTAAATTCTTTCAATAAAGGATGCACCAACTTTGGTTTCTCCTCCACTTGCAACTCAACACTATTCAACAAAATCTGCTTCAGATTTAAAGCATGCATTTGCCTGGTTTCTTTGATTTCTGTCTAGAGACAAAAATATACTCCTATCAAGTGGAGTAGTCTTATTTGTCAGTGATCATAACATATACTTCACCCCTTCTTTTCTGGCCTATATACATTACTCTTACCCATGTGTTATGCATCTACATCAAACTGCCAAGTTCTATAGAACAAAAGATGACACATATCCAAATCTAGAATATCACAATATACCACATCATGATATTTACCTATGGAGAAAGGAACCCTGCAATGTTCTGTCACTTCAAATTTTCCCCTAACTAATTGAATCCACTTTAATGTGTAGGGATTCAGATGTTTTTCCATTGGAAATTTCATTTTGTTCACTGTCTTTCTTCCGATTATGTTTTCGCAACTACCACTATCACCTATGATGCCAAATACCTTCCCATCGATAGTGGATATGATTCGGAACAACTAGTAGTGTTAAGTCACATTTTAGAGCCAACATCATCCTCCAAACAACAAAAACCTATCCATCGTCATCCTCATATTCTTCCTCTTCTTGTCCATCAGCCTCACAACAAATTCCATCATCCTCTTCTGCCCTTTCAACCATATTAACTGTCTTTCTTGCAGGACACTCATTAGATTTATGCCCTAGTTGACTGCATCTGAAACACTTCCCGACACTTGGCTTCGCATAAGGATTATTGCCCTTCTTAGCCTCCTTATCTTACTTCTCATTCATAAGGTGTTTTCCTACAGCTTTATCCTCTCGAGGTCGCCTATTAACGCTATAATCACTAGTTTTCTCCTCCGACCCTACAATGGTCTTGTACCCCTCAAATTTCCTCCTTCCACATTCCACCTGCATCATCTTAGCTTTCAAGGCCAAAATCTTTGCCTCACTCAAGGTACAAATAACATGCATTCTAATTCTGTCTCGCAAAGTTAGCTTTAATCCCTCCAAATACCGAGCTACGTACTGTCCCTTAGATTCTAGAAAGTTATTTCGTTATGCCAACCTCATAAACCCAGGAGTAAATTCATGCCTTGTTCTGTCTCCATGCTGGCATCGCTGATACTGTTGGAATAAAATCTATTCCTAATCTGGTGGTAAAAATTTCGACTTCATCAAATACTTCATCCTACTAGGTACAAACAGGACCCCTTCCTTCCCGCTCTCTCCAGTACTAAATTCGTTCCCACCATGTTGAGGCCATTGCCTTCAAACGACAAGCTACCAACCTAACTCATTTTGCTGGAGCGTTTCCGTGTGATCAAAGAACCTATCAATCTCTACAATCCAATCTAAAAATTCCTCAATTCCTAAGCCCATTAAAGTACACAACATCTACCTTCGACCGAAAATTTTTGGCATCTCTATCCTCATAATCGTTCCTTCTCTAACCACCATACTACTAGTAGCGACCAAACCAAGGAGGTTATACATTGCTCTCTTCTGAATCCTCTTCAAAGACTAGTTGTCTACGTGCAGGGATAGGTCTGTCAATAGGGCTACCACGAGCTACCTCAACCCTTGGCCTTCTATTGTCATTCCGTCTCCTATGTGCGTCAATTCCATAAGCATCTAGATGTTTTACAGTCTCCTCAAAACGTTCCTTGAAACATTAGAATAGGTGATACATCCGTTGCTCCAGACGCTGCTTTAATTGTTGCAACACCTCATCCCCCAAAAGGACTCTACCCTCCTAAACACCATTATGAAGAGCACTGCTATCACTGCTTGTAGCCATCTTGCTCCGATACTAACTGACACAATGAAATAGCATGGATAGAGCAATAATTGCAAAAAGATGCAATCTTTTAGAGAAAAGTTCTCTGGGAATAGCGTTTCAAATGTCAAAGATATGAGTTATCACAAAAGTCCTCAAAATACACTATTTATAATCTTAAATAAAGAAAAGAAAGAAATAAACAAAATCATTAAAATCGCATGGACAAAGCTGGTGCAAAAGCTACCAGCCTATGTCTCAAAACCAACAGCTTTGATGGCAATACTAGCAGCCTTGACTACTTCAACGCCGCCAAGTTTTGGATGAAGGCTGATGGCTTTTAGTCGGCCTTGAAACTATCACCATCCGCAGCAGAAAGGGTCCTAAGCAGACACGAGTTGATAAGACAAGCTGGTGCCTTATTGACTGGAAGAGAATGAGAAAAGAACTAGCCTCATCTAAGGTTAACAGCAATTATTCAAACATTTACTAGTCCAGTCAATTAATATCGTATGGTCCAATGAGTCCCACTCCTCTAGACTATTCTTGAATACAAAATCACTCAGGAGGGTTAACCATACGCTGATATTGTAACCCTCCATTAACTAGCTATCGAGTCACCACCGATGACCTAAATGCCTAACTACCCTGCTAGAGCCTTATAACTTTATTAAGGGTATCGCTTTCTAGCCCAAGACGACCATGCACACTCAAGCATAAATTAAGTCATCTTTAAGTATTAGTCAGGTTTAATGTCTATTCTAGCAAACAAGTCACTACGAACCTATATCCTGAATTCTTAAAGCTGTTGAATCGTGGAACTTACATGAGCATAAAACTATATAAGCAAAACAAATATACTTTTATTATTTTCTAGTTTATCAAATCATTCAACAAGCTGTTGTTCAAACATATTATATACTTTAATTATTTATAGTTAATCCATAAATCTATTGCAAATAAATTTTAATTATCTCAATTGTCATTTAAAACTTAAGGAAAAACTCTATTTTATTAAAATCAATATTAATTAATATAAATTGTTATTTCATATACTTGTTTAACAGAATTATGTAGGAATCGGTTTGGTTCACATTATTAATTTTTACGAAAATGTTAAATTTCACATTCCAATGCAAGACTTTAGATAAAACAATTTGTCATCTTTTTTTTATTGGTTATACAATTTACCTAACGAGTAAAACAACTTAAAAGATTACTATTTCTATATTCCTACTAAAAATATAATTATAGACAGTATACATTACCTAATATAACTTTTAACGAGGTTCGCAATTTATCACCTTATAATATAATAACGAAAAAATGACAAACAAATACTTTTCCCTTAGTTATTGAAGATTGCACAAGTATAAGTATGTCATCATCTTCCTTAATTTGATATGAACCAAAACTATAGAAACCACTAAAAGTTTATTATTCCCATAAATTAAATAGTATCATAACTACAAAATGTAAACAAATAAATAAAAAAAAAGTAAATTTTTTTTACATGGAGTGAAACAAAGCTTACAAATAAAAGAAAGGTAAAGGAAGTTTGTTGAAATATCTTATCTCTCCATCGCAAAAGTAGAGCACGGATTGAGATGTAAGAGTTAAAGCATAGGCATCAAGAAGGATAGGAAACAATGACATGGGACAAAAATGTAATTATTGAAGACAGATTTTTATTATAATAGAATGGGTGGAAATTTTGTTAGAAGATTAAGAAAGAATAAAAGAATGAGAGAGAATGAGAGATAATGAGTCACTAAGGTAAGAAGGCAAGATGACGACGTGTGAATTTAAGAGAGAGACTAGCATCTTTTAGAGAGAAGGAAAAAGAAAAAGAAAATGTAACAAGATAAAGGGAAAAAATACTAATAATATCTACAGGGAAAAAATAATAATATATTAGAAAGAGGTGATAAATAATCAGGAGTGCCGTATAAAAAAATTAAGTAGGAAAAACATTCATTTAAACATGTATTTAATAACTTATTTTGAACTATAGAATGATTACGTATCATACTAATATTTGACTGTATTGTCATTAAATGTTATTTACGCAATTTATAAATACAAAATTTTCTCAACTAAACGTTACGTTTCAGAACTCCTATGAACTTTTGTTTTTCTTTGTATGCTTTATTTCTTTAATTTCCTTGATTATTTTTTACACTTTGATTTGGGGCTTCTCACAACCTTGATTCAGTAATGAGTCAAGGAAGAACTTGTACTCTAATTTAGGTTGAGAGGCAGCTTGCTTGTAAACAAACTTGTGAGCGAACTCGTGAATAAGTGCATTAATAAGCTCTAGGTTTGTGAGTTTTATATTTATGATATATTTTATATAAATTTATATGAATAGGATTAAAAAATTAAATATGAAAAGTTTATAAGAAAATCAAGCCAAACTCAAATTTGATTTTCAAATAACCTTAGTTCGAACCTAAAATTCAGGCTTAATAAAAATGCTTAACTCAAGTTCAAACTCAATGATTTTTAAACGAGTCGAACTCAAATCTTTAAAATCTCATATTGGCTTGTTTGCATCAAATGCAACATGTGGCATTAGGGTAAGTGCAATTGTTCATCAACTAAACAAGGAAATTATTAGATAACTTGATCTAAATTGTATTGATATATTGGACATATTTACTTATCTTGCCCCATTTTTTTCTCTACGTTTTTAGTTAAATATTTTCAGCTCTAAATGCATTTAAATATAATAATTTTTAATTAAATAGATAGATATTAGACAACCTGAAGATCAAAATATAAATATACATAAAATATACATAGTAAATAATTAAATATGTAATCATAATAGACAGCCACTGGCTTCTCCCGATTGATTACCTTTCGCTGTCGAGAAAAGGCCAAACCTTGCTGTCTTTGCTTTATCGAATATGGTAATCACCTTTTGCCAGGCCTTGTAAGCTATAGATGCTATGTGTTGCACCTTAAGAAGAAAGAAGACAACATCATTATGGTTCATTTGTTTTCATTTTACAACTGTATAAACTAATTTAGATTCGTGAATGGAGGAGTTCTTCATAAATCATAATTATAGTAGGCTAAATAGTGAAAGTATTGGGTAATATATAAGGGTAAGTATAGGGATAACAATAATCAAGCCATGCTAATTTCAATCATCTTCCGAGCAAGCTTAATTAATTGATAACTAGGAATGAATGAATAATTAATAGTACCCTTTTTGACTGGGTAAATGTATTGAAAATTATAGAACACGTATCGAGTATAATATTTCTAAAACTTGTTATTAATAAAATAGGGTATTTATATGAGATATACATACCATGTATCCATCCTATTCTAAAATACACCGGGTACAGAGGTTAAGGTATAAAAAAATCACACCCCATAAAATTATTGAAAATATAATAATGAATAAAAATATGTATTATATATTCTGCTTCAAGTTCTAAAATCTATCCAAAAGAAAAAGAAATAAACATGTAAACAACCGAGACACAGCTATATTATGGTAGGAATAGGCAATTTTGAGCTATCAACCATAACATTGGTATATCAATGTACATATATTATGAAATAAAAATGTAAAAAAAAAAAAAAAATCTGTTATAAGAGTGAAAGCATAAACGTGTGTAATTATCAATTGAATCCCATATAAAATTTGCTTTCTTTAAGCTATTATAAAAATACTGGTAGATTCATATTGTTAATAAATTATCTTTAAACTTTAGGATTATAAAAATAAAATAAAATCATCTATAATTTTCATGAGGTACAATCTATGATCTACAAGGTACATATTTTAAATTTGATTTTAGGATACTACAGGATAAATTTGGTTTAAAATTTTAAAAACCTATGCTAATATATAGGATGAATTATGAATAGATTTTCAAACCTTTTCTACTCTATGTCCTCTTTCCCTACTCCTAATAGCAACTTGAGGCACTTGTTGATGGATCCAAGGGTAAAGGAAGGATATAAATTTCACTTCCCTCTTTAGTCTTTTCGATATGCTTACTGTGTATTTACTGATACACATTGCAATGCGGTAATTTAATTCTAGATCTACTATTTTGGGCTTTCTATTTAATTTTTTCTTGCTGTACATAGTAAGATATAGTTGATGGATGAAAAAGGAAGTAGTTCGGGAATGGCAAAAGGAAACTTTCCTCGTTGAAAATAAAAACAATATAGAGTTACCATCTTTCTGGCATGTATTTATTGATTGAGGTTTCATCTAGAGGCAGAAATAATTTTGTTTATATACGTTTGCACACCAGACAAAAGTCTCAGGACAAGTCCAATATCTATTAATGGTGGTCAGATTCCCTCTGTCTATTTGAGGAAAGAAAAATTGGAAGACAGCTCCAAGTAAACACAGTTGAGATTTTAATATATCGAAAAATATATATATAACACTTTATAAAATCCACCAAAATTCTAAATAATAATAATATTTATAAGCTAATAATAATCTAGTTAACATGTTGGTATCATTGAAACTTTTCTCCTTAATAAATAAGAGGTGTAAAAAATTACATGAAATATGTTAATCATCAATATAGACCAAAGAACTCTTGAACTAAGTCCAGCCTATGAACTAATTAGGCTAACCACTTGAGTTAGGGCTCTATCCATACAAACATGAACACAATGTACACCAGTAAAAAGGTGGGTTTAAGAGGCGAAATTTTTCGCCTCAATAGCTCGGAATTCACCTCAAATTTTGCATCTAGAAGTCGGGGATAAGAAGACAAGAATCACCACGTTATTTTCTACATAAGGCAAAACTCGCCTCATGCTTCTCGCCTCATACTAGTTGACATGGCACTCAGCCATGTGATGAGGCGAAACTCGCCTTATGTTTAAGACATGAGGCAAGTTTAGCCTCATATTTGATTTTGTTTCTTCAAAAACTTGATTTTTTATTTAAGGGTCGTATTGAGTTATTTTATTAAAAATTTATAATTATATATATTACAAATTTATTAATATTAATATTAATATTTTATTTAAAATATTAGGTTGATAATCATAATTAATCTAACTTACTCTAAACATTAGAAATAGTAAAAATATTATGATATTATAAATATCTTTATATTGGTGTAAATATTATAAATTGTCTATTCATAATATACCTAAAGCATGAATACATTTGGTCAATAGATACAAAAAATTTGTAAATTAAAAAGAAAAAATTATACGTTATATTATAGTTGATTTTAATGTTGTTGAACTTGTAATAATAAATAATAAAAGCCTGCAAAAATAAATACAAACAAATAATTACAGATAAAAACTAAATATAAAATTTAAATAAAATTAATACAGATACAAAATGAATTACCGAAGAGGTGGGAAAGAATTGTGAAAGAAAAAATGTAGGTGAAGGAGATCGGTGAAGGAATGAAATGAAAAGCATTCGGCCAGAAGAGAAGGAGGTTTATATAGGAAGTGTGACTGGGATGATGAGGCGAAGTTAGCCTCATATTTGGGAATCTGAAGGGAAATTGGCCTCATGAGTTGGATGATGAGGCCAATTTCGCCTCACATGACTAAATGAGGCGAACTTTGCCTCATTATCAAATTTTAATTTTCCCGCACCCGTCTTTTTTCTTGCGCGGGCTCGTTTTTTCCCATTCGTCCTTTTATATTATTAAAAAATATTTATATATATTAAATATTAAATTTGAAATAATATATATAATATAAGAAAATTTTACTAATCAATTGATTTACTAATAGATAAGATTGAAGAGTTACAATTAAAAATCTTAAGCAAAAATTCGTAAAATGAATTATTTACATTTATGGAGGATTTTAAACAATAAAATGATCGTAACATGATAATTTTTGTATGAATATATAGTTTCATTTGGCATTTTGTATTTTCACAAGATTTTTAATAATATTAAACACATAAAAGTACATTTGGCCATTTTATAAAAATTTATTATTAAAATATATTAATTATAATACCATAAATTATATCATATGTAATGTGACAATTATGTATTTATCGTATTTGTTATGAAATTGTACGTACAAACATAAATATTTATTATTAAAATCCATGATTTATAATCTTATAAATCACTTGATATTTGATATGTAAATAAGATATTGATAAAAGTAGATGATAATTACTTAGTTTGATGAGCAAAATTTTTCAAACCATATATAAATCTTACTCATAGAAAATTATATGAAAAATGATGTGTGAAATATGTATTGACAATTTTTTTGAAATTCAACATCTTAACATCAAAATTTGTACATTTAACCAGAATCTTACAATGTAAATCCATTATTTATAATTTTATAAAATAATTAACATGCAGGATGTAAATAATTCATTAATAGTAGTTCTTAGTGTTGTGCGAAATTAAACACACAAACATATATTTTGAACGTTTTGTAAAAATGTCAGAAATAAATTTTGTTATTTTTAATAATATAAATATATTGATATAAAATATGTAAATTATATATTGATATATACAGTTTTTTCTTTTCAATTAAACATGTCATTCTAAATTTTGCATGATTTCCGTAAATATTCTATATTATTAAAGGAAAATCATCTACTTTGGTGTTCTTAAGCTTTTGGATTTAAATTTATTTCATTTGTCAAATTGAAACTACTCCTCCATAAAATTTAAACAAATCACAAATTTTTTTATGAATAACCATTCCCTTTTTTTTTCACTCTGAAAAGATTAAATTGTAATTTATATTTAAAAAACAAATAGACGAAAATCATCCTCTATATAAAATATTTTATTAAATTCAGAATCTATATTAAACTTTTCAAAGTAAAGGCTATTATTATTACCATTGGCGTATTTAGTAATTCGTGCATCTTTTTCTATCAAAATTTGCAAATATATTATGTGGTTAACAAACGAAGTAGTTGATTTATACTTATCAATTTATTTTATATATGTTCGATTATGGTATGTGGAAATGGATCGGGTGCGTCAAATGTTTCTATAATTAAATTAGACATGCATGGTAATCATCATAGAAATGATCGTACGAAGGGATAAAACATGACGATAATCTTAATGATCCGCATGACGTACAAGGTGCCAAAGAAGTTCAGCAACAAAACATAAACATGGCCTAAACAATAAAAACGATGAAAGAAATGAAACACAACAGCATCTACTACCGCTACTGCTGGCACAGGAGAGCACGCTCAGATCCTCTCACGGATGTTCTCTAAGACATCGTAGATGAGGAAGTCGAAGCTGGTATCGACTGAACAGCAGAAGGCTGAATCGGAGTATGTGGAGGCTGCTAATAGGTAGAAGGATGTGAAGATGAAGGGGCCCCAAGGAAAGCGTACGATCCAAACGCAGGTGGCTGTGATGCAAATTGCGAGAAACCTGACCCCCCTGCCCACGCGGTAAACCCCGAAGGCTGTTAGCCTCTCTGCTATACAGAGTTGTCTGGTGACTCATGAAATGGATCGTGTGAAGGATGTGTGAACATGGATGGATGGATGGCTCGGCATCCCGTAAAAACCTTGGTAAGGATATGGAGGAGGTGCCACTAGTGTGAATGGTGCAAAGCCAGGTTGACTGAGATCAGGGTCACAAATAAGGCTCTCAATCTGCGGTGCAGCGTGATGGTATGGATGGTACCGCCCGAAGGAAGACGTAGAAAGAGGATAGACATAATTCATCAACAACTCAATCTGCTCCTCCATCTTCTCAATTTTGGCCTCCTAGCTGGTCCTATCATACTTAGAGTGGACCAAATTCTTCTCACGTGATTGCTCATAGTAGTCAACCCTGTGTTGATCTATCGGCATGTCGTAGTCGAAGCCACGACTGTAAGCGGATCTATGGCCCAAAACCTCCTCCATAATGACCTTATCCTCCTTAGGACGCTGACCTGACGCAACAGCAATATCATCCTCGTGCTTCCTTTTTTCCACCATGCGTACCTAGTTAAAACAAAATGAGCACAATGTGGATATAATCATACAAACTGATGGATAAGGTGTATTACATTGGAATTTGATAATCGAATATACTAACATAATTCTGCATGGAGACCTCCGACTCCCATCGATCTGTTAACTACCCTTTCTCTCTCCTTAGGTGTGTGTGCCTATAGTTTTCAATTGGCGTGAGATCCTATAATACATGATTAATGAAAATTAGCACAAGAACATAGCATAAAAACCCACATACAATATACTTTTAATACTTATATTTGTGAGTGCATGTTGAAGCATGGACTTTGTACCACCCGTATGCACTGACACTTGCTTCTTCCTATTCTCCATATTGATCGTGGATTGAAACTAACGTTTCAAGAAGAAGTAAACAAATGAACTATATCTTATGCATATATAATTTACCACATTGATAATCGTGCCTTATATCCGGATCTATCTCAACAAAGTGGATAAATGCCCTCCATTCATCCAGTTTATGCTCGAAACCCGGTGGTAGCTTACTAACAGCTGTTTCGCCTCTACATTTGCCTATGATGTAATTTTTAAGCTTGTATTGAAGCTGACCATAGGATTTGCTTGCCAAATAGTTCAGCATCACCCACCATTTGTGGACTTTCTGCCGATTTTCCAATAGTTCAAACTTATTCTGCAAATTAAAAAAGAAAAGTTCAATGTGTTAGTGGATGGTGGAGGAAGCAAAAAATTGCCTTTTGAATATGTTTGTAGGCTAAAATGAACTTACCATAACTTTGCTGATGATTCCATGTCGATAGGCCTCCGGAAACGCTAACCATGCCTTCCCTCGAGCTCCAAGAACAAACAACTTCGTCGATACTCTATGATGGAGTAAGAACTCCAACCTAACTGTCTTCGGACATGGGTATATAAGACCTATATGCCCATCCGGCATAGTGATAGCCGGTCTACGACTTGTCCTCCTCTATTCCTCCTCTGCCCAGTAATCTCTATACATACCCCTGCGCCTCTTTAACACCATGATGTTTGCCTTTTCATGCTCAGTTGCCACAACGGCCTCCTCCTGCTCCACTACTATGGTATGTAGGTCATAAGGGTTAACCTGAGTAGGCATATCATCCGGAAGGTCATACATCACCTCTTCTCCAATGCCCAGCTCATTTACCCACCCCGGCTGAGGCTCAGGAGTCTGACCTAATTGCTCATCGATTTGTCTGACCTGCTGATCAGTTAGTAATGTAGTAAACGAGCCTCCTATATAATGAAATAACAAAAGCAACGCATGAGTCTAAAATGGATATAAATTTGATATGGAAGATAAAAGATTGAAAAATGAAGGTGGAAATCCCATTAGTGTAATGCTCGGGATGTGCCTGGGAGTCCTCCATAAGCTAATCCATGAAATCCGAATTACTCATCCTGCAAGTTATAAAAATAATCATCATTAGCGATTCATTTTTTAAGTTCATTATGAAAAAAATGCATGTGACAAAGAATAAATAAATAAATGTAGGCATACAATCTATCGTTTGAATCATCATCCCCTATGCCACTGCAACCCTTACCCAGGTCGGGTAGTCGTGCAAGGTTTCCTAGATCAACAAATATGCGATCAATTGGAATTGCTTATGACCTTTGCACTGTCTATTGCATTAGCTCCTCTGTTGGAGGTAGCTCAATCGATTCAACATCTTCTGTGCTCTCAAATTGGAAGAGAGAACGGATAAATATATGATGGTATACAACTTTCTGTACAATCCTCTAGTTGCCAAATTGCTTGCTTAGGTCCTTCAGGTAAAATATTTGTTGCGCTTGGTCCGCAAGGATGTACGAGTCGTTATCATACCATGACCTTGCAGTGTTGATGGAGATGAGGTCTCCATCGACAATTTCTGATTTATCCCGATCTGTATCAAATCACCTGCATTTGAATAAGAATACTTTCTTCGACCCCACATTATTTAGTTGTATAACTTTTGTAAGAATGTCGTAAAAGGTTATTTATTGTCTGCCATCTGCACCGATGACATATACACCGCTATTCTATGATCTTATTCCCGCCTTCTTGGCTTCTTTGTTGTATCAAATACCATTCACGATGCAAGCGTTGAAGCTATATCGATGAATATCAGGGCCTCATGCTAATGCTTCTAGATCTTCTAGCATCTGATGCCTATGGACAGACGTTTGCTCCATAATCTACAAAAGATGAGAATGGTTAAAGTTACATGTAAAGATATCAATAAATTTATGTTTTTGAAGTTTTCAACAAGTGTCAACCTTGTTTCTAAACCACTCGGCCAAATGTTTACATGTTATTTCTCCCACATTGTGTGATCCACGTGCAGTAAGTTCGTTCTTGAACTCCCTGTAAGTAATTTCATTAGAAGTTCATCTTCGAACATGGTGAAAATATCATGTTATCAGGTCATAAATAAATAAAAGGGACACAACATACTTTATAAATAGTTGCACTTCCTCGTAATTATTCAATACTGTCCAATACATCTTGTTGAGTTCTACGTCCAAGCTTGTTATAGTGCATGCACCTACTGAACGTATGGGTTATGCGAATACTCGAAACGATGACGATGGACATTTCTCCAGTGGTTCATCCCACTATCTGGGGTCTGTTTATTCTTGAGTCTATGTGATCGAAATACAGTGAGCAAAATTAAATGCTTTCCCTCACAAGATATGACTCAATAATTAAACCCTCTAGTCTTGCCTTGTTCCGCAAATCTCCCTTTAGAACTCCCATGTATCTTTCAACATACATCCAACGGTATTGGACTAGACCACACATGCGTGCTTCCTTCGGAAGTTATATGGCTAAATGGATCATAATATCAAAAAAAAGCAGGAGGAAATATCATCTCTAACTTGCATAGAGTTAAGATTATTGTTTTTTCCAAGGACTCCAGTAGATTCACACGGAGTTCTTTAGCAGTCAATTTCCTGAAAAGACGAGATACGTCACATATAACATCGTAAATAGGATTATCCCGGACCCCACAAATGACTACTGGGAGAATCCGTTGTAGCAAAACATGACAATCGTGGCTTTTCAGACTCTCAAACTGACTTCATCAGCACCTAGGCAAGATGATATATTGGAAGCATAACCATTAGGCATCTTCACATCCCTAATTGAGTTACATACCTCTCTTATTTGCCGAGTAGATAGTGTATATACAGCTGGTGGCTTGAAAATGCATCAACTACGTTGCTGCAGGTGTAGCTCGAAAAAAATATCCATTTCTTGGAGGGTGAGTCTCGCCTTATCTGTATCCTTTAACTTGCTCTTAAGACCGAAAATAGTCCCCACTAGGTTGTCGCATATATTCTTTTCGATGTGCATCACATCCAGGTTATGTCGTATGTGCAGTTTACTCCAACATGGCAATCGGAATAGCAAACTCTTCTTACACCAGTTGGTGTCGTCTTCATTCCTTCGATGGCATAACCGCTCTTGCAGTTTTCCCAAAATGACATGCTCATACCGACTCAATTGATCGACAATGTCTAAACCAGTGAAATCCCTTGATTGTGCTAGTGTTTCCAAGGTATCATCAAAACCTACCCTGTTGCGACGCCATCTATGTCTCAAAGGCAAGAACCGTCTATGGCCTATATGTGAAACTTACTGTTTGAATGTCCACTCGTGCAGTCGACGTTACATATAGGACATGCTTTGTAACCCTTGGTCCTCCAGCTTGAAATGTCACCATAAGCCAGGAAACCGTTAATAGTCCATAATAATGCAGCATACATTCGAAATATCAATCCTTTGACCACATCTACTGTTTTTATCCACTCATCTAAAGTTCTTCTAGCTTTCTATAAGGTTGTAAGTACACATCAGTGTCCTTACTTGGTGATTTCGGCCCCGTATAAAAGTGACATCATCATATTGACTCCTTCATACATTCCATGGTGAAACTTGTATAACATAATAACTGGCCATACACTGTATGTTATGCTCATGTTTGCGTATAGATTAAACCCATCAGTGGCAAGTCTTCGTACACTTCGGGGCTCCGACGTGAACAAAGGATATTTGTTATCTAATTCCTTCCACTATTCGGAAATCCATAGGATGCCTCTCAACACACCCTCCACTGATATATACTTTTCCTTGTGACATCTCATCTTTGGAGCTGTCTTCCAGCACATAAATAGCCATTGTAATCTTGAAATTAATGGGAAATGTCGTAAAACCTTAACCGATACTATTTTGTTTTTTGAATGAAGCTTCTACCTTCTTCCCCATACATTAGGCAATTATCAAAATTTTCCAATTCTTTTCGAAACAACACACAATCATTTTTGCAAGCATTGATCATGTTTGCATCCATGCCTAACTACTTCAGAAACTTTTGTGCTTCGTAGTATGATGCAGGTAACAAATTATCGATAGGTAACAAACTTTTTATTAACTCAAGCCAATTGTTAAATGACTTCAATGACTGCTTACCATCAACCTTTAGATTTATCATTTGAAGTACTCTGATAATAATGAAACTTTGTATAGCCGGATACACTGGACTCTTTGCTTTTTCAAACATTCCACTCCACCCCTCTCCATCAAACCCACTACTTTCACCTTCACTATCAACATCATCTCCATCAGCATCACTTATATTAGTGGCAATGTCTTCCAAAAGTTTTTTATCTGCTTCATCTTCAAAGTGCATATATTCAGGTGGATTACTCCCTTCATCCATAATAATATTATCATGTGCCCCGTATTAATCTACATCCTCACCACGATAAATCGCGTTTCATATGCCAAGTTCATTCAGACATCTTAAATTGGCATCTAACTAATTACACATCTTAGTCACATCAGATAACTCTCTATAAACTATCCGAGCATCTAATATTGGAACACTATATGTTCATTTAACTTGTTATTAAACCCTATATGTGTCATGCAATTAAAGACACTATGTATATTTTTTTTGAATCACTAACAAGAAATACATTATACATTCAATATAAATTAATTGATAAACATATAAATAGGAGCAGTTAGTAGCATTTAATCTATGTGTCTATAGTTATACACATTACGCATGTATTAAAATAATAATATATAATTTTACATTCTAACTATTTATAAATTTTGTGAACATACAAATAATTGTATTTAGACGTGTCATCAAGGTAAACACATACATGTATTAGACAATAATTATTTCATTACTAGATCGTGAATACATAATTTTTTAGCTTACTAATAATAAATATACATTAATTACTAAATTATAAGTACTAGCAATTCAATAATTACAGTTTTTTCTATGTGTTATTAAGCTAACACATTAAACTTCTTCAATTAATATATAATTACTTGATCCTAAATATATAATATATATATATAAATTTTTTCAATTACTAACAATAAATACATAACTATAAATTGAAATACTTTTAATAATAAATCTAAAAATTAACATCTCAATATTACATTTAATCTATGTGTCATGCCATTAAACATAATAAACATAGATTGAATAATAATATGTATTACTACATATAAAATATACAATTTTTTTTAACTACACAACTACAAATTAATACACATAAATAAATAAATATCACTACTTAGCATTTAAATAGATGAATTAAAAATTTCACAAAAATTGAACTAATCTTTTTGTAATTGCAGTATCCAAATATCTAATCGAATCTACACAATTTATCAAATACCTACATAAAAATAAAATATAAATCAAAGACATTTTATTATAAAATTTATTTCATATAAAATATAATACGATAAAAATTAAACAAAAAATATAAAATTTACCGTATAATTAAATTTACTAAATTGAAAAGATTTTTTTTTTCACTGGTGTGTGTGTGCGTGTAGGTGGAGGGTGTGTGTGAGTGTATGTGGGCAAAGTGTGCGTGTGTGTGGGGGTGAGAAACAAGAAGTGATCGGTGTGGGTGTGTGTGTGTGTGAAGTGTTCGGTGTGTTTGTGAGAGCGCGAGGAGTGAGAGAGGAGTAATCTGTGTGTGTGAGAGAGAGAGAGAGCGCATGAGAGTGAGTAAGAGAGGAGTGATTTGTGAGTGTGTGCGAGAGTGAGAGCGTGTGAGTGACGAGAGAGAGACGAGGTTATATATAGAGAAAATATGAGGCGAAATTCCCTCATTGTCCATTTCAACTGCGAATTTCGCCTCATCTGCTTACTGGATGAGGCGAAATTCGCCTCATATTGGATTTAGAGGCTAAATTTACCTCCGAATCTTGAAGAGGCGAATTTCACCTCATTATTTTTGCCTCATCTACCAACTTTTCTATTAATGGTAGTTTTAAACTAGAAACCAGACCGGAACCATCATGGCCCATCCGGTTCCATTTGTTCTAATCCAAAAACCGGTGGTTCCAGGCCAATTCGAAAAACTAAAAAATAATAATAATAAACCAAAACCACTGCATGTATGGCTGGGAAGCAAAGGAAAAGAAGAAAAACTTAAAATATATAAAAAAAAATCATAATAATGTTATAAGTATTTAAGAATTTAGATAATCTTAATGTAAGAAAAGATTAAGGAAAGTTCTAGATCGACCATTAATTCATGTGCCGAGTCATAGCTTGTTAAATCAACCTATTTTTTTTCTTATTTTTTCATTTAAAAAATAACTTTTAATGATAAAAATAATAGAGATAAAATTAAAAAATGAAAAATACAATTAAATAAAGCAATTTTTAACTAAATATATAGTTGAGCCTAAGAAAAATATTATTTAATCTCTTTGTTGAAAGAATTATTCAATGCGTGCATTTATTTATATACAAATACATCTACTTGTAATTTAAAATTTGTAATGTGAGACAACAAAATACTTAACACACAAATAACTTCTATAATGACAAAATAAAGTTCCATATTGTTAAAAAAGAAAAAACCACTTTAGTTAGAAAGTTAATAAAAATCGAATTATATATTATTTATCATATTATTACTTATGTTGTTAACAATACATTTAATATTGTTAATAGCAATAAATTTACACTATTTGCATATAATAATTTAAACTTTATTTTATATATTTTTTTCACTTTTCCTTTTTTTCTCATTATTATTATTTTTTTTTTATGACTTAGCGCGAACGCACGTATCGGAGGTTTGGAGCCTTTGGACCAACCTAGACTTGGCAATCCATCAGTGCAGAGTTGGGCCGGTCATGGATCTTGCCTGACCCAATACCGAGTTCTTCATCGGTTTAATTGGTCTGAGTATCTTGTTCTTTATATATAATATATATATTTTTGTCCTTGTTCTCTCTTCTCGCGTCCATTTTCTCTAGATAGAAGACAGCAAACTTAGCATGGAAAGTTGTCATATTCCTGCACGTCCACATTGCCCAGCGCATGGAAAAGTATGATAACAACGTTTTTGGCTGATAAATGATAATGATTCATAGGTTTTTTGTTTTGCTAGCCTAATATAGCATGCTTGATGAGAAGATATGGCTTAACTAGCCAGTTGGCCTTACCAGGATTGAGCCAACAAATGACGTTACGACATAGAAAACAAATGGAAAAGGATGACAAGTTGACGACCCCATACCTATCCTAGATTAGGCTTAGGCCGATATTAGGTACAGCTTTATCAAACCCATGATTTAATGTTTCTAGGCCGATTCAGCCTTGTAATAAGGCATAGATCAACCATTGCTACTTTGTTCTTAAATATCAATTTGGATTTATTTTTTTTTATTTGTATTTTATATTTATATTAAAATAATATATATAAATATATTTTATCTATATTTAATCTATTTAATCTTTTTATACTAATTGTTTTTTATCTATCTATATTATTAAAGTCAAAAGACTTAATTTTTTGTGTCTTTAATGTATATATAATCTTTTATATATGATTTGATAAAAATGACCCATGCAGTTTAAATTTATAACTTTTTTTTTGAAAAAAAAAAACTACTCTCTCCTTAATTTTTTTTAAACCATAACTACTGTACTTATCTTTTTTACTTTTAAAAATTTGTATTTTAATGTAAAATATGAATATTAATAACATTTAAATATATTATAGGATTGAATCCAAAATCCCTAAAGAATTTTTTTAGTCGAAAATTAATATTTATAATAAAATATTTAGGTTTTTTTATTGCGGGTGCACTATCCGCTAGTATCTATTTATTGATAAATAATTTAATTAAAAAATGTTTAAAACAAGTATCTCTCATCTGCCCCAAAACGATAGCCAAACAGATTTGGTAGCAACATACATATATCGTTAATCAATAAGGAAAACGATTTAGTAATGTAGCACGCTTTAATGATTGTCACAGTCTGAAGATAATGAAAGTCAAAAGCATATGTGATATTATTTTTAGTGCCTAAGATTCCCTAAAGGAATGAAATTGGTGAGAAACACATAAAGATGATGTAATTTTACGAAGGGACTTCGTCCAGATCGTTCGAACAAAGTCAAGCAGTACTCAAAAATACATATAAAATCGTAAGCATAATGAATTTACAAGATTCGAATGAAACGTGGTCGAATTATCCATATGATCAGTTTTTGTTAATTATGCATCTTTTCTATTTGTAGTGTCTAATCACTTGTTTCATGTTGATATATTTGGATGGTCTGTTTTTCATCTGTATCAGTATCAGTATCTTTTTCAAAATGATATGTGTAAATATATCCGATTTGCATATATATTTTATCTATATTTGATCTATTTGATCTTTTGATGAAAACTGCCAACCTTTTTTTATCTATATCTATTTCTTGATAAATAATTTATTAGAAAAAAGTTAAAAAAAATATCTGTATCTATCAAAAAAGGCCAAACAAACAGACCATAGTAAATCCATTGAGGACTTTTATTTATCTTTTCAGGACTTATATGATTTAAGACCAAAAAAAAAAAAAAAAAGAAAAGGTTTTAATCACATCTCACCATAATCATATGTATACTATGAATGAGTCTAGTTAAAATGATATAGTACTGAGTTTAAGTTTGACTCAAAATATTAAAGCTTGAATTCGATCGAGCTCATGACCTTAAGTTTGAGTTCGACGCTAGGTAATATTACGTAATCTTGAACTCAACTCGATTAAGTTTGTTTAAGCTTAATTTATTATAAATATATATTTTTAAATCTAATTGAAATTAATATCCAAATTTGATTTGAATAATTTGATTGACCATTATATTCAACTTAAGCTCAGAACTCAATTAATCTCGTAAACTAATTAAGTTAAATATATAAAACTCAAAATTAACCATTTAAGTAGTCCATCTTAAGATCGACTCAACGGTAATTTTTGAACCGCTTAGTTTATTCACAAAACAAGATATAATTGAAAGATATTATTTAGAATAAAAAAACTTGGTTGGTTTTGAGAATCGTACTAAAAGCCCATACCTCTTGGATTCCTGATAAGCGGCGCTTACAGTTTCTCTAACCGGAAATTCTTTCTTGATCCATATAATTTAAGTTGCATGTTTTGCTGATATAAGCATAAAAACAAAAATTTTAAATCAATAGGACATTACGACAGTCAATTGTATTATAAAGTCAGTATTGTAGACGACTTTTTGTTGACATACTCTCAGAACCAACCAAATCATGTCCCGAGGTTTTGAATTTTTCTTTTTATTTTATTC
Organism: Combretum micranthum; assembly: GCA_024138025.1. Lineage (NCBI taxonomy): Eukaryota > Viridiplantae > Streptophyta > Magnoliopsida > Myrtales > Combretaceae > Combretum > Combretum micranthum. The sequence continues at coordinate 104,810 of JAMXBD010001063.1, read as the reverse complement.
ATAATTTTTTGGCCATCTATATATATATATATATATCTATTTCATAATTAAATCGATGGTTCCGGAATAAGCACGTTTTTTATTCGGGAATTATTATCGAAAACAATGCCCCATAATTTTTCAATCAATTTAGTAAAAGAAAGTATTGTGATACAATTGAATAATGATCGTTTATTTATTTATTTTTTTTGCCATAAAATAATGATCATTAATTTAAGCTCGTCTTATTAACGTACGTTGCATTCCGCCAACATGTCCCTCAAGCCTCAAGGAACCTCCATAAGGAACAGATTTTCCTCAGCTTGTAGTCCGATATATCGCATTGAGAATAGTCTTATGAAATTATCTTTTCGTTTTGGCGAAAAAATAAAAAATTAAATTAAAGCATATATTAAACACAGTTCATTACCAATGACATTATAAACTAATGACATCTTCCTAGTCTCATAAGTGAAAGATTTTAGGTTTGAATACCATTTTTCGGTTATAATGACAAAAAAAAACACATTTAATTATTAATGACCCAAAAATATAAATATATATAAATACGCACACATACATTCTTATAAAACACTATCCAAAATACCATAAATAGATAAGATAAATTCTCATTCTTCTAATATGAGTGCACATTAGAATTAGAGTAGTCACAAAGTTGAACCATCGATTGAATCAAGACCATTGGATTTTTTTTTTCTTTTCGTTTTTTCAATAAAATTTTGGTTTTTAGCCGTAATTTAATTTGGATATTGACTATTGGTGACCGCTAAACTGATCCATTAGAAAAGTTCAAATCAACATTTGAATGAGGGATAAATATTAAATTTAATGTCTAAACTTTACCAATTTTTATAATTTTTTAAATTTGATACCAAAACTTTTCCTTGTTTTGCAATTCTATCTAATTGTTATCCATTTTTATAATAACTACTTAAACTTTGGTTATTTTACATTCCACTATCAAATTCAGGTATTATATGACTTGAAAATATTTATACATAGTAAATTAATATTTTTAAACTTAAAACAGTTAATTATAAAATTATATAAAATTTTATTACATTCACCCTTAAAAAAAAAAAAAAAAGGACAATTCAACATTAAAGTAGTTGGTGAAACTTTATCCTTAAAAATATAAGCATGATAATTAATATGGTCCAACATCTACATCTCCATCTTACTTTGAACATATAAATATGGAGAAGATTTTAGGTGTTTATTTTTACTTCTTTTACCTTCCTTGTCCTTTCTTTCTACCTCGACGTGAGAATTTGAAGATTTTGTATGGTAACCAATCAGAATGTACCTTGGGGGAGAGTTCTAATGCTCCTTCATTTAAAATTTTTTATTAAAAGCTGGGATGTTACGAAAATAATAAGTCCATCCCTCTGGCTATATCACATGTACGTCTGGATGGTCCGTTTTTTATATGTATTTTTTTAAAATAATATATATAAATATATCTGATTTACATCTATATTTTATTTATATTTGATTTATTTGATCTTTTGATGAGAATTATCAACTTTTTTATCTATATTTATTTTTTTAATAAATAATTTATTTTAAAAAAATATCTATATTTACTTAAAAATCCAAACAAACATACTCATAGTTAGATATCATCACGGGGCGGTTCCGAACCGCGAACGGCCCCAACCATCCTCGAGAACCGCCCGTCGGGTACGGAGAACCGTCGAAGGATCTGCCGGAACGGACGGGTCTTAGCGGTTCATCTATGTGGAACGATGGTTCCACCGATTTCGATCTGCCATTAAAAAAAAAAAACACAAATGCACACACATAGAATGTTTGGTGTTTGGGGTGGGGGCGTAGGTAGGGGTGGGTCTGTTTTATAAAAACAAAAAAACTTGGTTCACGATTCATATGGAACCGGAATCGGAACTGGAACTGGAATCGTCAGAACCGGTGGTTCCGTGGAACCACGAACCACCCCGGCTCTGACGGTTCGGTTTCGGTTTCACGAATGTGAAACCGTGAACCGACGGTTTCGATTAGATTCGAAACCGATCCTAACCGTGCTGATGTCTATCATGATATGGTTTATTTTTTATTTTATTTTTTTCCCATTAAACACTGTCCATAAGTACATGGAAATCATTGCAAAAAGCGGTTGGCATTGAATTGTGATCAGACTTCTGGGAAGCTACACTAGTCATCTCTCTGAATTCTGAAGATACCAGTACGACTTATCAATGCCTCGAGAGATTGGAAGGACATGCATGAATTCGAAACCACTGAAATTCCTAGAATGTGGTAACTTGTACTTTGAGAAAAGTGATGAAAGATATTAATTATGGGCAATGTGGTAACTTGTACTTTGAGAAAAGTGATGAAAGATATAATTTATGGGCAATGTGGTAACTTGTACTTTGAGAAAAGTGATGAAAGATATTAATTTATGGGCAAATTGATTGCCTGTATAGCAGTGAGGTAATATTATACAGTAATCAGGATAAATTACAAAAAAAAAAAAAAAAACTAGCTGTATTTTTAGTGTTTTTATACGAATTACCTGTGTTTTTAATTTTTTATAAAGACATGACCCTATATCTTAATCTAGCATTAATTAATATATAGAGGAAGTTGGCACAAATTTAGCAGTACATTAGTATCATTAAATACTTCATGTAAATAAAAAATATTAAAAAAGGATAATTGCCTGCCTAAACTTTAACCAAAGTATCTAATAATAGCTTATCATTAAATTTGTGCACGTGATTAAAATACAGGGGTTGTCTGTGTAAAAAAATAATAGTAAACTATTAAATATGTTTGTAAAACACCAAAACATAAATGGGTTTCTTTGCAATTTAGCCTATTGATTATTATAATTTTACGTGTTTACATTAGGGTAGTGCAAAAAAAACTAACCCAACCGTGACCGGACCAGACCGAATCGCATTGAAATTTTGGTTTTTTTTTAAACAATTCCATTCGCAGTTTGATTAGGTGAAGAGCAAACCGTTTGCGGTTCGGTTCAAGATCCTGAACAGAACTGTTTTACATTTTTTAAAAAAAAAAATTAAACATTATTTTTTACTTTAATTATTTCATTAAAAATTAATTGTTTTTAAAATTTATGACTTAAATATGTATCATTCATGAGAAATAAAATTAGATTTATCATATTATGTTTTAATTGTTATGTTGTCTATAATAAGATAGATTTTATATTTAGCATCTTGTATTCTAACTTATGAAATATTTTTTCCCTTTGTCTTACTAATTCTATTATTTGTTACTTATTCATTTATATAATTGATAATAAGTTAGTTAGAAGTATATAAAAATTAAATTTTGTGTCTATATTGGGATAAAGTCCAGTATAACATTATAATTCAAAATAATTAAAAAAAAAAAAGATTAGTCACGATATAATTTTGTAATGGATAAAATCCCTCATTCCTATAAGTTTTACTGTTTATTTAGTAAATGGTTAATTTTAAATATGTTATTTATATTTGTATTAGTGACAAAATATGTAATTAAGGTTTTTTGATAAAATATATTTTTATTTTATGAATAAAAAATAGTTCGAACCACAAACCGAACTGTACGATCAATTTTTTTTTTCTGTTCAAAAAAATTACAAACCGTACTATATAATCTTAGTTAACACACAAACATATTGACTCTCAAACTTCCCGTAAATGTAAAATTATTATATTAAGAATTTATAATATATTATATATATATTTGTCAAAATTTGGTGTATAAAAAAGAAATGGTTGAAGGAACACTCAACCTGCGAAGCAAGGCCAGGATAAATCGGTAGAAAATATGTGGGCCATGTCTAGGGATGTAAACGGGTCGGGTTTCGGGTCGGGTCATCCTGTCCAAACCCGACCCGATTACAAATTGGGTGTCCCAGAACCCGACCCGACCCGATTATTTAGGAACCGTCCCGACCCGAACCCGACCCGTTTAATATATTACATAATTAAATGCATCATTTTATTATTTCATTAAATTATTATTGTAGTGAGGCATGTTGAGGAGGGCAAAAATTTCAATGGAGTTGATAAAAATCCTAATTTTATTTTAAAAAAATTAGAAAACATTAAAGACAGGTAAAAAATTATTAACTGAAAATTGAATATATAAGATAAAATTCAATAACTCAAGACATGTCATTGCCTAAAATTATTAGAAGACTTACATATCTATATATATATATTATATATAAAATACATCCAACTCATAATAATAATAATAATAATAATAATAATAATAATAATAATGACACTACACGACGATATATTCTTGATTTATTTGTCATTATATATATAATATCTATTTTTTCTAAGAAAATTAATTTTTATACTTTGTTGTGTTGCATGGAAAAGAAATGAATTTTGAAAAAGTGGGGAAGGTTGCACATGGAAACCGATTTTCTCTGGATAATTGGTTAGTGATTATTAATTGTAAATATAATTTATATCCTATCATGTGACTCAATACATGAATAACAAAATAATTATATGAAAAGCATCATTCAACTAATGAATAAGTAAATTCCTTAAACTAAAATTTTTAATTTTTTTAAATTAAATCGGGTCGGGTTTTCTCAACGGGTTATGAGTAAACCCAAACCCGACCCTAAACCCTATAGGGTCTGACCCTATAGGGTTTTTAACGGGGCGGGCGGGCGGGTACCCTATAACGACCGCCCCGGTTGCATCCCTAGCCATGTCAGGAATCCATTAAAGCCAAGAAGTCATGATATCAACAACAGAGTGCTCTTTAAGAAACGATGGCTTGTTGACTAGGAATAGCATAGAACAGATTAGACATTGGTTGAAAGAATGTTGGCTAATTTTGACTTAATTCTATTTGAACTAGATACATACCAACAATTTTGTGTAAGCCAATGAACTGAATGAATTAAAACCTTATGATCATGTTCATATTATATTTAATATTACTATTAAAATTCCTTTTTTATAACTAATAGTCAATATTAGTCTTTCAAGTGAAACTTATAATAGCAAAAAGAATATAAAAAAATTCCTTTTTTATGATTTAATTCTTTCATAAATCCTAGTTTGTTCAAGCATGATATGCTAATCTTGTCATACTAAAAGATAGTTAGAATTGCTTCTCTTTTTTTTTTTTTTTAGTGGTTCATGTAACCCTAGCTTCAGGAAGGGTACTCCCTTTTTAACGTCAAAACCATAATTTTCCAATGGAGACAAAGTTAAAATTATCCAGTATACCTTGAATTTCTAAATAATAAAAAAGCTCATCATATAAGACAAGTGATTCAATGCGATTTAATTTTAAGAGTAAATATGGATAAACACTCTATAACTAGAGGCAATTGGCTGGTTATACGGGTAGATAATTAAATATCAAGGGATTGAAAATTGGATGCACTAGCAAAATTTCTCCTCTTTCGGCCTATGAGGCAAAATGATCAGCTCAAAACTTCCTCTCTAGAGGTTTGCAAAGTTACGCCTAAAGAGGTGAAAATCACCTCTATAGAAGCAATGCCTCTTTTGCCATATTGAGGTGAGTTTCATTTGTATTCTAGTCAAGGTGAAACTCATCCACTATTTGGCATGACATGTTAGATAAAGCATGAGACATAGAAATGGAAAAAAAGAAAAGAAAGAAAAATAACATCATCATAAAAGCAAAATACCTTAATTTGTATTTGTTAATACAAATAAAACACAATTGTAAAGTGATCAACACTTCAAAAACTCATCTAGAAGCACTATTTTTTCAAATCAATATATAGCGAATAGAAAAAATAATAATAATAATAACATAACTCGTCAAAGTCGAAGATAGTAACTAAAAGGAAGGAGTTAGAAGAGAGGAATTGAGAGAATTGTGGAGAAAGAGAAGAATAGCATGGAATGAATTTAGGAGCAAGGGTATACAAATGTATTATGAGGTGAAAATTGCCTCATATCCTAGAAGAGGCAAAATTCACTTCATTTTCCTTAAAGTGAGGTGAATTTTGCCACTGTTAGGGAGAATTTCAATTTTCCTGCACCCATCATTGCTTTTTCCTTATATATATACATACATAATTTATATATTATTTTGATTTGTTTTAAATTTTTAATGATATAAATTATTTAGATCTAAATACTTTATTATAAATTGATAATATATAGTATATTAAAAATATAACACATGTTATTAAATATCACATATTTTATATGATATTATGTTAGGAGCTATTAGACTTACAATTTCCACAATTATTCACTAATAATTATGTGCAATCTTTCTTCTACTATGTGAAACTGAATTTTTATTTTAATTTTAAATCTTTAGTATTCTATATTATGGCATTTAATATAGTCTACATCTAGATTTGTGAAATATAAAAAGTAAAATTACAGTAACGCAAAAATTACAAAACAATCTATCCATACAAATAAAAAACATAAATCGAGTCCTCACAATCCACATAAACTACAACATAATATCGAAGTTAATAAAAAATAGAAATGAAACATCCAAATATCAGATACAGAGAAAATAGATCTCAACATACCTAGCATCTTTGAGATGAACATTATTAGGCACGAGTCGATTCAGCAAACAAGGATATTGTTCCGGAAGAAGTGGAAGGTGGTGTCAAATAGTAAGTGAAAGGCTGGGGAAGGTAGGCTGGGTATGATGATATGGCGGTATAGAAGCAAAATGGGACAAACTCTGTGTCCAAGTAATAGAAGACAAAACTAGGGCAAACTTAGGCTTAATGGTGGAGCTTCACTGGGAATAGGTAGGAGCCAAGAAGGGCGGCTGCAATGAATACTAATCAAAAGGTGTCCCTCTAGACCACGGCGTAAAATTCGATGTATGGGGTTGACCTTACTGTTGTGCAGAGTTTCGTAGGCATTTGGCTAATGGATCAAGTAATGCTTGCATACAACTATATGGATGGCTGGCTCGACATCCTGTAAAATCCCTAGTACTGTTATGGACGTGGTGCCGCTGGTGTAAATGGTGCCAAAGTGAATCTCGGCTTGCTTAGATCAAAGTTTCTAGCAAGGCTACCCATAGGCGATGTAGATTGAGGGTATGAAGGCTAGTACCATAGGATGGCATCATAAGAGGTTGGATGTAGCTCATCAACATATTGCATTTGATTCATCTAATTCTACATCGCATTTCTATCCCACTTCAAGTGCACAACAGACTCATTGTAAGGTTACTCTTAGTAGGCACACCTATCCGAATCTATCATCACATTGTACCCTATGTCATGGCGATAGTTAGATCTGTGGCCTTGAACCTCCTCTATAATAACCTCATTGCTTATAAGTATTTGACCTAATGCAACTTGGGATGTAGTTAGGGAAGCAATTATAGGTTTTCCGACCCGTTCGATCTGTTAAAAACCCTATAAGGTTTTAGGTTGGGTTTGGATATATAGTAAAAAACTTGTGGGGTTATAGGGTCGAGTTCAGATCATATAACAAACCCGATAGGTATCCAACAACCTGGTATTATAATTTAAATAAATAAAAACATTACTAAAGGGTAAGGAGAGAAAAAAAGACATAAATAAGCTACCATCTTTTTTACCTCCATGGTAATGTTATTTGCTATCCGTTATATTTTAGTTCCAGTAGAAGATTTAATTTAACCATGTTTTTAAGATATTATACGGTGACAAAAGTAATATATTTATGTATTTGAATGTTGTATAATGAATGTATGGTTTATAACATTTCTATCAATTTCACATGTATCTTTTTTATTTTTTAATGTATAGAAAACTTGTGTAGAAGCATCGCTTTTCTTAAATTTATAATTAAATTGTGAAAATAGGTTGAAAAAAAATAGGGTTATAGAGTTATAGGGTCATAGGGTCATAGGGTCATAGGGTCGGGTTCTAAGTTTTAAATCAAACCATGTAGGGTTATAGGGTTAGATTTGGATATAGTATCAAAAACCTATAGGTTATAGAGTCGAGTTTGGTAGACCCTATAAGGTAGCGGTCAGGTTTCAGTTCATACAATCCATTCGAAACCTAACCCGATTGCATCTCTAGATGCAATGACATGTGCGTCCTCCTCTACCCTTCACTGCTTCATAATTGTCTAATCACAACAAATGAATAATAGTGTTATCAATACTATGAAAAGATGGATATAGTATATTACCATAGAATTAAAGATCAAATATTCTTACGTAACAATGATTTAACTCCTTCGACTCTTACTGATCAATTGACTACCCTTTCTTCTTCTTTATATGTGTATACTAGTAGTTCTCAATGGGCATGAGTTTCTATAATACAAGATACAAAAAAATAACAATAAATGTAAAAGCATAAATTCGCACGCCATGTGGGTATCATAAAATGCAATAGAATTGTCAATTACCTATTATTGCATGGTAAAACATGGACTTCCTTCCCCCTCCCTAATCATATGCGTCAATTTTTGCTTCTTCATGTTATCTATGTTCACCTTAGATTAACACTACAAGTGAAAAGAGAAGGGAAAAACTAATCAATTAAGTGAATTTTAAGACTAAACTCATAGCCACTAACATTTTAAGAACATGCATACAAGCTAATGCTGATTTGTCCCTTTCCTCCTCTTCTCAGTGCTCATAATTTGGTAGTAGCTTGCTGACAACTGCCTCACCTCCCCCTTTACCCTTAATTTACTACTTCAGCTTGTAGCAATTCTGGCTGTATGATTTGCTCGCCAAAAAGTTCAGCTTGACCCACCACTTGGGCATGCTTTGTTAGTTCTCTAGCACTTCAAATTTTTGTTGCACATTGAATACAAAGTATATATGTTAGTGAATAGTTAAAGTTAATATAATTGTAATAAAGATCTTTTGGACAAAAAATAAACTTGCTATAACCTTTTGGATAATGTCATGGCGATAGGCCTTTGGAAATGTTGACCACAACTTACTTCCCCTACCTAAAACAAACAACTTCGTCGATGCCCTATGGTAGAGCAAGAACTCCAACCTAACCATCCCTAGGTATGAGCACACGAGGCCTATATATCCCTCCAACAAGGTAAAGGCTAGCTTGTGGCTGGTCCTGCTAAACTCCTTCTCTACCTTAATCCTTTTGAAACAGGGAAAATGAAAATAGCAAATGTAATGTAATCTCGAATGCGAGATGCTCGAATGCAAGCTTAGAATATCATAATTTGGGAGCAGAATGATGTATATATTTTTTCTTGTTTTGTATGCTGTATACATATCCTATATAGAGCCTCCCAATTAGTTACAAAATACAGAAATTGTGCCCACACATACATGTTATCCATCCCATGTGCTGGTGGTTACAGATTCTGTTGTTAAGGAATGAAATAACAAGTGAAAAAATAACACAAGTGGCCATAAGGCCTATTGCTATCTTAAGTTAATTAATATAACGGCCCACAAATAAAACTGAATTGGCCCAACTATCCAGCCCACTCCATGACCATAACCCAACTAATTCAGATGCCCACAACTCCACTTCACTTATTATATCCAATCTTACTTTACTCTTCTCACTTCTGTCCTGTCTTGTCCCCTTTGTCAAACCCTAACCTTAATTCCTTGTCACATTCCCTCCGTCTAACGCCTCACTTGTCCACAAGGGAGCATAGGGAAATCTCAACCTCAGATCATTCAAGAGCTCCCAGGTGGCTTCCGACGGTAGCTTGTCCTTCCACAAGATAAGACCCATCGAATCTGCGTGATTTCCTCTTTTGGTCATTCGTCATTCTAGTATAGCAAGTGGTTCTAACACTTCTTCTTCTTCTATGGCAGGTATAGAGACCAACATTTTCTTCTGTCCGTGGAATGGCTTCAACTGCGAGATATGAAAGTTGGAGTGGATCTGAGCATCGGGTGGTAGATCCAGGAAATATGCGACCATGACGACTCAGTCCAACACCTTGTAGGGTCCATAATATGGAGCCATCAGTTTGTGTTGGTGAGCTTTTCTTAAACTCGTTTGTTTATATGGCTGCAATTTCAGTAGCACTAGGTCACCAATTTCAAACTGTCGATCACTCCTCTGTTTGTCAGCTTGCTGCTTCATTCTGTTTTGTGCCCTTGCTAGATGAAACTTCAACAGTTTAGTGGCTTCCTCTATAGTAGTCATCATAGAGTCCACAGTAGCATTCCTGAAGTCTCCTGGTATGTAGGGTAGATATACTGGTAGGTAGGGTAGATATACTGGTAGGGGATACCCGTATAGAACCTCAAACGGTGTCTTATTAATACTGGTATGAAAGTTGGTATTGTACCACCATTCTGCCAGTGTCAAATATTGCACCCACTTCTTCGGTTGTTCATCTGTCATATACCTTAGGTATGTCTCCAAACATTTGTTGACAATTTCTGTCTGACCATCCGATTGAGGATGGTAGGCCATGGATAGCTTCAACTCAACTCCTTGTAACTTGAAGAAATCTTGCCAGAATTGGCTTATGAATATTGGGTCTCTATCACTGACAATTCCTTCTGGCATCCCATGTAACTTATACACATAGTCTAGGTGTACCTGAGCTACCTAATGGGCCGAGTAAGAATGACGCATTGCTATGAAGTGGGCATATTTACTCAGCCTATCAACAACCACCATAACCACTTCCTTTCTGCAAGACTTGGGTAGACCCTCTATGAAGTCCATACAGACCTCTGTCCAGCATGAATTAGGTATAAGAAGGGGTTGCAGCAATCCTGGTTTCACCATGTTCTCATATTTATTGTGTTGACACACCACACATTCCTTAACATGCTGCCTTACATCCTTGTCAAGCTTTGGCCAATAGAAGATGGCACTAAGCTTCCTATAGGTCACATGAGCACCCGAGTGCCCACCTAAGACACCATCATGATACATGTTTAGTAACTTCTTCCGCAGCTCTAATGAAGGCCCAACCACATACTTTCCCTTTCTCCTTAACACCCCCTGTTCCAGTGTGAAATTCTTGTGCTCTTTGCCCCCTCTCAGTTCTTCAATTATGTGGCTATATCCCCTTGGCAACAACCAACTTTGTTCTACTTCAACAATCAACTATGGAGTAGTAGCCATAGTAATGATGGAGTTTTAGCCTATCTTCCCATGCTTTGATAAAGCATCAGCTGCTTGATTTGTTTTCCCACTCTTGTAACGAATTTCATAGTCCATCCCTAAGAGCTTGGTTAACCATTTATGTTGACTAGTGGTGACCAATCTTTGCTCCAATAGATATTTTAAGCTCTGATGGTCAGTTTTAATAACAAAATGGCACCCCATTAAGTAGTGTCTCCACCTTTCTACAGCCAACACTAGAGCAAGTAATTCTTTTTCATATACCGAATAAGCTTGCTGTCTACTATTCAATGTCTTACTAAGATAAGCAATAGGATGGTGATCTTGCATTAGGACTGCTCCTATTCCTTCGCCACTAGTGTCTGTCTCCAACTCAAATTCCTTGCTATAATCAGGTAGTCTCAATACTGGGGAACTCCAAGGCTGTTTTTAATTTGTCAAAAGCATTTTGAGCTTCATCATTCCACCAAAAGTTGTCTTTCTTTAGAAATTGAGTGAGAGGTCGAGCAATGACACTATATCCCTTGATGAAACGCCTATAGTAACCTGTTAGACCCAGGAACCCTCTCAATTGCCTTAGAGTTTTAAGAGCTGCCCATTTGACAATTGCTTCAATCTTTTTAGGATCAGTAGTTACTCCCTCTCTAGAAATCACATGCCCCAAGTATTCAACCCTTTGAGCTCTAAAGACACACTTAGATCTCTTTAAGTACAGCTGTTCCTTCTTTAAAACCTCAAACACAACCCTCAGAAGGCTCACATGCCCTTCCATTGTGGCACTATACACCAAGATGTCATCAAAGAATACCAGGAAATACTTTCTCAAATAAGGTTGAAAAATCCGATTCATAAGACCTGAAAAGGTAGAGGGTGCATTGGTCAACCCGACGGGCATGAATAGGAATTCATAATGCCCTTCATGTGTTCGAAAAGCCATTTTGTAAACATCTTGGGGATCCATCAGAATCAGATGATACCCAGATCACAAGTCTAGCTTGCTAAAGTAAGTGGGACCATGCAGTTTATCAAATAGATCCTCTATGATAGGAATAAGAAATCGATCCTTAACGGTTTGTTTGTTTAAGTTTCTATAGTCGACACACATTCTCCAAGTACTGTTCTTCTTTTTTACTAGGACTACGGGAGAAGCAAATGGGTTGTGACTATGTTGTATGATCCTAGTTTCTAACATTTTTTTGATCATTTTCTCTAAAACAGTCTTCTGTGCAGTTGCATACCTATATGGCCATAAGTTAACAACCTTGTGGTTCTCTTGCAGGGGAATTCTGTGATTTACTTCCTATGTGGTGGTAGGCCATGTGGCTCTTCAAACAGCTCATAGAAGTCTTCAAGAAGGTCCTGAAGCTTAGGATGTAGATGTTGGGTCCTCAATTCATCATCCTGTACAACCATCGCCTTAATCATCCAACATTGCACTAAGGAGGCAGGTTCTTGTGTCGGCATCTTGGTAAGTTCATTAGCCTCAATTACCTTTAATGTTTCTAAATTACCATCAAGCTTGCATTGCTTCCTCGCCCACTCAAATTGCATAGTGAGCTGCCGGAAATTCCAATGTATAGTGCCTAGTGAACTTAACCAAGGTATACCCAATATCATCTCATATCCAGCTAAAGGCAGTACATAAACCTCAGTCTCAAACTCCTAGCCTTGCATCTCCCACACAAAAGAGTTAGTTTTCCCAGTACTAAACAATTCAACTCCATCAGCTAGTGTTACTCTTAGTGGTTCTACAGCAGTCACCCCACATTTCGGTCCTCTGATTAACCTTTCATCAATGAAACTTAGTGAACTCCCAATGTCAATTAGTATACTCAGTTTCCTCCTCTTAAATCTATCCAACAGCCTCATACTTGCACCAGTTTTCTGTTTTCCATCTTAGATAACATTTAGACTGAGTTTGGATAACTCTGTCTCTACTTCAATTGGTTCAGGTGGTTCTTCCATGTCAGGTTCATTATCATCCCTAGCATCCACCAACAACATGTTAAGTCTCTTCCTACATCTATGACCCAGACCAAATGGCTCATCACACCAAAAACACTGTTTCTTAAGCCTCTTTTCCTCAAGTTCCTCTGGAGTTAGTCTCTTGGTAAGTCTGGATTGAGTGTTTGAAGTGTTTGGGGCTCTGATAGGGTTGGTGGTGTTCTAATTTTTGTCGAATTTGTGTGGGTTTGTGTTGTATGTAGTTTCATTCCTAGTGCTGGTGTTTTTCTGGTATGTAAGGGTTCTGGGTTGTGTCACAATCTGGGTAGAATGGTATGAACTGGATGAGTAAGTGGGGTTTTGGGTTTTCAAGTATTGCTTGGTTCCTAAGAGGTTGGCTTCTTGTAATTTGGCTAACGCAATAGCATGCCTAAGGGTTTGGGGTTGAAACATTCTTCTAGGGTATTGTATTGGGGATTGTAAACCACTCAGGAAACAGCTAACCAATTGATTTTCGGATAGTTGAACTTGAGTAATGAGGTTCTCAAACTCCTCCAGATAGTCTTGTAGGGTCCCTTCTTGTGTCAATTCCTTAAATTCCGCCATTGGGTCCTCATAAACCTTGTCATTGAATCTGGACTGCATCTGTTCTACTAACTCAAGCCAAGTGACTACCAAATTCTCTCCTAAGCTCTGCATATGAATGATACCACTTAAGTGCCTTACCCTCTAAATACATAGCTGCCACACGAACCTTCCAATCATCAGGAGTCATAGCTAACTCAAAATAGTGTTGTGCTTTATACAACCACTCTCTTAACTCATTCCCATTAAAAATAGGAAAATCTACCTTAGGAACTTTCGTTTGTAATGAATAACCAACAATCGCAGTGGATATGTTTCCTAAATTACTTCCTGATAATTGTGCAGGTAACTTACTTGAGAGCGGCGTTTTAAAGCCGGAACCAGCCTCAACGCCTATTGTGTCAGATCGAAGTTTAGCAATAGTAAGATTATGTTGATCCATGGTACCTTGCATTCTTTTCATAGTCTCTACTACCGATTGCAACCCCTCAGTTTGCTGTTTGACAGCTGCTTGGATGGTCTTTACAGGCTCTTCTGTGTATTCACGAACAGCCACACGAACATCTTCCTCAATTTTTTTGGATTCTCTCGTTTCCATAGTTATCCAGGAAGATGCTCTGATACCAGATGAAACAGGGAAAATGAAAATAGCAAATGTAATGTAATCTCGAATGCGAGATGCTCGAATGCAAGCTTAGAATATCATAATTTGGGAGCAGAATGATGTATATATTTTTTCCTGTTTTTTGTATTCTGTATACATATCCTATATAGAGCATCCCAATTAGTTACAAAATACGGAAATTGTGCCCACACATACATGTCATCCATCCCATGTGCTAGTGGTTACAAATTCTGTTGTTAGGGAATGAAAATAACAAGTAAAAAAATAACACAAGTGGCCATAAGGCCTATTGCTATCTTAAGCTAATTAATATAACGGCCCACTAATAAAACTGAATCGGCCCAACTATCCAGCCTTCTCCATGACCACAACCCAGCTAATTCAGACGCTCACAACTCGACTTCACTTATTCTATCCAATCTTACTTTACTCTTCTCACTTCTGTCCTGTCTTATCCCCTTTGTCGAACCCTAACCCTAATTCCCTGTCACACCTTTTATACATGTCTTGATGCCTCTCTTACACCATGATAGCAGACTCCTCTTACTCAGTAACTCGGGTAGTCTCCTTCTACTTTTGCAACCACAGTTGTTAGGTCATCGGGGTTCATCTTATCACTGACATTGTCGAGAAGGTCTACGTAGACATTCTCCCCTAGGCCCAGCTTTTTCACCTAACCCTACTATGTGTGCTAGGTCAAGTGGTCATCAGGCCCTTCATGATATGGATTAGCTATCAACACAGTAGATGATCCTCCTGTGGAAACAAAAATAAATGTTAGTGTATCGATCATGTGTGGACATTGAAAAAAAATAGACCAATTAAGATGAAAATTTCATTAGTGTATTGCTCAAGCCGCACCTAAGCATCCTGCATGATTTAATCAATGAAATCACAATCCACTTTGCTCAGTCAAAAAAGTAATTGTCAATAGTACATTACATCTAGGTCACTACAAACAAAAGTAACAAACAAACAAATTTAGAAATACATGCTATTAGCCATATTTGTCATCGTTTACTCTACTACAACGCTTGCTCACATCGAATAGGCATACTAGGTTTCCTAATTCAACAAAAATGCAATCAATTGGAATTGTCTACAGCTTTGCAACTGTTTGTTGCAAGGGCTTCTTGGTAGGGGGTGGCTCCTCAAGGCCATCATCTTTAAGGGATTCAACTTGAAAAAGATTACAAGTGAATATATGTTGGTGATGAACTTTTTGGACAATCCTCTAATCGCCAGATCATTTACATGGGTCTTTTAGGTAAAATACCTACTGTATATGTTCTGTAAGAATGTACTGGTCATCATTGTACCATGTCCTAACTGTGTTGATTGAGATGAGGTCTTCATTAATGCTTTCTAGTTTATCCCAATTGGTGTCAAACCATCTGCACTTGAACAAAAACACATGCCTGGACCCTACATAATTTAATTGAATAACGTCAGTGAAAATACCATAGAAGGTTATCCTCTATCCATTACCTGCACCAATTACACATATACTACTGTTTTATGATCTCAAGCCTACCTCCCTAGGTTTATTATTGCACCTGACTCCATTCACCATGCAAGCTTTATAGCTATAGTGGTGAACATTCAGGCCCCATACCAAAGCTTCCAAATTTTGCAAAACTTGTTGCTTATGGATAGACCTAAATTGCATAATATACAAAAGATACAAGAAAGAAAGTTAGTAGATTGGCCATTAAAAACTTGTTTCTAAAAAAGCAGGTGGCTTTCAACCTTATTTATAAAACAACAAGTGAAATGTCTACTTGTTATTTCTCCTATTTGCATGCTCCTCAAGTATTCAATTCTTGCTCGAAACTTCCTGGACATAAATGGATTAACAATGCACATTATGAAAAATTAAAAGGTAGAGCCATCAGTTCAAAGAAGAATGAAAGTGACACCACCCACCCTACATGAAATTGCACCTTTTTGCAATTATTTGGCATAGTGATGCATATACCCATAGGTCGAACGGATTGTGCAAATATCTGAAACGATAAGGATGGACTTTGTCCAACGGTTCAACCTACTGCCTATGGGGCCTATTTATTCTCGAGTGCATGTTTTCGAAGTATAGTAAGCAAAATATAATTATTTTACACAACATATGACTCGGCAATGGAACCTTCTAGTCTTGCCCTACTCCTTAAAGCCCCCTTAAGCACTTCTAGGTATCTCTTAACTAGATACATCCAACAATACTGGATAGGGCCATATATACATGCTTCCCTTAGAAGATGCATAGATAAGTGGACCATGATGTCAAAAAAGGTAAGATGGAATATCATCTTGAGCTTGCAAATTATTAGGATTATAGTCTTTTCGAAAGACTTTAGTAAATTCACATGAAGTTCTTTAGCAATCAACTCCCTAAAAAATAACGGGATACATCACAAACCACATCATAGATTCGGTTATTGAGAAAACCATGAATGACTACAGGGAGGATTCATTGAAGTAAGATATAGCAGACTTACTTCATTTGTACCCTTGCAAGATAATATGTTGGAAGTATGTCCATTTAGTAACCTCACATCCCTAATTAAGTTGTAGACCTCTCTCATTTGTCGAGTCAATAGTATATACACAATTAATGGCTCGAAAGTTCGACCGTTAAGTGCTTATAGATGCAGCTTTATGCTAATACCCATTTCCTGGATGGTGAATTTCGCCTTTTTTGTATCCTTGGACTTACCCTTCAGATCAAAAATAGTTCCAACTAGGTTGTCACATATATTTTTTTCATATACATCACATCGAGGTTGTATCGTATATGTAGTTCTTCCAATATGGCAATATGAAAAGCATACTTTTTTTTTACACTAGTATGTGCCATCTTCATTCCTTCACCAACTAAACCACTCTTGCACCTTTCCTTATATGACATGCTCATATAAACTCAATTGACCCATAATATCCCTAGCAATGAAATCCCCTGGTTAGGGTCTTGTTTCAATGGAGCCATAAAAACTTTCATTGTTGCAACGCCATCAATACCTAAGTAAAAAGAACTGTCTATAGCCCATATAGTGGAACTTATTGTTTACATGCTCACTTATGCAGCCGATATTACATATGGTGCATGCTTTGTACCCTTGGTTGTCTAGCTTGAAATGTCACCATATGTGAGGGAATCATTGTTTTTCCACAACAATGTAACATGCATTCGGAATGCCTGACATTCTATCACATCTAGTGTGTTTACACCACTTATCCATAGTTCTTCCAATTCCTCCACAAGGGGCTAAAGTACACATCAATGTCTTTACCTAAAGATTTAGACCCCAATATCAAAAGAGAAATCATCAAATATGACTCCTTCAGGCATCTCTAGGGTAGAAAATTATATATAAATAGAATGATAGGCTACACGCTATATGTTGTGCTCATATTTACATAAAGACTATACCCATAAGTCGCAAGTCCTATTCGTACACTTAGGGGATCTAAAGCAAACCGAGGGTATTTGGCATCCAATCACTTCCACTATTTGGAGTCCACAAGATGCCTCACATACCCTCTTAGAGACATAATTTTTCTTATGCCATCTCATCTCTGGAAACGTCTTTCGGCACATGAACAATTGTTGCAGTATCATAATTAATGGAAAGTGTTGCAAAACCTTAATCGACACAGTCTTTTGCTTTTTAGAATGAAGTTTCCACCTTGCTTCACCATACATTAGCAGCTATTGAAATTCTAAGTTTTAATTAAATTTTTCTCCTTTTGACTTGTGCCAATAATGACCTTAATTGACCTACTTCTTTAAATATTATGACATCTCTTTAACCACTCAAAATGTTGTAACCTCAAATGAACTTAACCCTAAACGTTGTGACTTTCTGGTATAATTGACCCGATTTGGATGAGTGAAAGTTAAGTACAAGAGATGCATAACCAATCGACAATACAAACTAGGATCATATCAATGTACCAAAATCTAAGGGTCTACTTGTTTAGCTTTTCTGGGTAGAGACTTTTTTAAAACTTTTTTCTAATAAATTGTTTATTAAAAAATAGATATAGATAAAAAAAAAAAAAGGCAGTTCTCATGAAAAAATCAAATATAGATAAAATATAAATACAAATTAGACATATTTACAAATATCATTTTGATATGGATACAAATAGATATGAGAAATAGACCATCCAAACAGACCCTAAATCAAGTTTGAAAATGGAGTTCTAAAAAGGCTTTCCTCTAGTCATTCCAACATCTGCAATATATCAAGTGAAAAATTCCGTTGATTCATAAAACAACCAATAGGAGTTCTACACGTTTCCAACAATAGAAAGAAATGCACATCTCCCATATCTTTTATTGTAAATGCTTTATCAATGTCCACTTTGACCTCGAAAATTTCTGTCATATTATTACCAACTATCAACATATCATCAACATATACAAGAATGGAAATAAAATTATCTGTCTTGTGATTAGTGAATAAAGAATAATCACTTTTGGATTGTGTGAAACCTAAAGAAACAAAAAACCTTTTGAATTCCTTATTTCATTTTCTTAAGGTTTGTTTTAAGCCATACAAAGACTTAGTCAGTTTGCACACTTATCCCGATTTAGCATGAACAAACTTTTCTAGAGGCATTATATAAATCTTTTCATCAAAAAACCTATGGAGAAACACATTATTTACATCTAATTGATGAATTCCCCAGTCATTGAGAATAGCCACAACAAATAGAATTTGAATTGAAGTGAGTTTAATAATAAGGTAGAAGGGGTGTGTATACTCTATTTCTTCTACTTGGTTATACCTTATAAGCACTAATCTAGCTTTAAAACATTTAATTGAATCATTTGCCTCATACTTGATCTTATAAACCCACTTACTTCTAATCAATCTTTTTCCTTATGGTAAAGATGTCAACTCCTATGTATGATTAATGTCTAGTGGCAATAGTTTCTTTTGCATTGCTTCAACCCATTAGGATATTTAATAGCTTCTTGATAATTGTGAGGTTCTCGAACAATGAATTTATATGTCAAAGACACAATGAAATCATGAAGTAAAGAAACAAAAGAATGTTCACAAAATATAGGATATGAATAAGAAGATGCTTAACATATGAATCATGATGGGCATTATGTATAAAATCATTAAGTTAATGTGGAACTTGTTTAGTCTTAGATGATTTTCTACATGGTAAAATAACGGGACAATAAATGAAGTATTTAAATGTAACAAATCACCTAATTGCTATACTTACTATGAAATAGGAACATTATTATGCTTAGAACCAACAATCTAATCATGAATAGTTGACTCTATTTGTGTATGACTTGGTACTGTAAGAGGAAAATCTAACTCATTGTTAAAGAATGATGGAAATAGTATTTTGGTACATGAATGATTATCAGAGTTATAAAAAGGGAAAACAGACTCACGAAAGATCACATCCTGACTAACGAAAACTTTTTATAACTCTAAATCATAATACTTGTATCATTTTTTTCCATATGAGTACTAACTCTAGTATCAAATTTATCCCTCAAGGAAGGTATAGCTTATGCATAACACAAACATCATATAGTGTTAAGGTTGGAATATAAAGGAGGTTTATTATAAAAAAGTTCAAATGATAACTTCCAATCAAGGTTTCGAACTGATATCTTGATTGTAAGTGAAGTTGCAACTAATATATAATCACCCTAAAATTTTTTGGGTAAATTAGCATGAAATCTAATTATCTAAGCCGTATCCAACAAATGCCTATGCTTTCTCTTTACTAACCCCATTTCATTGAGGAGTGTAAATGACACTACTTTGATGTATTATTCCAAATTTATCAAACAAGGCTTTGTACTCTTTTGACATGAATTCATTTCCATTGTTAGTTATAACAAATTTAGGTGTAGTATGAAATTGGCTTTGGACGTGAACAAAGAATTTGGATAAAATTTGGATAACTTCAAATTTGTAAGTCATCAAATATGTCTATGTCTTCTTGGTTTTATCATCTACTATTTTGAGGAAAAAAAAGTTCACCAAATATAGAACCGGTACTGTGAGTGCCTCAAATATCAACATGTATCAAATCAAAAGGATACATTAAGTATGACAAACTAACATCAAATGGAGGACAATGAAACTTAGTTATTTGACAAGTGTTATAAAGGGAATCCAACATTTTCAAATGTTTGCAATTTAGAATATGTTTCAACTTTGAAATTGACATGCCATAAATGATTATGTATAACATGCAAAGAGATTGTATTATTGTCAAATACAACAAAAACCAAACAAGATTTCGTTGCTTTTTGTTTCATTACATAAAGTCTAAAATGTCCATGAGCTTGTGCAATAATTGATCTAGTTGTCTAATCTTGAATTGAGCAAATATTTGCATCAAAAGTTGCAACTAGATTTAAATTAGGAAGCAATTGGTTGACATAAACCAAATTGTAATAAAAATCTTGTATAAACAAGACCTTTTTAGGAGTCATTTCAATTGTCAATTTAACATCTCCTACCATGGTGATAGTTTTAAACGAACTATCAAGCGGTTTTGTTTTGATAAGATGGTCTAGAATATATTTGTTAATTAAAATATCAATGCTATGTGCCATGCAGTTTGAAGCTCTTGTATCCACTATCCAATTAGCTTCAAAATTATCATTAGAAGTATTAGGTTCTAAAAGAGTAGAAAGTGAAGTATTTATACCTGGAAAGTTCACAACTGATAGGTGCTCTCCACTATCTTATTTTCTTTTCAATATTTACATCAATTCTTGACAAACCCTTGAGACTAATTCTGAATATGATGAATGAACTACTCCTTTGACAACAACATTATCAAGAGGTGTGTTTCCTATAACCTTATCAACACTAGTTGCAAATTTTGCATTACTTCTATATTTCCTATTCACAAACTAATTACAATACCCAATAATCTCAAAGCACCTTTATATGGCCTGACTTCTTACAATGTGAACAAAACAAGCATGACTTTGGTTGCCTCCTTTCGTCATTCTCATTAACCCCTACCATTTTAAAGATGTTATGAGTTGCACATGCTACATTTTCCTCATTGCTATTTATCTACTATACATTTGTTTTTGTTTTTCCATTTGAAAAACCAAGTATTATGCCTTGTTTATAGTAGACAATGGTTCCATAAATAACATTTGGTTTTCCACATAATTGAAAACATCATTTAGACCCATGAGAATCTACAATAACCTATTCCTGTTTTCTAACTCAGTTAAGTTCATATTGAAACTGCATACAAATTTATCAAATGAGTAATCACACATTCAACATAAGCTTTGAATTTCATTCCATATATATTTTTAAGCAATCTCACACTTGAACTTCCTTAGAGATCCATTAATTAAGCTAAACCGATCTAAAATGTAATTCTAAAGTTTTTCAAATGATTTAATATACATGAAACCCTCCAACAAGTTTTTGGACATAGAATTGAATAATTAACAACAAATCATATAGTTAAATCTCGTCCACTTATGTAACGTCTTAGGACTATTCTTAGGTTTTGTGCAAGAAACATCAATAAACCTTAATTTGGCTTTTGCACCTAAAGCTAATTCAATCAATCTACCCCAACCCAGATAGTTCAATCCATAAAAAATAACACTCATGATTACACTATTAGGATTATGTAATTTGCATAAATTCAATGGATCATTATTGATCAATCAAAGCTCAATCCATATGTTCACGTTAACCATCGGCATTTTCAATTGTGATGAAAAAGAAAATACACAACACTGGCCTAATACCATGTAAAAATTGAATGCAATTAAATAAAAATAGAAAAGTATGAAAACTTACAGGTTCATCATGGAAGAATGTAGAGAAAAATGAAAATAATGCATAAGCTTTGTTCTATATAAATTGAGAAATGTAAGTATCTAACTAACTTTGATGTACAGAGAGGGTGCTTATATACAGTAATGTAAGCTATGCCATATACTCTACACGTGTAAAAACAAATAAAATAATACAACTACTTGTTGGCTAAAAAAAATAATGACGGATCAACCTATTATAAGTTAATTCATCATGGACTTAATCAAGGGTGAGTTGCATTTATTCCATGACCTTTCCTCAATAGATTGAAAAGATTATAGTATGCATATAACCTATAATACCAAAACATTTGGTATTCTTTTAGAAGGGAGATAAATATAAATGTACCTATCTAAAATTATTTAAACCTCAATTAGATTTTTTGGTGTAATACACACACAATAGAGATTTTCAAAACTTAATTGCCTCTTAGTGGGCGTTTGATTTGCGTAAATTTATAGAATTGGACTGGATAAAAATCATAATCCCTTATTTGGTTGTTATTATTGACTTTGGTATTAGACAATAAGCCTTAAGAGTGTTGGACAAATTTGATGAAAAATAATACCATATAGAGGATGAAACAAATCTCCTATCATATGATAATTTAAATTCATTGAACAACTCAAATCTTTTATAACATCCTTATATTGCACTTGCATATACCAAATAATAAACATCACAAAAATCTTTATCCAATACTGCTGTCTATGCCAAACGCAATATAGGTAATTATGCTATCTAATATACCTTGTATTATAATATTCAATTTTCCTTCTTTTATTTTATTCATTTCTTATAATCATACGCTACTTATAGTACACAAACGGCAAAGTAAGATGGATAGATGAATACTGAATATCTAAAACGGAAAACCCCCTACTGTAGGTTAACGCCTAAAAAAAATGGAGAGACTGGTGTGTCCCTATAAATAAATGCCCACATTTATACGTGTGCCCAGGTATAAATTTAATTATAGTTAATTGGAATAGCATTATTCTAGGGATGGTAATATCCACCTCATTTTCTGTCAGCAAAATAATTTCTCAATAATATATCCTTTTCAAGCATGACCAAATACCTAAGTAGTGGCACTTGAATATAGATATCCTCATTTGTAAGATTACATTAGATACTTGGCACGTGTTAAATAAATTTAAAAAAATAAAAATATCTTTAAAATAAAATAAATAGTTATTATCACTCTTTATATATGTGTCGTATTATTATTACTTATGGTAGGATTGAGACACAATTGTTAGGACAACAAAACTTTTTCCATTAGTAGACATAGGCATGGAATTGAATTAGTTAGGTGGTTTTAAAATCAACTAAGAAACCGTCAATTTCCCAGTTCTTAGATAATTCTTTTGCTTTAAATTTGATAGAACCAGCTGTTCCATTAAAAGAAAAAAAAAGAAAATTAGAGAAAAAATTAAAAAATAATAATATCATATGCATTATTATTAATATTTAAACTATTTCATATGAATATTAAAATTTATTACCTATTCATATTATTTAATTTTTTATTATTAGTAACACAAATAAATATAATTTAAAAGCATATATAATTTTGTTTATAAAAACTTGTCCTAAAATAAAAATTCATTTCCTTAATAATGTGAGATTATTTTTTGTATTGTAATTTCCTTTTTAACCTTTATAATATTATATAATCTCATATTACTAACCTAGAATTGGCTTTGGATGTGTTTGTATATAAATAAATATCCATCCTAAACAAATTTTTAAAAATTTTGGATATGTAATTAACACTTTTACAATCAATTGTTATTTTGAGTTTAAAATTAATATTATTAAAAAACTAAAATTCATTTATTTATTTTTTCTTGTTTTTACTTAAAAAAATTAGGCAGTTTCGTGGTATAAACAAAAACCAAGAACAATAGGTTTCATAGAATCGGACCGGAACCATAGAAGATAGTCCTGATGCTGGTTCTAGTTCCTCAATTTTAAGCCTCAGAACTGTGCCTATGTCTAGTAGTTAATCCGCTGATGCATTAAAATGTTGATTGTGTTCCTCCATTTTGGAGTAGAAGCATATTAATGCCTTATAACCTAGTGATATTTTCATTGATTTTTCAAGTGAGAGGTAGCAGATTGAACTCTCTCTCTTTCCATTGCAATGGCAAAAAAAAAAAAAAAAAAAAATTCTCTATCTAATTCTTCATTGTAGAATTTTTCTTTTTGAAGATCAAATTTTGTGGTGCATCATCATCATCATCATCATCATTCCATTTCTTGCAAGACCTAGCCAAGTTTCATCTTGGATGACTCCTCTGATACATAATTAGAGTTTGTACTTTAGAGGTCTATGTATACATGCAACATTTTATCCGACATGGCGAGGCTAGACTGTAAGCTTCAATACTAAGGAAAAAGCAGCATGAATATAAATTCTTTAAACCATGACAAAAAACAAAAATATACATATATATATATATTTAATGAAAAATCACAAACTTTAGGATAATTTTAGCTATATAATTGTGGAAAAATTTTTCAGCGATGTCTTACCAGTGATCAAATTTGATTTTTAGCTAACAAATATATTGTTGTGATAATTTTAGGGTCGCTCTCATAATTCAAGAATGAATTACTGGTTGATGTTGTACTCATTTTGTGGACATTAATACAGTTTTCTACATTAGTCACATAGGCTCAATCATAATCAAAATGGAGAAAGGTTTTAATTGTCTTGTCAGGCCAGCGGAATTTATTACTAGCCTATAGGTACCAGCAAAATTTTACTAGGTGAATAATTTTATAAAAACTATTTGTTTCTGTTAGGAAAAGATCCGATTTTTCTTCTTGCCAATGTGAACAACAATCAATGGAATATAAATCGAAAATAGAATTGAAAAAATAACACCAGGATTTTTATGTGAAAAACCCAAAATGGAAAAAACCACGGGACCTCCACATGCACAAAACTTCCACTATAGAAATGGGTTTTACAAATTTTCTCACTAGTCACACTAGTGGATCTCTCAATCTCACCAACAACAGGTGGAAATCACAACAACGAATTTTTCTCTCTCTAGAATCTCTCTCTAGGATGTGAGATAGCCTCATGTGCCTCTCTATATTGTCCTAAAACAAAACAGGAACAATATATGACAAAACAAGGGAAAAAACTCAACAAAACATGAGTTGCCATGAGATAAAAGAACACTGGCGATGTTGGAAATACTGGTGTAGCTTCGACATTCTTCATGCCAGTGGTTTTGGAGCCAGCATAAGGCCTCCTAGAGCTCTCGGCAAAATTGAAAATTTACTTCAATTTTAAAGCTATCTCAAGGTCGGCGGTGTACATGTTTCAAATGCCAGCATACCTCCTATTTTCACCAAAAAAAAAAAAAAAAAACTCCTTGTTTTGCACTTTTCCATCCAAATATATCCCATATACTTAGGATTAGTTTATTGTAAACCCATATGAGCTGAATTTATAACCCAACAATCTTCCTCTCCAGCTTATATAGGGAGTTCAAACACACCTGCAATCTTCCTGCGTTGGATAAGCTTCTCCTTAGGTAGAGCCATGGTCGTCATATCTGATGGATTATCATTAGTATGGATCTCCTCAAGCTCTAACTGCTTTGATTCGAGAACATCCCGAATCCAATGATACCTCACATCAATGTGTTTGGATCTGGAATGGAACATTGGATTCCTACTCAGATGTATAGCACTCTAGCTATCACAAAACAGCTTCAAATCTTCTTGCTCTTGACCTAATTCTTCAAAAAACCTTTTCATCCACAAGATCTCCTTATAGGCTTTATTTTTGCTACATATTCTGCCTTAGTAGTAGATAGAGCAATACATTTCTACAACTTGGATTGCCATGAAACAGCTCCCCTAGCATATGTAATCAGATAACCAGAAGTAGATTTCCTAGAATCCAAATCTCCAATCATATCAGCATCTAAAAACCCCTCCAATACAGACTTACTACCACATCCAAACTACTGACATGACCTATAAGTGCCCCTAAGTATCTGAGAATCTATTTAACAACAGTCCAATGCTCTTTACCGGGATTCAAGAAAACGGCTTGCAATACTAACAGCATGAGTAATAAGAGGTCTTGTACACATCATTGCATACATTAGACTCCCAATTGCTGAAGCATATGTGATCTTCTTCATATCCTCTTTGTTTGGCTCACTTTTAGGACATTGTTGAAAACTTAATTTGAAGTGGCCTACAAGTGGAGAGCAAATAGGTTTGATTTTGCTCATATTGAATCTCTCCTGCACCTTTTCTAGATATCTCTCCTGTGACAACTACAACTTTTGGCTCTTCCTATCTCTTACAATTCTCATGCCTAATATTTGGCGTACCGGTCCTAAATCTTTCATAGAGAGAGACTTGCTCAATGATATCTTCAGCTCTTATATCTTCTTGGCATCCTTGCCAATAATTAGCATGCCATTAACATATAAAAGGAGTATCAGAAACTCACCATCTACAAACTTCTTCAAGAAAACACAAGAATCTGAAGCAGTCTTGGTATAACCTTGAACAATCATGAAGGAGTCAAGCTTTATGTGCCACTGTCTTGGAGCCTGTTTCAGCCTTTACAAACTCTTCATCAATCTAAAGACAAGATTTTCCTTCCCTTTGACCTTGAACCCTTCAGAATGCTCCATATAAATTTCTTTCTCTAAGTCACCATGAAGGAATGTTGTCTTCACATCCATTTACTCAATTTCTAGGTTCAAACTGGCTACAACACTTAGTATAACCTGAATGGAAGACATCTTCACCACAGGTGAGAAAATTTTATCAAAATCAACCCCTTTTCTGTTGACCGAATCCTTTCACTACTAGCCTTGCTTTGTATCTAGGCTCTGAGCTTTTGTCTTTGGTCTTCAACCTACAAACCCATTTCTTTTTTAGGGATCTTTTGCCCTTAAGCAATTTCACCAAATCATAAGTCTTGTTCTTATGCAAAGATTTGATTTCTTCTTGCATGGTTTTCATCTAGTCTTTCTTCTTCTCATGTGACATAGCTTCTTGATATGATTTAGATTCTCCCCCATTAGTCAACATCACAAATTCTTTAAGATTATATCTTACTGGTGGTCTCCTTTCTCTTGAAGATCTCCTTAAATCAATCTGCTGTTGAGGTTTTTGGATCTCTTCAACTGTATCTTCTACATCTCCCCCATCAGTAGAACTTTAGGTAAGGGCACTGGATCAACATCTGTAGGGATATGAGCTAAGGATTTTTCATTTTTAGGCTTCTTAATATCTTCTATTGTTTGGTCTTAAACAAAGACCACATTTATACTCTTGATCACCTTTTTCTTTGATGGATCCCATAATCTTTATCCATATTGGTCATGTGCATATCCAAGAAAAATGCATTGCTTGGAGTTAGCATCAAGCTTCCTTCTCTCATCTTTTGGGAATATGCACAAATGCCCTGCAACCAAAAACACGTAAATGATAATAAGATATATCTTTACCTGATCAAACTTTCTCAAGGATATCTCCATCTAGAGCATATGAGGGAGATAAATTAACCAAATCAACACAGTCATCATCGCTTTACCCCAAAAAGATTTAGGCATCTTAGCTTGCGATAACATGCACTTCACTCTCTTAGTGATGGTGCGATTTATTCTTTCAGTGACACCATTCTGTTATGGGGTCTTTGGAACAATTTTTTCCAGTTTGATTCCATGAGTATTACAATACTCTTCAAATGGTCCTCTATACTCCCCACCATTGTCTACTTTCACACAAATCAACTTCCTTCCAGATTCTCTTTCTACTCTAGAGTGATACTGCTTAAAAAAAATTCAACGCTTGATCTTTGGACTTCAGTGCATAAGTTTAAAGGTTTTTAGAGTGATCATGTATAAAAGTAACAAAATATAAAGCACCAGCTACTGACCTGTCCTTCATATAACAAACATCAGTATGAACCAGATCTAGTACATGAGCTTTTCTAAAAGGTGGATATCTCTGAAATGCAACCTTGTGTTGTTTACCAGCAAGACAATTTATGCAAGCCTCCAGAGGAATACCTTTGATATCTGGTAGAAGCTGCTTCTTTACAAGCATCTAGAGGCCTTTCTCACTCATGTGACCAAGCCTTTTGTGTCACGACTCCATAGAAGCTTCATTTGTCAAATTGACATCTCCTTTATCTAGTTTTGCTGGCATTAGGTAAAGGGTATTGAATTTCATTCCTTTGGCAACAATAAGAGAACCATTGGTCAGCTTCCATCTATCCTTACCAAAGTGACTATGGTAGCCATCATCATCAAGCTTCCCTACAAAAATAAGATTCAGACGGACATCTGGAACATGTCTCACTTCTTTGAGAATGAGTCTGCAACCTTTGTTAGTCTCTAGAACAATATTTCTAATGCCAACTACTCTTGATGTTTCATTATTTCCCATTCTAATATTGCCATAGTCACCAGCAGTATAGGATGAGAAAAACTCACCATGTGTAGTCACATGAAAGGAGGCACTAGAGTCTATGACCCTATCACTGTTATGACCTACAAGACTAATACAATTCTCATCCCAGGAAACCACAATCTCACCATCTGCTACTGTGGCAGTGATGTCTTCACTTTTATCATCATCTTTATCCTTAGCTTGATCTTTTTTACACTGTTTACATTCTCTCTTAAAGTGCCCTGGCTTGTCATAATAGAAACATTTGAGATTTTGTCTTCCTCTTAACTTAAATCTTCCCTTGGATCTATTGAATTTGTCATTTGGACCTCTATTTCTGTTTCTACGACGTTTGTGTGGCTTATTAGTTACAAGTGCTCGAGTTTCAATATTTATCCCTAGATCTTTCCTTCTAGCCTCTTCAATCATCGAACTATCCTTCACTATCTCAAGTGTAAGCATTCCATCTGGAGTTGAATTACTAATCGACACCAGCAGTATCTCCCACCTTTCAGGCAATGAAATCAACAACAATAGTGCTTGAATTTCATCATCAAGGACAAGTTTCATAGCCGTCAGTTGATTCACAAGCCCTTGAAACACACTTAAGTGTACAGACATATTTGATCCATCTTTGTATTTCAAATTCATTACTCTCCTTATCCAGGAGGTTTTGTTTAAGGTTGTCTGCCTTTTAAACATAGACTCCAATTCGTTCCATAGGCCATCAGCCCTAGTCTCCTGAGTAATGTGATGGTAGACGCTTTGATCAACCCACTGTCAGATATATCCAATAGTCTTCTTGTGCAAGATAGCCTGATCTTGATCGGACTTGTCCTGTGGCTTTGCTGCATTATCACCTAACGATAAATAAAGATCTTTGCAATACAAAAGATCCTCCATCATAGACTTCCAGATCAAATAATTTGATGAGGTTAATATAATCACTGACCCTCATGATTTAGCCATGGTTTGCACCTTTACTGATAGAAAAAGATGAAAGAAACCCTAAAAATCTTACTTTTTTTTTTTTTTATTTTAACCCGACGCTCTGATACGTCTTATTAGGAAAAGATCCGGCTTTTCCTTTTGCTAATGTGAACAACAATAAATGGAATATAAATAAAAAATAGAATTGAAAAAGTAACACTAGGATTTTTATGTGGAAAACCACGAGACCACCACACGCACAAAACTTCCACTATAGAATTGTGTTTTACAATTTTTCTCACTAGTCATACTAGTGGATCTCTCAATCTCACCAACAATAGGTGGAAATCACAACAACAGCTTTTTCTCTCTTTATAATCTCTTTCTAGGATGTAAGATAGCCTCATGTGTCTCTTTATATTGCCCTAAAACAAAACAAGAACAATATATGACAAAACAAAGGAAAAAACTCGACAAAACATAAGCTAGCACGAGATAAAAGAATACTGGTGGCGTTGGAAATACGGGTGTAGCTTCAGCATTCTTCACGTCGGTAGAATGCCGATGGTGTTGCTACCCACGCTGGCGGCATTGCCCTTCTATACTGGTAGCTTTGGAGCTAGCATAAGGCCTCCTTGAGTTATCGGCAAAAATTGCAAGTTTACTCCAATTTTAAGGCCGCCTCAAAGCCGGTGGTGTACATGTTCAAAATGCTAGCATATCCCCTATTTTCACAAAAAACTCCTTAATTTGCACTTTTCCATTGAAGTGCATCCCATATACTTGGGATTAGCTTGTTGTAGACTATATGAGCTAAATCTACAACCCAACAGTTTTTGCTATCTTTTGTTTAATAAAAATTGGTATTTTTTTCCTTTTTGACCAAGTAATAAAAATTGGTACTTGTCAACTACTGTTAGGACAATTTTGTAAGATTATTCACAAGGCTCAATCATAATTGAAATTAAGAAAGGTTGAATAATATTAATGCACATGGACATATAAGTACCAATAAAATTCTTAGACATGAATACTTTTATAATTCTATGCATTATTGCCACCATTTGCCTACGAAAGGACTTCTACATTTCCATTTCTTCCATGAAGAAGAAGTAAAAGGATCGAGAAGCCATGTGAGAAAGGAAATGAAGAATAGAGTTGTATTGTTTGTTACATACATTTGAGATATATATATATATATATATATATTTACTTTAGCTAATAAATGGAAGTTCAACAAACTACTTTTATAATGCTATGCATTATTACCACCATTTGTCCAAAAAATACTAAGAGTTTCCTATTGAAGAAATTATACATTTCCATTTTGTGCACGAAGAAGAAGTAGAATAATAGAGACACCATGTGAGAAAGGAAATGAAGAATAGTGATGTAGTTAGTTACAAATGTTCGGGTTGAGAATATATACACTTACTTTAGCTAATAAATGGAGTTTAACAAACTACTTAACAGAGTAAACTATCAGAAACAGTAACACTAAAGTTAAGTAAATTAATAGAACTAAAAGTCTAATAACTCATAAATAAAAAGAAACAAATATATCCAACTCCCTACCCACCCACTCCTCCCCTCCACCCCTCTTTCTAAACAAAACCGAAGGCAAGATCCAACTTGGAAGACAAATAAGCAATTTGATGTGGAGAAACAATTGGTGAACAGGGTCAACAAGTTACTTATGAGAGGCAACATAAATCAAGCATAAGAACCTTGGAAATATGCTCATGCGTAAAATCCATATTAGTTTCAATATGCATAGTATGACCATGTATGCAAGGATTATTGGCAATCATGATAGTAGAGTGATTGTCACAAAAGGGGAAATAGGCAAAGACACATTAACTAAAAGATCCTTTAATCAGAAGATCCTTTAAAACACAAGAAACTCAAAGCAATTATTTAGATGTTGTAGCAAGGCTTCAATACTACACCATAGCAAAAGAACTGGAAAATGGTAGCTTGTTTCTTTGATTTCCAAGAAATAATAGAAGAACCAAGATCAAACAATTAGCCAGCTACTGATTTGCCATCTAAAAGCTTAGGCGGCCTAATTCGTGGCACCAAAATCTACTATCCATGAATCAAAAGCAATATTCAAAGATTAAAACATCAATGAAGAGGAGAACAAATACCTGCACTTTCAACCATATTCACTGCGACATCACCCATATTAGGTTATCTGGGTTGTGTCTTCAAGGTTTTTAACATTTCTATGCACATGAAATGAAGTAACCAATAATCTACTGTTGCTATGTTATTTGATCTATTTGATATAAACATGTATCAACAGTGTGATCAAATGGTAATTCAAATCTTGACTTTTCAACATTAGCTTCCATGAAGATACCTATGTTTCCGTTATAAATTTTCTTTCCTTTACACCAATCAAGATAACCTACAATTTGGAAACAATTCTCAATTAAATGTCCTTCTTATCCATAATTCTTACACAAAACTTTTCTCTTCAATCTTTTCTTATCAATAGTCCAACTAACATCTTTACCAGCTATAAAAGCAACTCCTTTGGATTCATTTATCATAGTAATTTCCCTTTGCCTCTCTATTTGTTGTACCAAGTAGTAAGCTTGATTCACTATAGGAAGCGGATCCATAGATAGGATTTGATATTGAACATGTTCATAATTATCTCCTAATCCCATAAAAAATTGTATTAATTTGGTTTGCGATTCAAAATCTACCATACGCTCTTTAATCACATGTACAATAATCCAATAGTCTACAAACAAAAGTCAGATGCACACATAGAACATTTAACTCATCCCAAACCTTTTTTAGTCTATTATAACAGCTACTGGTATCATTGTTCCTTGTTTCAAGTTAGAAATTTCTTCTTGCGATTCTCCTACAATTTCATTCCATAATTCTAAAAAAGAGTTCGTATAAAATATTTTTTGCATAAAATCTAGGTTCATCAAATTCAATATTCATCATCTCACCATATAATCGCATCTAGTCCATTTCACAAGATCAGATGAATTTTCTCCAGGTTTTAGTATGGATCCATCAATGAAATCTAATTTACATTTAGTTCCTAAGGCCATTTTAATTCAATGATTCCATGCTAAAAAATTCAATTTATTGAACATTATATTCCTTAAACACATACTAGGGCTATCATCTCTAGAAATAAAAATTTACGTATGATTTCTCTAATACCATGAAGGATTTCTACATTTCCATCTCATGCAAGAAGAAGAAGTAGAATAATAGAGACACCATGCAAGAAAGGAAATAAAGAACTTATTTTAGCTAATAAATGGAAGTTCAACAAACTACTTGATAGAGCAAGTAACCTAACAAAGTATACTAGGTAAAATAAAAGAAATAGTAACAGTAAGGTACATAAACTAATAGAATTAAAAGTCTAATGACTAATAAATAAGTAGAAACAAATATATCAAACACCTACCACTCATCTTGATAGTTGATTTATTGGTTTGATTATGTCAATGAGTGTAATCACCTAAGCTCATATAGGGTTTTTAAACTAGTCAAACCCAATAATATCAATTTATATTTCCCTAGTAATTCAGAGGCAGATTTTAAAAATGTAGGTTTAAAAATGATCTTAATACCTGAAGGAAAACACAAACATAGAAAAATACTATAATGTTAATGCATCTTCATGGTGAATGATTATTGTATTCAATAAAATTTCATGGTAATTTGTTCCAATTAATTTTATTAAACATTCCTTTTCATTAATTATTATATTCTTTTTTTATACTAGCTATGAGACATAAAAAATTTGATCCAAGGCTCATCCCAAAGCAATAGCATATTGGATCATATAAGAACTTGATCCATCATTTAAAACAAAATCAAACATATTAACAAGTCATGTACATAACCTAAGGTACGACCCTATGACTTAGGCTTCCACATTTGCTCTTCTCAATTTCTTGTGGAATAGAAAAAATATACTAAATGGTAAATCAAACCCAAATCTCAATTATATCGGCAAATACAACACCAATCCTTTGAATATTGGATCTTCACTAAGAAATCTAAGGAAAATAATTACTACCACCTTAGAGATACTGAAACCATAAGTATTCAACTTGGTTATATCACCATCACACTAATGCATCGGTAACACATGAAGAGACCACAATCGGAAAGGTCTTCAGAGCTGAAGGAGGTATGTGGATTATGGGTTACACTAAAGATGTAGGCAAAGTAGATGTTTTAAGTTCTAAGTGATGAACTTTAGGGTTTGTTTTGAAGATTGTACTATTGTGATAAGCTAAATATCCGCACTATACATGTTTATATTGATTCTGGATAAAAGATGAGAATAATATTAGGAGCATATTCTATCATATTGTCAAATCTTGTAGTGCAAGGATATCCTTC
Organism: Combretum micranthum; assembly: GCA_024138025.1. Taxonomy (NCBI): domain Eukaryota; kingdom Viridiplantae; phylum Streptophyta; class Magnoliopsida; order Myrtales; family Combretaceae; genus Combretum; species Combretum micranthum. Next base: position 70,984 of record JAMXBD010001063.1, on the reverse strand, counting down.
CTTGATGAAGTTCAATTGTTTTTGTGTCTAGAAATGGCAATAAGTAGTAGCTGTATGGCAAGGAAGATATAACATCAAAGAAGTGAAGAAGGTTAACTATCTTTTGTTACCTTACTAAATGTAATCGGCCTTTTATTTAGTGATTGGTTGTAGACTATTGTTAATTCTAGTAATCTTTTGATCTGCAAATAATTGTGTGTACTGGAGGTATAGCCCCTTAATCTCCTATTATAAACAAAATTCCTCATTTATCAATAAAAGCATAGTCTTGAAAACTAAAATTGGACATGTCTTTCCATAAACATTGAGTTAGATCATGATTTGCACAATTGTCATCTCTAGGTAACCATTGGTGTCACGCTCCAAAGGGTACTTAAACGCGATAGCTCGTTATACTCAATATTCAGGCTTAAGTATGACAACCTTAGTCATCCCAAAAGTCTCGATACCGAGGGTAAGACGTACCTTCACGATCATAGTAGACCAAACTTTAGGTCATGTCGTTCAAGTAGTTATACACAATAACAATTAAGAGAGTAAATCATAAAAATATAATCAAGATTCATAAAACTATTAAGGAGTCCTTACAACATTAAGGAGCATTCCCATATTAAAGATAACTAAGTCTCATAAAGAGTCTAACATAAAACGATTTACACTTTTGAAACTCCTCTTGGGATTCATATATACTTCTATCCTGCACTTCTATCCATAAGATCTCGGCTCAAGATATTACCTGGGTAAAATAACCTCTTGGTTCCAACCAAAGGTACAATAGCTGCAAAAGATATCTAAGAGGGTATAAGCTACTAACTTAGTGAGATTTATTTCCACAGATAAACACTCGACATCCAATAATCAAAACAAGTTTATTTAAGCAATCATATGGGATGCACAAGCATGTGGGCAAACAATACATATGATTTTTCAGGAATCATATGTTGAATGGATTTACCCCTCTATTTGGGGTTAGATATTCCAGACCGTATAGGCCACTATTACACAACATAATTCTATGATAGTTCTTGTTTTAATAACTTTCTTTGCTAAAAAAAAATATGTAATATAATCCAACTTATTTGTAGTTTATTTCCGAGTCACTGCATAGCTATCAGGTATGTTTTATTAGGATGTTTTCTCATCGCTAGCTAATTCGAATGATGCCTCATCGCTAGCTGATTCGGATGATGCCTCATCGCCAGCTGATTCGGATGATGCCTTATCGCTTTATAGAATTATGGACTCTATGAATCTCCTTACTAAGCCTTTGTCACACTAAAAGTATAGTAATAAATGCAATGAACTCACCTAATGATATGCATGAATCAATTTAATTAAATGCTCATGGCATAATTAAATATTCTTTGGGTGATCATAGAATTTATGGATAATCATTCTTATACTAAATCAAACATTCATTATAAACAATTCTCGCTCGATATGCTTAATCGTAATTTCAACCAAGTATGTAAAGCACATACATTTTCTATTTTATCTTTTCCTTAATTCTAATGCCACTATTTACAAGCAAAATCATAAGTGCAAATATGTAAGAAATAAACTCGCTCGGCCATTTGTGTGGATACTTTTAGTCAAGGAAATCCTCAAGTCACGGGAACTTGGTCTCCTCTTCACCTAAACAAGAGAAATACCCAAAATGAGTATTTCTTGGAAGTTCTACTTAAACTTGTAATTCTATTTTACTAAGTATGTCAAAATTCGCTTAGAGGGAAATTCCAACTTGAAATGGCGTAACTTGCTCATTTTAACTCGAAATTTCACATATAATATACCGATTTCTACCTACTTGAAAAGATCTATTCGTCTAGGATTATTTCCTACATACAAGGTCATTTGGGTTGATAAAAGTTACGGTACAAAATCCAAACGAAAATTCCTAGATTTTGTAAAACAATTCTCCAACTCAACTTTATCAAAAAGATCCTTTGGCAAAAATATAATTATGTATATGAGTGAAAAATCCTTTGAGTATCTATATAGACTCTATTATATGTAAGATTCTAATGGTGTTGTCTCAACGATTTTTTTGTAAAAAATTCCGAAGGTGTTCAAACTTAAATTTAGCAAATCCTTTTCTAAGTATTTTGGAGAAACTTTATAATTTCTTAGGTTATATTAACAAGTATATTCTTATGTTGTTTCTTCCAATTTCTTTTCCAAAATAATCAAATTTCCCTTTAACTCTAATCCTCCATGAATTTTGCTTTTTGTGACAAAATGGAGTTTCCAAGGTTTTTATTAAGTGGCTAATAACCCATAATAACTTGAGTTATATATTTCTCCTTTTAAAAGAAAATGATTTTGATAAAAAATACTTTTTCTCTTATATTTTCATTCCTTAACTCCTAAAAAAAAGTTGTGTTTTTTTTTTTAACTTGGTCTTTAAATCTTTTACCAATTTTATTTGAAAAGAAAATCATGTTTTATTATTTTCTTAAGTTGTTGATAAAATCCATTGTTTTTGAATTTATCATATTTAATCCTTTTGTTATTACTTTGAAAATGAGTATATCATTTATATACTTGGAAATCCTTTATTTTTCTATGTGGGTTTATAAACTAGAGGGTTGATTTTTATCTAAACTTTAAAATCTAGTTTTGTTTTTTGTTGCTATTATGGAGTTAGTATAAATCTTACAAGTAAACTTTTTATGAAATATTTGTTTACCAAGAAAACATTTATGCTTAGTTTGATAAGCTTTATGTTGCTATCAAAGAAAATGTTCATTTTGTGTGTTAATTCTCTTATGAAATCATCTTTATTGTTATTTAAGAAAAATCTTGGTAAGTTTGTAAAGAAGTTGTGAAATAATTTTCCTATGAGTTTACTAACAAAATCTTGATTTAGACAGGGAGTAACATATTAAAAGAGTTTAATTTTTCCTTTATAAAAAAAAAATCTACTTTATTTTTGTTGAGATGAGATCATTATGATGATGCATGTACATGAGCATATAATATGAAAAATGATGAAAAAATATAAGGAACAAATTAATAATAGCAAGATAATAATGTCAATTATTGGGAACCTTGACTTCATTAAGGTAATCTAGTCAAGCATTGGGAGCCTTAGCTTCATAAAGGCAACCCAAATAAGTATTGGGAGTCTTAGCTTCATCAAGGCATCATGGGACTTAGTCCCAAAAAGAAAAGGAAAAAGAAAGAAAAAAGAAAAGCAATAATAAGAGCAATTATAGTAATAGAAGCAAGTTAGTAAAAGTTAGTGAGTATTTAGGCTTTAAGGAATATATAGATATATGTATAAATAATATATATATATATAGCTAGGTTAGAAGCATAATAACGATAAGTAATAACAAAGCATAATAATATAGGAACTTTACATGCAAGAACAAAACATGAACATATTGTTACTTTTACTACTCATATGAGTTTCAAAACAACACCGTGGTTATGCTAAGTTATATAACATGGGTAAACTAAATGGTTGGAAGAAGTTTACCTAAAGTGTTTTTGTAGTGAAAAGGTAATGAATGTAGGTTTATGTGGTAGATGGTTTGTGTATAGAGAGGGGTTTTGTGAGGAATTGGTTAAAGTGAGTTTTGGTAGTGAAGAATTTTGTGGAGAGAGTTTGTAGAGAGATTTTGAGAGAGTTTTGTTATATGAAATGAAGGTGTGAAAAAAGTTGAGAGAAATAGGGTATTTATAGAAATTTTGGAGTGATCTAATAAAATAAATTGAAAAGAAAATAAATAGAGAGAGGGAGGGAGAAATGGCGCCGGTTTGGAGGGAAATAAGAGAGAGGGTGAGTTGATGTTGTTTGTATTTTGTAAAAAAAAAAAATATGTAAGATATGATTTGATATAAGGTGTATTGGAAAAGTAAAAAGTAAGAAATAGGTATATAATAGTAAGAATAGGTAGTAAGAAAAGTAAAGATAGGTGAATAGTCATGAATAGTAGAAAAGTACAATAAATAGTAAACAAGACTAATAAATTACTGGTAGTAAAGAAAATACGCGTATAATTGCGATATCTGTAATTTTTAGTTACCGAAAAATTACGAAACTGATATTTTTGGATTTTTTGTATTATTACGAGTCTAACGGTATAAACAGAATATTTTTACTATCCGGTGTTCCCGGACATGGTTTTTGAAAACCGATCCCGTTCAAATCCAAAAGACACTAGAAATTAACAAATATGATATTTTTATACTTTCCTATATTATTACGAACTATTATAAGTCATTAACTTAATTCTTTTATCTAAGCGGTTTTAATATTCTTAGCAGTAAGCCAAGCGATGGCTTGAGATGAATCTATTTCTATAATGGCATTATCAAATGAATAGTTCGTAGCCTAATAAAGGCTTCATAATTCAACTATCCATTATGCAATTGATAATTTCTGCGTACATTACCTCCTACAATTATTTCAACTATTAAATGATGGATTGGATTTATTAGTTTAAAAAGACAATGCAATTTCATTTTATTAGATGCATGAAATTGGAAAGAACTAATTAGAGTGAAAGATCGTTATTCATTCCTTAGATACATAATTTAGTCAACTACTAGAGATATCCCTAAAAAACATTTTTTTCAAAAAAAAAAAAAGGAAGAATATTAAAAAGAAACAATTAGTCAGTAACCATAATGAATAGCTTAAGAGTGTACCAACTTACAAAATCACATTAGTAAATTTGTGATTTAATCAACTATAAGCACCAAAATTTCATTATTGGAAAATTCTTATATAGTCCTCTTTGTTATTCTTGTAGAGCCCTCTCTATTACCCTATCAAATTTTGTATCCTTACAACACCACCAATATCTCATGGTGGTTACTATCTATTATTAATCTATTGGAAATGACATTGGATGTGCCTACTAGTTACATTTAAAATACAAATGAGGCAAGCTTTTACCTTGCAAACTAGCTAATATATTGCTATGCATAAGAATATTGTCTATTGTCTACCATATAACACCTTACATACAGAATGACTATTGTCTAACCAAATCTAATGTGCAAACCCCGTTCATTTACAATTCTTTTTTATCTTATTGATGATAGGTTGTAAAACGACATCATTAACTTAACATAACTATATTTACTCTAAAACTAGTCGTAAATTAGCAGGTATGAATCCTCCATACATTTCCAATGCTAGGCTTCATGGAGAAATTCAAGTACTGTCCATTACTATATATGATACTCAAGTTAATAAAAGATTGAAGCCAAATGTGGTAGTTTTAAATCCAATCTCAATCATGCTAGATTTGGAAGATCCTAAGCATGTTTACCTTAAGATGTCCTTCCTTGTACTCTCTCATGTCCAACAATATTATCTTGTAAATAAACAAGCATGATATTCGTAAGAAATGCTATAGAACCTTCATTGGACCTCTTTCTTTATTCCTATATAACCTTTGCTTTCACCTTTATTGTTAAGATCCTTGATCCCTTTCCTAATCAATATACAAATATTCTTACTTACATGGACCAAATTTACATCCATTCTTAATGCTCGTAGCATTCTCCATATAGCATAACTTCTCATAGCAACAAGCTAATAACAAGCAACAACAAATGGTTAAAGATATTCATAGATTATTAGCCATCAATCTTAAAGTCCATCATCATAATCACCACTAACAGTGAAAAAGAACCTTGAGTATCCAAGGTATACCTTGCATTTGGCATCTTCAAATAGAGTAATTCATTTATTCAAAGCTTCATTAATACCTTCTTCCTTTGAATGTTGTCCTTATTATCATTGTCATCATGGGTAATGGCTTTAAGATTCCAATAGTCAGCTTCATATTTAAATGCCCAATTGCTATTAAAGACAATTTCCTCTTAGTTAGAATGTCATATGCTATTCACTTGCCAGGGAAGTTAGAAATATAAGTCAATGTGTAATATGTCCTCATCATTCCTACTGCAACAGATAGTTTAGTTTATATTCGTAAAACCTTCACAAGAACATAAAATGTGACTGTTAATTCTCTAAGAGAAATATTGCAACTTAAGGTAAATCTCTACACGCCATATGGTCATACAGGTTGAGCAATCATTACCGGTCTTAATGATTGTACCAAAAGCCAAATAATTTCTTTATTTTTAATGAAATTTATCAACGTTCTTTATATTTAACCTAATCATTTGATTCTTTTATGTATATGATATCATATCTATTTAAGTCCTTTATAAATATCCATCCATAGGAAAACTTTAGAAAAAGAAAAGAGAAAAGAAAAGAAAAAGAACTTATTGGTGCAATGACACAAATAAGAAAAATACATTAATGGTGCAATTAAAATGTAAATGGCGCGATTAAATGTCGGCAGCATAAATGTCTTCATCAAAAGTATATTGTAGTTTATTAAATTTTAATATAAATATATCAGACTCCTAGCATACTTTTCCAAAAATGATAAGGGCTAGCCGCAAATGTTTTGCAGCACTAGGTCAAATTTCTTACAGCAAACTCCGCACTTGCCAGGCTTTTTTTTTTTTTTTTCCCCTTTTTTCTTTTTGGAGTTTCGTGAATGATCATCAATTTGAGTCATAATACTTCATTCCAAATTTACAACTAGGAATCAATAATCTAGCACATTGGATATAATTAAATACAATGTCGACCCTCCTTTTAATTTCATCTACCGGTACTGTTGGTTAATTGTATTATTACATATAATGATTATTTAATATAAGTACTTTTTAACTTACCGTCGTTACTAATATATGATAGTCTGCCATTAATGGAAATATGAATTTGGCCGGTTTGGTGATATGAAACTTTATGGAGCTCAAAATGTCCATGAGGATATTGAGAAGGCACAATTACTTTGTAAAATGAGTTTTTTTTTTCCCTTTTTTTTTTTTCCATTTGACATTTTTTATTACACACAAGTTGAGTTTACATATAATGTTTATTTGATTAATTGCATAAAATTAATTAAAAAAAAAAGTTAGAGTAAAATACCTTCCCCAACCCCCACCCCCAACACACATGTATTAAAAATCTATTGCCGTATACATCCTTCGTAGATAGAAAACCAAGTTGGAACATGAAAGTGAAATAGTCAACTTTGGAAATATCTCTATAATATTCCTTGCCATTTGTTTACCATATACCAATAGCAAAAGAAAGACTGGGTACAATGATTAGTTTATTACCATTAATTGATCTTATTATCATATTACCAAAATATTAATGTTGCGGCTAATGCGTGGTGTCTCGAAATTATTCAAATAAAGCTCCATTGGAAAGTCTCATGGCCAGCAGGAACTCAAGACGGCAATTGGGCAGACTTCACTATTGCTAACATGACGCGATTTAAGATATAAATTTCTACAATAAAAAAAAATTAAGTAATAATGGAAAAAAATTGAATTAACGTATAAAACGACTATTTATAATATACTTTGATTAAGGGTAAGAATAGAAAAGATGAAACTTATATATTTCTGCTCACGGGACCATTCAGTTAATGATTTTATCACAAAAATAAATATAATAAATAATATATTAAGTATTCAAGATTGGGTATAAATCTGAATTATTCAATCCTTGATGAGATCATAAAATTTTCTAAAAAAGAAATGAATTTAAAAGAAAATTTGTACTTTATTCCTTGTTATTTTTTTGTCAAATACATTTTCCTTACCTGAAAAAAGGACGAGAGAGAGAGAGAGAGAGAGAGAGGTAACAAATGATTCAAGGGTGAGAGTTATCTAGGATTTGCAAAAAGTATATATTGCATATCTAGAACGAATTTGAGATGAAATCAGATAGAAATATAATCTTATTCTAAAAACAAAAACATACGATAAATTATAAGAAATTTTATGGTATCTTAGCAATATATAAGATTATATATTTTACTTTTCGTTTACTTTTTTTCCTTTTTGATTCTTCTTATCTATATTAAGGAATTTGTAATTATTTTTCTCTACTTCTTCTTTTCTAATTTTTTCCTTTTCACTTTCCATTATCTCCTTCCCTACTTACCAACATATTATTGAGCTCCAACATATAATTTCACATTTAATTAATTGTAATAACTGGCGAATTATCCCATTTCAACTTCAAAGTCTATAGGCTAAAAAAAAAAAAAAACAACAACTTCAAAGTCTAAAATCCTCCCTAAAGCATTTGAGGTAACAAATTTTAATTTAATACTAATGACGGTTTAGTCCGAAAATATATATTATATATATTTATAAATACGTGAAATCACGTTTTGGAATTTTAAAATCTATTCGTAGTTAACCAATTTGAAAAATGCAAGGCTATTACATTTACATTTTGGAAAATCAGAAGTACCTTGCCGTTTGGAATTATATCTTCTATTATCTATGTAGGTACAATCGAATATAACAAAATATTCCTAAAACTAATTAATTTCTAAACTATATAAATATCATTATTAATTTGTCTGGAAATGCATTATGATACTAGAGGTTTGGCGAATCCAAAATAATACATGAAGATGAAATAAATAGTCCTTGTATCCTTAACTATACTAACTAGGTATTCATTGAATCGAACCAAAAATCAATCCGAACCAAATTGAACCTCAAAATGCCGTTATTTTATTTTATTTTTTTTAGTTTTGGTTTAAGAAGAGTCTAAACGGTTATACTTTGATTCGATAGGTCGAACCAAATCAAATTGTTTGAACCTGAGCCGAGCCACTTCATATTAAAAGAAATAAAAAAAAGGATAATTTTTTTATTTATAACTCTTAAACATTAGATATTATGACCACATATAACATTTCACTTTAATATCACATATGTATGTAGTATGTTAGAATAGACCTGAAATAGAATTGCAATTCTAAACTTTCATACCATTTTGTGTTTAGGTACATCTTTAAAAGGGAATTAGGAAGATTTCAATTTGTAGATTCATTAGGAGAATTGTAATTTCATGCCAATTCATGGAATGCAAATTATATTTTTAACCACATTAATATTATTTATAAATATAAATGTTGTGTGTATATAATTATATATATATTTTTATACATTTTATATAATACATCGTAAAATGTATTATATATCTAATAATACGAAACAAGCAATCTTTCACTTATTTCAAAAAATACAAAATAGGCTTTAAATTCCTCAACATATAAGATAAGTGTTAGGATTAGGGAGAAGAGGAAGGTATAAACCATTGTACTTGCAAGATCATGTTACTAGATAAACTAAAGTTATAGATAGTAGTAACAAATTATACCTATAGTAGCAAATTACACTTTTAGTATCTCACATATGCATTTGTGTATCTAGTGACAGTTAGACATATATGTGTATCTAGTGATAGCTGGACATGATTATATCAAACTCATGACAAGTATACATGGAATGAATAATAGAAAGAGCGAGAGCTTTTTACCCCCAATAAACAAAAGTCGATCTCAAAAGGAGTCTCTTGGAACTCGAATCCGTACCTATTTGTTTCTTTCTTTATCTTTATGCAATTATTTCAGATTCAGTCTTTTCTCTCACAAACAGAAACACAAATGAAAGTTAGATTCACAATATAAATCATATATGTGCAATATCAAAGTTTATAGAACATGGGATCAAAAGATACTGGCAAACCTTAGCTTCTGTATTGAACATGAACTATAGGGAGGGGAAAAAAACATACCTGAGCAATCGTACAAAGACTAGAAGAGAGAGAGATGCATATAATTAGTGTTTCTGTTTTGCTTTTCACTTTTGTTTGTTGTTCTTTTTAAACAAGTGGCTAGGGCTTGTGTCTGTGTATGTGTTTTTTTTTTTTTTTTGTGGGCTGGGCCTTACTTTTCTACAAGGCTTATCAATGGTGCTTTCATTGAATCAATGGAGTAGCCATGGCAGAAGGAACTTGAAGCATTGTTCAAATGGAGGAGGAACTTCGCTCTCATGAAAGTAAGCTACTTGATTTAAATTAATAAGACCGATAGATTGATTTTTCATATGTCTCAAGTCTTAAAATTTGTGAAGATGCGAATGGACGATCATAACAGTATTTGTAATCAAAGTGCCAAAACTAATTATTATCTTCTTCACTTGCATGTGGTAGTCATAAGGGATCTTCGTGTTCCTATGTTAGAAATATTGAATTGATGTTATTGAATTTTATGGTTCAAGTTCTTTACATTGGATTTCACAAGCAAATCAACTTTTTGATTTCCATCATGTTCCAGATAATGAACGATTAAAAATGGCTTCGTTTGCCATAGAGCATGAAGCTTTGGCTTGGTATCAATTTCTTTTTCGTAATGAACTTTTATCCACTTGGCCTATTTTTCTTAAAGATTTGGAAACCAGATTTGGGTCTTGTGAGTATGGTATGAAAGATGACAAATTTTATACAGTAGATGTTGGGGAAGAGAATGAATTTAATAAGGCTGAAGTTACATCTCAATATGACCTTGCTAATGTAAAGATTAAGATTTCATTACAACAAAAATATGCTTTTGAAGATGTCACTAGGGTAAAGGATAATGAACCTAATATGGTAGAAGGTAGAAAGGAACTGAGATGTGCCTTAGAAGAACCTACTAATATTGCTAAGGAAGTATTAGTGATAAGTTTTGTCATTGATTTGGATTTTAGAACTGTTGAAGAAATTGCTGACTTTAAAACTGATTTGGAGCTTAGCAAAGTTCTAAATGTACATAAGGTAGCAAAGATTGATGGATTACAGTTGAGGAAAGCTAAAACAAAGCATGATGGGTATGTTACTGATTTTGTTAAGTTGGCTCAAGAGAACTTTTTCCCTCAAGACATGATTACTTCCAACAATTTTTCTGTCCAACATGAATTGCACAACTATCATTTAATCGGTTTTGTCCTCTCATCATTGCCAATTTCAAGACGCAAGGTTCATATTTGGAATGGAACTTGGACATTTAGTCCAATAATCAAATTTTTCGGCAACATAACAACAACCAACAACATAGATTTTGGGACTTTAGATAAGGATGAGTTGTTTATTTCTCAAGTGCTAATCCAGTGGCTCGACCGATTAACTAAAATCACTTTATGGGTGGATTGGGTGTAAATGAAGCTTTAACCCTATAGGCACATTTTTCCTATCAATAGGTTCTGATATAAGCTTTCATGGCTTTCTTTTAGGCCCTATGAGGCTGAAGGAGTGGTTCTTAAGTGATACCATCACTATTGGATTTATGTGACTTTTCCTATTGTTCAACATCTAGTCATCCTTGACTTAAAGAAGATTAACTACAAGGCCAAGTTTTTCACAATTTATTTGTACAGTGGGAGTCTCTTTAGGTTGAGGATACCTCTTGCGTAGACTTAGGCAAATTCAAACAAGATTATCCAGCTTATTACCTTGAGGACAAGGTGGGTTTCGAAGGGGCAGAGAAACATGTTATGATTAGAGAGAAGAGAAAGATACAAACCATTGTACTTGCAAGATTATGTTCTAGATAAACTAAAGTTACATATAGTAGTAATAAATTACACCTGTAGTAGCAAATTACACTTTTAGCTTCTCACATACACATCTGTGTGTATCTAGTGACAGTCGAACATATATGTATATCTAGTGATAGCTGTACATAATTTTATCAAACTCGTGACAAGTATAAATGAAATGAATAACAGAAAGAGGGAGAGCTTAGGAGTCTCTTGGAACTCGAATCTGGTACCCATTTGTCTCTTCTTTTTATCTTTGTGCAATTATTTTAGATTCAATCTTTTCTCTCGCAAACAAAAACACAAAAGAACGTTAGATTCACACAACAAATCATATATGTGCAATATCAATGTTTATGGAACATGGGATAAAAAGAAATGGACAAACCCTCGCTTCTCTATTGAGCATCAGTAGTAAGGGGTGAAAAAAAAAAAAAACATACCTAAGTAATCATACAGAGACTAGAAAAAAGAGAAATGCATATAATTAGTGTTTCTGTTTTGCTTTTCACCATTGCCCGTGTTACAAGTGGCTAGGACTTGTGTTTTTCTTTCCTTTTTGTGTGTGTGTGTGTGTGGCGGGGGGTGGGGGTGGGTGGGGGGTTGGGGGCCTAGGCCTTATTTTCTACAAGGCTTATGGATAAGTTTTTAATACTTTACACATCTTTTTGAGACACTAATTATTTTTTCATAAATCTTTTCCTAAATAATACAACAGATTTCCATAAATCATATGCCCTTTATTATTATTTTCAAGATCTTTTTTGTATGTTGTCCTATTTTATTTCATCGATTTGGAAAGCTTTTCTAAAACTATAGAAAATATTTTCATAAAATTTAATATTTCTTATTATTATTTTCAAAACTTTCATATTATGTTTTCTTATGTTATTAATTTTAAATTCTTCCTAAAACTAGTAGACATGCATTAAATCAAAATAAAGTGGTATAATAGAGTTTAGAGCATGCATAATCATTTGATTGATACGACAGAAATTGAAATACATAATAAGGAGAGAATATTATAATAAATATGAAATTAATTCAAAAGAATGACTTTTTTAAGTTAGTGTTATAGATTTATTAAGAGTATATATTATTTTAAATTTGCATTGAAAAATATTTTTATGACGATATGATATGTATATTTGAAATTATTAAATATATGACTGATATAATGATAAGTAACTTTAATTATTGCACAATATTCCTCAATCTAAATATGTTTTTTCTAGAACTCAAATAATTATTAATACTATTTAATAGAATTAAATGCCTTTTAAGGCGGTTCGAACAAAATCGAACTATATTTGAAGCAGTTCGGTTCAAAACCCTGAATCGTTAAAAGTGGTTTGATATATTAAAGGTTTGAACTGAATCGTTTCAAATGTGGTTCAATTTGGTATGATTCAACCATTAAACCGAACAAAACCAAACTATGAACACTCTTAATACTAGCTAGGAATACCCCGCAGATTATATGGGAAATTGGAAACATCAAAATAGTAACCATTGGTTGACCAAATACGAACCAGGGCTGAATCTTGATATACCTCAAAACAATACATTTTTGTTACTACAAGATATATTATTACTAGCTGCAGATCATTTACTTGGAATGAAATTTGAAACGATTATACTTGATGATATATAAATCATTTGAAAAATAAACATACCGTGACCTACCATCTTATCCCCTTAGAGAAATGATCTTTTTTTTTTTTCTTTTTCAATTAATAAGACTATTCAATTTATAGAATTTTTATTATCTTTTTAATAATGAAATGATGGGTATAATAGCCTATAAATAGGATAAAAAAAAACCCTCAATGGATACGTTATTGCTTTAGAAAAAGAAAAATATATTTGTTGTCCCTATAATATTATCTCATTCCTATCTTAATGAATGTATATTTGACCCGTGTTTTGAAATGATAATTTAGTTGAAATGAAATTTTTATTATTATTGTTTTGGTATGTTAAATACTCATTTGCTGAAAAGCATTACGGGAACAACATATCCTCATCCATTGAGGAAGTGGGGTAGACGTGAAGCTGTATAAGAAAGGCTACTCCTAGTGAAGCAGTAGACCGGGAATGTATATATATATGTATGTAATCATAGCCCATAATCACCATTAGCAAATAATCACTAAATATATAGACACAATTAGCAAAAACACATCCTCTGCCTTTGTCCCCTCTCTCTCTCTCCCCTCCTGTCTGTGCTTTTTTTATTTCACGAGATCTCATCTGCTTCTTTTTTTTCCCCTCTCTCTCTCTCTCTCTCAGCTCTCTCTCTCTCTCTCTATCCATCTGCCCATGCTTGCCATTCGGCCCATTCCTCACCCTTTCACAACCTGACAACTCTTAAGCCATTGTCTAGATCAAACTCAAAAATCATCCAACCTTGGATCACCCAAAAAAAAAAAAAAAAGAGCCAACCACCTCTTTCTATAAAAATTTTAAACCCGCCCTTCTTTTTAATTACATTCATTCAATAATGTCACGCAAACAAGACATAATAGTAGCAGTAGCAGGAGCAGCCACAGATTCCCTCACAACCCAAATGGCTGACTCACTGAGTCTTTGTGACGAACCCAACAAGCCTGACTACAGAGAACTGGATCTGGACTCACCCGTCTCACCACTCGTGGCTCCAACAACAACAACAGCAACTACTACTCCTACTACTTCGAGCACTAGTACTTGTTCAAGTACTTCGAGCTCCGTTTCCAACAAGCTCAATTCGAATTCCACCGTTGCTAAAACCCCAAAAGCATCGTCATCGTCATCATCCCGTAAAGATTCTCTGAATCCATTATTATCGTCAGACAACATGTCTGTCACAAGTCCTACCTTGGACGACCAATACAACATGAATAATCCTAGAAAAGGATCTAACTTTATTCGAGGGCACAGGAGATCTGCCTCAACCGGATCTCCATTGATCTATTCTAGTAAGACTTTGAGCTGTAATCCTACTAAAACTGCTGCTACTACTACTACTACTACTGTTAGTGGTCAATCGTGTTCCTCGAGCGCATCGAGCAATAATACTAATGCTAGCAGCCACACAAACTTGCATCTGAGTGGTAATATCTGCCCTTCAGGGAAAATCTCGAAGCCGAATTTGGGGAGTGTTAATGGGACTAGGACAATGACACTGGGTTCAGGAACAGGGAATTACGGTCATGGGAGTATAATTAGACGCGGTACAGCAAAAGGAATTAGCAACAATGGTAATGTTATTGGGAGCTTAATACGAGTTTAGGGGAGAATATTCCAGTTTTAATGATAATGGGCAATATGAGGGTTTGTTTAAGAAGGGTATGGCGTGTTCGGATCCGGAAGAGGTGAAGAAAGCAGGGAATGAGCTATATAGGAGAGGGACTTTTGAGGAGGCATTGGTTTTGTATAATCGGGCGATTTCGATGGTGCCTGATAATGCATCGTTTCGGAGTAATCGGGGCGCGGCATTGACGGCTTTAGGGAGGTTAGGGGAGGCTGTGAAGGAGTGTGAGGAAGCTGTGAGATTGGATCCCGGTTATATGAGGGCACATCAGAGATTGGCTTCTCTTTATCTCAGGTAGGTGTTGGGATGGGATAATCTGTTTGGGGTTGTAATTTGAATGGTCCTACAGCTTGGTATTTGATTTCATTTATATTGTTGTGAATGGGTTTTTTTATGTGATTTTTCCATCTTTGTAATGCTATTCTGTGTTTTGATGAATGGGTTCTAATTGCGTTTTTTGTATGGTTAATCTGACCTTGGCCTATTGGCCGTTTTGATTGATGCATTAGAATTTCAGATCTCATAGCTTTTGATTTGTGGAATCCTAATGCTGCTGGGGATCCGGTTCGTGTTACCTGTGATCCTTTTATTGGCTGTCATTTTTCCATGTGAAAGTTGTGTTAATTTGCGATTTGGTAGATTTCTAATTTTATTCCACTGAGAGAAAAAAGATTCATTGGATGCAACAGGCTATGTGCATACACTTGGCTATAAATACCAATAAAATTTTTTACATATATAATAATGTGCAAATCACGGTTAATTTCATATCCATGCTCTGATGATGGTAAGGGAATTTCATATCCATTGACAAACTCTAGAATGCCATGATTCGGGAATTCTTGTGTTTGCAATTACACACAGCAAATGCATTAGCAGACGCATTCTTGGCACAATCCATAGTTATTAATGCCTGTTTCCCTGTCTTAATCTGTCGGAATTTGTCCCAACGTAAATTTGAGCTTCTTAATTTGTGATACTTTATAGTAATTTCCTTAATGTGTTTCCAAGGCTAGGACAAGTTGAAAATGCCCGAAAGAACCTCTTTTATCTGGGCAACGTCCTGATCCATCGGAGTTAAATAAGTTTCACGTAGTGGAAAATCATCTTGGCCGCTGTATGGAAGCCAGAAAAGTAGGGGACTGGAAAACTGCATTGCAAGAGCTGATGCAGCAATTGCCACAGGAGTTGATGCATCTCCTCAGGTGAAAAATGGCCTTCTTATTGATGCCACTAATTTATTTGTAAAGCTACAAAATTTTGGACTTAATGAGCTCATTCTAATTTGATATTACAGCTTATGGCCTGTAAGGCAGAGGCACTGTTAAAGCTTCACCGGCTGCACGATGCAGAAACCAGTATGCCAGATATTCCAAAATTAGTGAATTCTTATCCTTCTCTTCACAAATCAAGTTCTGCAGTATGCTTGCAGAAGCATATGTGCTTCATGTTCGATCGCAGATAGAAATGGCTATGGGAAGGTGAGTTCCTACTTCCTACCATGGAATGTGTGTCGCTGCGAGTTAATAAGAGTCATTCATTCTCTTACAGGTTTGAGAATGCAGTTGCAGCAGCAGAGAAAGCTGCACGTAGCGATTATAGTAATATGGACTCGCAATTATGCTAAGTAACATTAATATGGTAGCAAAAGCCCGTGCTCGTGGTAATGACCTTTTCAGCTCAGGGAGATACACCGAGGCCTGTTCAGCATATGGAGAGGGCCTTAAATATGACACAAACAATTCTGTTCTTTATTGCAATAGAGCTGTTTGTTGGTCTAAGCTTGGAAGCTGGAAAAATCTATTGAGGACTGCAACCGAGCCTCTTGATTCAACCGAATTACACTAAGGCTCTCCTAAGGAGGGCTGCATCTAATGGGAAGGTAAATTGATTCATCTCTACATTTGTATCATAATTGGATGTTTCCTTCATTCTTGAGCTTTTACTGTTCCATCTATTTTTGTGCATTGGCTGCTTCCTAGCAGAACAGAGATTTATGTTGTGACCTTGTGACATATGCTGTAGCTTGAACGATGGGCTGAGGCTGTCCGAGACTATGAATTATTACATAGAGAACGTCCTGGGGATACTGAGGTTGCAGAGTCCCTGCACCGTGCACAGGTTGCTCTGAAAGATTAGCAGAGAGGAAGTTTACAGCATGAGGCATTGCTTAAGGTAGATTTCTTTAGTGCAACTAGTGAAGCAAGGCATTCAAGTCATGTTGGTGACAAAGATGAAGCTGCAACTATATTTGTAGGAAGCTAGCTTTGAAATTCAAAATGACTTTTATAACTCTATTCTGTTCCCCATATAAATGCTGCTTTTTATCTCTTCTTATCCCCTTAATCTTTTTAAAATCACAAGCATCTCAATGCTATAATCAACATGGTAGCCAAACAGCCCTAGACTATGTTTTTCTGCATAGCATTGCTTATCCTTACCCTTTGCTGCTGCACTCTTCATGCTTACCATGCCTTCAGTTACATTTCATAACTTAACATTCTTATCTTGTTCACTGGAAGTGTCATTACAGAAAATTTGCCTCACATGATTGTATCATTCATCTGTTATCATTTTTTATTCAACGATTTGCTAATGCATACTTTTGACATCAATGTGCTATTGATCAACCCAGTTTTTTCCATTTGCTGTTAAGTTGGTCAATCCAGAATGCTGTGGACACTGAAAAATTCAAGTTTTAATCTAAAGTGGTCACTAAAATGAAATGATACCTTAATATAGTTGCAGGGATGATGCCGTGGTCTACTGTGCATATAAAGATACGGGCTGCAACTCTCTGGTACATGGAAGTATTGATCATCAGTTATTCATTTAGTTTTAAGGTAAAGAAAATGGAGAATCCGGTGTGACGAAGTCAAAATCGGACATTCTTCTCATCCAGATCTATCTAGGTGGGTCGCGGTGGTGTTGTATTTGTTAATGGCAGTTGATGGAAAGCTTGATTTTGCCAATTTGCCATCCACTTCTTCAAAGAGGGATTAAAACCCCAGGATCAAACCTGAACAGCTGCAAGCTAAGGCTACATATGCTGTAAGACATGAAAGAAGTTTCTTAATTCTGATTATTCAAAATCATTTTAATTCTTTGAACATTGAACTTGGTCCCTTTTTTTATTAATGCATTAATTGCAAGTGTATAATTTGTACCTTCCAATATCAACTAGAGTGTCATTTTCAAATTGGTCCTCTGGACTTTTACTTTAATTGTTAAATTGTTCATCGAAATGAAGTCATAATCCTTATAGGGTAAGTTATGCTTATCCTCCTTTTTGTTGATGTTGGGACGGTCTCTTATTCTTTCAAGCGAATCGGTCTTTAAATGGATTTGTTTGGGTTGTCTTCCATTTATGGATAGATCATATCATACCCTTACATTCAATATTTAACGACGATTCTAATTTGAATCATTTCAATTATACATTATAGTATATCAATAGATAGACATATTTATAAAAAAAAAATAAATGGAAAACAGATAAAAAGATAATTATTCATATACAAATCTTACATCCTACGTATGAATTAGATATAGATGCAGATTATATATAGATATACAGATGAAAAATAATTCATTTGTTTGTTTGTTTCGTTTATTTATTTATTTATGGTAGTTTTAAGGTTCCAAAGATACGAGTAGCATTTGTTGTTACTTTGATCACTAATTTGATTAATATAGGCACTCACCAATATTTTTTCGTAAACAGGGAAAATGGCATAAATCGAAATTGTAGATGAACCTCCCAAGTTTCATATTAGTGAGGACCCAATGGTCTTGTCTAGCACCAAAGAAGTCCATTTCTCATTATAGAGCAAGTCACAATTTTGTCTAAGCAAATTTAAATCAAATGCGGCGGCACAAAACAAGGGGCTTTGTTTTTTTTTTTTTTTTTTCATCTATAAATCATTCAAATTTATAAACCACATTTATAAATTTGTTTTTAAAATAATTATTTAAAGTTCCATAATCATCACGATATCAGATCTTTTTGGTTTTCTTGCGAAGCTACCATATCTAATAACTTCACCGATGTTAGTCTAATTACATATAGATCTACATGTTTAGTTTCAGCTAATCCTCCTTTAATGGGTTGAAGAAATCGGTCATCTCTGTATTGCAAATATCCATATATTTCTTCCTAAAAAAAAAAAAAAAAAACCATTTTCATGAATTCGCAGCCTTATCAACTAAGCAAGGTTAGGTTTAATCCCTATCTCGATCTGTTAAATAGCACATTGTTCCGTTCTATCCTTAGTATGAACGAGATTCCAAGGCGGTAAAATATTAGATAATTTAGATTTCTTTATCTATCCACTACCTCTAATGTCTAATCTGGCTCAATAGATCAACATGTGCAAATAATCAATTTTTTTCTTGATTAATAGCAATTGGTGGTCCATTTTTACAAACCCTAATGTCAGAATAATTTGATCTTCGAACTTAGAAATGGCATCAGAAGCCATTCCCATGTTTGGATGTATTGATTTTTTTTTGTTATTCTCTTAGCTTAATTAAACATCTTTTAAGTAAATTCTTTCCCCATTCATTCATAATTAGATGTCACACGAGTCGTCCTAACTGGCTTAATACTGTTTGTTTATGGTTCAAAAAAATGGATACTGGACTAGCCCATTAAGGCTAGCTGCTCAAAGAACTGGTGGTCCGAAAACATAGGTTTAGAGTTTAAGACTTGTGGGATCATCTTGCTTCCTTTGAATAAAAATAAAAAATAAAAATAAAAACAAAGATAAGTTTATAAGTACTTGTATACATCATTTAGCACCACGGACGGGCCCAAGTTTATTAATATTATTTAAATAATATATATTACGCATATACTATATATTTTTTAAAGGGTAACCTCATTATAAAATTGATGTGATGAGTGGATAAATTAATATTTTGCCAAATAAGAGGTTATGAGTTCAATTGCTATGATTGTCATTTTGCTTTTTTTTTCTTTTAAGTATTGCATAGCAAAATGGTGAGCTGGATAAATTCTCAATAGATATAATTTATCTATTAGTGGTTTATTAAATATAATAATTATATTGTTAATTTATAAATGTTTTAATGTTGTCACAAAGTAATAGTAAATAATAAGAATCATATTACTTAATGGGTAAATTACATCAAAATGTATCAACGTTTGAAGATAAATTTATTTAAAATATAACATTTTGAGTGGTTAAAAAAAATATCCACGTTTAGGGGTAAGTTCATTTAAATTTAAGATATTAACTTTTTAAATAGTTAAAAAAAAGTATCAGCAGGGCAAAGTAAATTCAATAATTGACCATTGATACAAACTTAAGAGATTTAGTTGACAACTAATTAAAACCTTAATACATCAAATAAACTTTGCAAAATATTAATACTTTATTTGATACACTTTGTCAAACGTTTATACTTCTTTTAAAATACTAAAACGTTGATACCTTAAATGAATTCACCACAAAATGTTTATATATTCTAGTATAATTTACTCATTACTTAATGTATTAGTATATGTGTGTGTGTGTGTATGTTCACAATTCAATATTATGAAATGTCAAATTTAAGGGCAAGTGCCACAGTCAATACTTGAACTTTACCAATTTTTGCAATTAATTACCTAAAGTTTAAAAATATTAATTTGTTATTTACAAATTCTTCGAGTTCATTTTTAGTACCTAAATAAGGGAGTTAATTGCAAATAATATGGTTAAAAAAGCTAATTACAAAAGTTGGCAAAGTTCACATAATACAAAAAATTGGGTTTTAGATATGTATATATATATATATATATTTGTCCTTAAATATAAATTTCTATCACAAAAATTATAAATGCTAATTAGGGATGCAACTAGAACTGGATTGGATCGAGTCATATAAGATCCAAACAGACTTGCGGCCCTTATAGGGTTTTCCATACAATACCCAAAACACCACCCCTACTCTCTTTTTTTCCTTTCTCATTCCTTTTGTTTTTTTTTTTTTCTATGCAACAAAAGTAATGATTATTTTACTGTTTTTCTAATGCCAACTAAAATTATATACTAGGACTATTGTACTCTTTCCTTTCATTAACATATTTCGCATTTTTGTAACTTCCTAATAAATTAATATTGATGAGTATGATGTATTGGTGGTGGTGAGCATGGGGGCAGATTCCTGGAAGGGAGCTTATTATTTATTTCTCTAAATAAATAGGAATATAAGTGATCAAATCATAAATTGGTTTCATTAATTAAACCCCCAATTTTTAATTACATTAGTTTCTATAACCATAAAATTGATTAAATGATGAATTGGTCAAAGTTCCATTTAACCTAAAAAGGAAATTATAAACCTAATAGGGTAAATCACACCATAAAGTATCAATATTTGAGGTTAAATTCATTTAAAATGTTTCAAGTGGTTAAAAAGAGGATTCAACATTTTACAAAGTCAAATAAGGTATTAATAATTGATCATTGATGGAAATTATGGAAACTTAATTGAAAACAAATCTAAATGTTGATACCTTATATGAAATTTGCAAAATGTTAATACATCATATTGATTCCCTTTTTTAAGCATTCAAAACGTTGATACTTTGAATGAGTTTACCTCCAAACATTGATAGCTTTTGGTATGATTTGCTCAAACCTAATATGAGGTTTTGCATTGAACAATGTATCTATATTTTTATTACTTTCTTATGTTTTAAAATTATATTGTGTCTTTTATTTTACTATTTTTTTTTTATGGGGTCAAGTTTCCTATCGGGTCACAATTATGACCCACGACCGGCTTGCTACTCAGCCCTCGACCCTGTAAGGTCAAATTATTTTTGTCTAAACCTGCTTCATGAACATTATAGAGTTAAACCCTATAAGGTTTTTAGCGGGTCAAATGAGCCAAACCTGGTTGTATCCTTAACGCGAAATCTATTTATAGGAATAAAACTTCTCTTACTAATTTTTTGTCATATAATTTCTCTCTTTCGATGTCAATTTTCTTATAGTTTAGTTAATTGAAAAGATAGGAAAAGTTAGATAGTAAGTGAATATTTTTAAACTTCAGGTGTTTTTTTTAGGTAGCTACACCCTATACTTCAGGTAATTAATTGCAAAATTAATGAAGTTCAGACATCAAATGTGACATTCACCATAAATTTAATGTAAAATGTACCTTTTTAAAGATTTAAAGGTTCAAATGCTCATTTTCAATATAAAAAGCCAAAACACATATGCAATAAGTATAAATGGATATATTTATAATTTATAAATGAAATTTTAGAATATTTATCTTTATTATGTTATTCTTTGGGTTAATGTCATGACTAATTCCTGAACTTTGATAAAATATGCAATCACGTACTTAAACTTTGAAATTGATCAATTTAGTACTTGAACTTTTCATGCACTGCTAAAGTGCCTTCGTAGGTGTTAAATTGATTAATTTTAAAGTTTAACCGGTTAAGCAAATTGTTATCAGTAAACCTAGTATCTACTAGTTTTTTAAAAACATACATACCAAGTAACTTTGATCCATCTCTAAGAAGTGGACATACACCCTCCACTCTTTCACTTGGTGCTAGCTTACTACAGCTACCTCGCCACCCTTTGACCCTTGATGTTATATTTCAGTCTGGAGTGGTTCTAGCTATATGACTTCTTGCTAAAAAGTTCAACATGAGCCATCACTTTTGCATGCTTTGCCAATTCTTTAGCAGTTCAAAGTTTTGCAACACATTGAACACAAAGTGAATGTGTTAATGAATAGTTAAAGCTATCATAATTGTCATAAAGATGTGTTGGACAAAAAATAAACTTACCATAACCCATTGGATAATGCCATGGCATTATGCGTCTGGAAACATTGACTACTCCTTACCTTCTATACTTGGAATAAGAAACTTTATTGATTCCCTGTGGTAGAGTAGGAACACCAACCTAACCATCCCTAGGTGCAAGCACATGAGGCCGATATATCCCTCCGGCATGGTAAGATCAACCTATGACGATCTTCTTAAACTCCTCCTCTGCTCTAATCCCCTTACACATGCCTAATGCCTCTCCTTTGCCATGATATTGGCCTCCTCCTATTCAACAGCTCATGTGGTCTTCTCCTACTTAATAGCCACAACTGTTAGATCATTG
This sequence comes from Combretum micranthum, assembly GCA_024138025.1. Taxonomy (NCBI): domain Eukaryota; kingdom Viridiplantae; phylum Streptophyta; class Magnoliopsida; order Myrtales; family Combretaceae; genus Combretum; species Combretum micranthum. The sequence goes on along the minus strand of JAMXBD010001063.1, from coordinate 48,109 downwards.
GGGTTCACCTACTGATCTATAGCATCAAGAAGGTTTACATGGACATGTTCCCCTAAGCCTAGCTTGTTCACCCACCATTGCTATGTAGGCTAGGCTAAGTAGTTGTCAGGCCCTCCATACTGTGAATTAGTGATCAACGCAGTAAATGATCTTCCTACAGAAACAAGTAAAATTATTTGTGCATCGATCATGTGTGGACAGAGGAAAAAAAAAAAGACCAGTCAAGATAAAAACTTCACTAGAGTACTGCTTGGGCCAGGCCTAAGCATCTTGTATGATCTAATTGAAGAAATCATGATCCATCCTGCATAATAAAAAAAGTAATTGTCAGCAGTGCATTACATTTATGTCATATAAAAAAATGTAACAAAAAAACAAAATCAACGATACACGCTATTTGTCAAATTCATCATCTCCCACCCCACACATCCCTTACTTGGGTTGGGTAAGCATGTTAGGATTTATGTCAATAAAGATGTAATCAATTGGAATTGTCTAAGGCCTTCTTCTAGTAAAATACCTCTTACGAATGTTCTGCAAGAATGTTCGAGTCATCATCATAATGTCCTTACTATTTTGATTGAGATGAGGTCTCCATCGATGCTTTCTCGGGTGTTAAACCACATACACTTGAACAAAAACACACACTTGGATCCCATGTAATTTAATTGAATATCGTAAGTGAGAATGCCATAGAAGGTTATCCTCTATCCATTATTTGCACCGATCATGCACGTACCATTATTTTGTTGTCTCAAGCTTGACTCCTTAGATTCAGTGTTGTACTAGACTCCGTTTACCACACAAGCTTTGTAACTACAACAACGAACATTCGGGCCTATGCCAAGGCTTCAGATTTTCCTACACCTGTTACCTATGGGTAGACCTAAGTTACTTAATCTAGAAAAGATGCAAGAGGAAAAGTTAGTGAATTGCCCAATAAAAACTTGTTTCCAACAATGCGGGTGACTTCCAACCTTATTCTAGACCACTTAATGAAATATCTGCTAGTTATTGCTCTCACATCATGTGTAAATCGAGCATTCAATTTTTTCTTGAACTCCTTGGATATAAATGGGTTAACAATGCACGTTATAAAAAAAAAGGGTAAAGTCACCGACTTATAGAAGAATAAAAGTGACACCACCTACCTTAGATGCAGTTGCACCTCCTCACAATTATTTAGCATAGTTCAATGCATTTTGTTGATTTCAACTCAAAGCCTGATATGGTGCATGCTCCCAAAGGTCGAATGGGTTGTACATGTATCCAAAATATGAGTATTAACCAGTCATCCAATGGTTTATCCCACTACCTATGATGCCGATTTATTCTTGAGTCTTTGTTCGCAAAGTATAACAAATGAAATTGAATGCTCTATCACACAACATAAGACTCAATAATGGAACCTTCGATCTTTCCTTATTCCTCAAATCCCTCTTAAGCACTCTTAAGTATATCTCAACCGTATACATCTAATGATATTAGGGATGTAAGCGAGCAAGTTCTTATAGAGTATATGACATGCTCAATTCCCAATAGGTTTGGTAAAACCTATTGGGAATTCGAGCCCGTAATATATATATATATATATATATATCAAACTTCATTTTTATCATAGCCTATGATGTCATATTTGTCAAATTGTCCTCCACTCGTAGCTCATTTTACACAATAGAAGATTGGACAAGGATAATTTGCTTATTTAAATGTTCTGCAGACAAGGATCATAGTGAAAATTTGATCGAGAAATGTTTAATTTTTTTCGCTGATCCTTTTACACAATCACTTGTTTATTATAAATAATGTTATTTTAAAATTGAAGCTGCAATTGCAAATTAAAAAATGTCTTCTGGTTTTGTGCCACAAAAAAAAAAAAGGCATGATCATATCAGGCTTTGTGGCTGCAACTTGGACACATGCATGTAGTGGAAAAAATTGAAAAAGATTCTAATATTTGTATCGGGTTTTGGTTCAGGTTTACGTACCCTATAGGGTCTACAAGATGGGTTTTGGGTTCATTGATAAAAACTCTATGTGATTTGAGATGGGTTTCAAGATCAATATCCGATATCAGGTTAGGATTTATGAAGCGTCCTAAACCTGCCCCAGTTATATCCATAAAGAATACTAGACAAGGACACTATGTATGCTTCCCTCAAAAGATGCACATCTGTGTGGACCATAATGTAAAAAAAAAAAAAAAAGTAGGAGGGAATAATCTCGAGCTTGCAAAGTGTTAGGATTATGGTCTTCTCTAAAGACTAATAAATTCACATGAAGTTCTTTAAGGTAAACTCCTAAAAAAAAAGGGGATACATCACAAACCATATAGTAGATTTGGTTATCAAGAATAACACGAATGACCACAAGGTGGATCCATTGAAGTAGGACATGGTAGATGTGACTCTTTAAATCCCTCAAATTTACTTCTTTGCTCTTAGGTAAGACGATATGTTGGTAGCATCTCCATTAGCAACTTCACATCTCTAACTAAGTTGCAAACTCCCTTATTTGCCGAGTCGACAATGTATATGCAACTAGTGGTTTTAAAGTTCGATCGTTGTGTGCATATAGATACAACTCTGGGTGAATACCCATTTCCTAGAGGGTGAATGTTGCATTTTCTATGTCATTGGATTTGCCCTTCAGATAAAAAATAATCCCACCCAGGTTATCACAAATGTCATTTCAATTTGTATCACATCAAGGTTATGTACTATATGTAATTCCTTCTAATATGGCAATCTGAAAAGCACACTTTTGTTTACACCAGTTTTTCTTGCCTTCGTTTCTTTGTCAACTGAGCCACTCTTGTATCTTTTCTAATATGACATGTTCATACTAACTCAATTGAACCATAATATCCTTACCAGTGAAATCCCTTAGTCGAGGCCTCATTTCGATGCTGTCATCAAAACTTGCACCCTCGTATTGCTGTGCCATTGATGCCTGGGTGGTAAGAACCGTCTATGGCCTATATAATGAAACTTATTATTTGCATGCTTTCTTGGCTAGTCAATATTACACATAGGGTATGCCTTCTATCCCTTGGTCATCTAACCTAAAATGTCACTATATGCAGGGAAATCATTGATTGTCCACAACAATGCAACATGCATTCGGAATGTCCGCCTTCTACTGCATCTACTGTCTTCACACCACTTGCCCACTACTCTTCCAACTCTTCCACAAGGCGTTTTAAGAACACATGAATGTCTCTACTTGGAGATCTAGGCTCAGTATCTCTACGGTGGAACATTGTATACAATAGAATAACTAGTCACACGTACGATTGAACCCATCGGTAGCAAGTTCGAGTTGCACACTCCAATGATTCGAAACAAACTGAGGGTATTTGACATCTAATCCCTTCTAGTATTCAGAGTCCACAAGATACCTCAGCATACCCTCCTTGGATACATAATTTTCCTCATGCATTCTCACTCCAGAGTCATCTTCGAGCACATGAATAGTCATTGCAATCTTGAATTAGTGGAAAATGCTAAACCTTAATCAGCGCAGTCTTTTGCCTCTTAAAATGAAGTTTCCACCTTGCTTCACCACACATTGGCTAGCTATGATTTTAGAATTCTTTTTGGAATAACAAATAATCATTTTTACAAAAGTGGATTGTGTTTGCATCTATGCCTAACTGCTTCAACATCTTGTGTGCTTTATAGTATGAGAAGGGCAATAATTTGCTGTCCAGTTACAAACTTTTTATTAAAGTAAGCCAATTATTAAAGGTTTCACTAACTATTTGCTATTGACCTATCATCATCCATGGTACCGCAAATAATACAAAAAACTTGGTGCAGCTTGGATACACTAGACTCTTTGCATTTTTAGACATCCTCTAAAAGTTGATGATCCGTTTCATCTTCAAAGTATGGGTACTCATGCAGTATACTGCCTTTACCGAAGACAACATCATCATTGACCTCATTTTTATTTTCCATTACATCATTGGACTCCTTATTGTGGTAAATTAATCTCAAGTAGGTTTAGGCCATTCTCCTCGTCAAGAGGTTATACTTCATAATTTGAATAGACTACCATCATATGCTGAGACAATCCCTTATTGGTAGGGCCTAGTTTCACATCTCATACATTTTTCCCATTGAGAGACAAAACTTGCCTCTTTTTGCCTTCCTGGCCAATGTTTTTACTAGTGTTAGTAAATTGTTTGTTAATATTTGCTTTTAACTTCATCCACTTGTGATTTACCGAAATCCTCAAATCAGATTTCTTTTCTTTATCAAGCTTATATGACAACCCCCTCGATTCTCACTTCTCCTAATGAAACTTCTCATTTCTTATCAAGCTATCAAGTAATTCAAATAAATTTAGCATGAGAATATAGGCATACGAAATTAAGAAATTAGTACAAAAATCTTTGTTAAACAACGGACAAGGCTATGTTAGTCTTTGCTTTCTTTGCATAGGTGGTACGAATTAACACTTTTTGGCTGGGGTGTCTTGTTTCCAGATCCTTCTGAAGATTTGATCAGTCATTGAAAAACATGCACCCAAATCTTCATGAGCGGCAGGCAAGAGATGCCCTTCCGGAACCATATCATACTTGCACCAGTTATGCCACAAGATAATCAGCACTAATCCTTTATTGCCCAACAAGTACTATTGTGCTAGCTTATGGTAATTAGGATCTCTAGGTGCTAAAATTCGTCCATGTGCAATAATGATATTGTGTAATCATGTGTAAACAAGATATGATTTTACCATTAATTATTTACTTTTTATTTGCATTAAATTGCTTAGTTATTTTTACATTGATTGCATTGATTTTTCATAGTGGATATAGTAATTTAAGGTTTCACTATTCAATTTTGAAAATGGAAGTTTAAGTTAACTTCTCCTATTAGTGTCACGTATGCTATTAGTTAAAAACCAAAATGGTATCTCTATTTATATAGAGATGTACAAGTTTGAGGTTGCCATAACTAATGGTAAATAAGATGTGATTATAACTTTTCTATTTTTGTCTCGCTTTCCGATTCTCTTGATAATATAAATTGTTTATTTGCTAATCATAAATATTTCCATTTCCTGATTTTTGTTTTTTATTTTTTTTTCGACTGTTCTCTTTTTTTTTTTTTGGTCAACTTTCGATGGTTTGTGATTCTTTTGCACTTCACATTGTAGTGCATACATCCGTTGATAATGGAGAAGAAAGCCAAAAGAGATGATCAGGAAGCTTGAAGGAATAAAAGGATAGCTATAGCTAAATTAAGTTGGTACTTTTGGTTGCTGGGTCAACCTGATAATTCTATTTGCTATTTATATTCAATTTTCTTTCTTCAATTTAAAGTGCACTTAATATACTTGTACGTTATATATACACGCACGTCCAAGATTTTAAAAAGTATCAAATGCATGAAATATTAACTATAGAATAATTATACAATTAAAGAGGAGAAACTAAGAGAAAAGTTAGGATAGATCTATAATACCATTTTAAAAACTTTTTTATAAAATTTTGGAATCGAGTTAACTTAAAATAGTAATATGTATATATATATATATATATATATGCACACAGTTAGTTTTATTATTGTTTCATATTAAGTTCCTTTCAATATTTAAATTATCCGTTTCTTAATATGTTTCCGGTATGCTCTTCGTCAAAATGCACTTCCAAAAGCCTGAAAGGAGGATGCAGATTGAAGTGAGTAATTTAAGAAAAGCATACCTCCCATTTTTTGTCTTGCAATATGTAGTTCATTGAATTAATAAGTTCAAATTTTCGCTTGTTTGTTAGCCTTTTATGGAAGATATCTTCAATTTGAGCTATTCATATTGTCAAAGAATTTCATCCTTATTAAATAATAACCATAGTGTTACTTATGCTTATTGTTCAATTCCATAATTTATTTCGTTTATAATACTTTTTTTGTTTGTGATATTAAATTTTCACTTGTTTGTTACCTTTTATAGAAGATATCTTCAATTTGAGCTATTTCATATTGTCAAAAAATTTCATCCTTAAAATGATTTCCATCCCACTAAGGACATAGATAAATGATAATTTGGCAGGCAAGCAAATGGGCCCGATGGACAAGACAAATAAATGGAGGGTCTGAGCAGATATTTCAAGTAAAACTAATTACTTTGTATAATTTGTATGAACTTTATCATATTATCTCATCATTGTGTCAACTTTAATATTCAAAAAGACATTACTAAGACTAATGATACAATAACTTAATAAGTCGACCTGTGTAGTCACCTAATAAGTTAGTTCTAATGTTGACCAAGGTTGTCACACCCAGATTGGACCAACCGGTTGAAATTGGTTCAATCGGAATCGGTGTTGAAGACGAGCTGATTCTTTGTTTTGCCTGTTTTTGGATCGATCCAGAGAGACCTGATCAACCCGGCCGGGTTGGATGGGTTTGAACGCTTGCTTATTAAAAAGAAAAAAAAAAAAGAGAAGCTCGATGCTCGGGGCCGCTCGTCTGGATGTTCTGAATGCTGGATGCCCATGACAATTGAATTGAATTGACAGAAAGTGATAAACTTAGCAAAGTTTAAAAGTGAAACAATAAAAAAAAAAAAACGTAAAATTTAAAAGCTAACAAAATTGAAAGTTGAAACTAAAAACTAAAAGTAAAATACAAAGAAAATAGAAGCAATGGAGACTGTAGAACAAATAAAAAGTAAAAAACGTAAACTCATAATACCCTAGAAACTAGAATAGAAAGTACTAGTATAAGAAAACCAAAACCCAAACAAAAGCTGCAGGAGGAGCACCGGAGTAAGCCATCGTCGATCACCGCCACTTCCCATCTCAACAGATCACTGACCAGCTCCTCCATCCTCCACCAAGGTATAACTGCATCACCACCGGCAAGCTAAGGTGAGTTTTCCAAACAAAAAACTTGTTTCGGTTTTTTTTTTTTTAATAAAGTTTGTACCTTTGTGCTTGTAACTTGTAAGATGAAAGGAAGAGTTGAGAGCTTTGAAATGAGAATTTGCCCAACTGAGCTGTTGTGTTGCTGCTGTTGTTGTTGTTGCTGTCTTTGAAATTTGTATTGTGCATCGGGTTGAAAAAAAATTTCTGAAATTGGCAAATTCCAACTTCAATGCCATAGCGGTATTTCTCTATCAAGAAAACAAAACTTGTCTGTCAAGTAGTTGAACTCTAAATCACTTAAGTTGCCTAATAGTAGATATAAAAAAAAAAAAAATCCTTTAGTTGCTAAATGAAAAAGCGTTAACATTCAGATTGAAAATAAATATAACCAACGTTAAGTAAATGTTAAACAATATATGCTAAATTTATAAAAACATCAATAAATATCATTGAGATTGGACCCCTATAAATGTTTTTTTTTGGTAGAAGATATGAAAAAGCAAGTGGTACCATCCTATATGGAGTTTTGCTATCTTGGATTTGTTTGACTAATGAGGAATTTGTCTAACATTATTAACATAAACTTGTTTATCCCAAGGATAATTGTATATTCATCCTAAAATCATTTCCTGGAAAAGCATAAAATTATGAATAGAACCGCATAACCACATGGATGATTGCTAAAACTCTCATTTGTCAAAAATTATTAACGTAAACTTGTTCATCGACTTTTGTTAACTTCTAAATTAAATCCTTAAACTTTGACTAATCATAAATGCTCTTGTTTTTCAAAAAAAGTAGGTATCATCCTCTTCAATTCATACAAAGAATGATCCTGCTTAGAAGCATTTTAGCTCATCTACTAATGAGAAGGGAAAGATAGTGTTTTATGCCTTTATTGTGGATCTAAGTATCAAGGTGGAGGGATCAATAGGATGAAATATCATTTGGTTAGGATTCATGGCAATATTGCACCTCGTAAAAAAGTACCAAGTGAGATTCAAGAAAAAATGTTAGCATATCTTCAATCTGTCAAACATAAGGATCAAGACTGATGAAGTTCAGCATACTCAATTTGAAGATGGTGAAGCTGAGGTTGAAGTGCAAGAGTTAGAAATTCTTTCAATGCAACCAAAACAAAAAAGAAAGGTTGGAATAGATAAATATGTCACTAAGAGCACCCCTCCATTGTCCCAACTAGGTATAAAGAGTGCATTAGCTGGTAAACAAGCAGTTCAAAGAGTACACATGGCACTTGCTAAATGGTTTTTTGACGCATGTTTACCTTTTAATGATTTGAAGTCACATTATTTTCAACTTGCATTGGATGCTATTGCTGCAATTAGTATGGATATAAGGGACCGTCTTATCATACCATGCATATTTAGTTGCTAGGAGATTGTAAAAAGGAGTATCAGTTACTGATTGATTCATACAGAAGTAATTGGGCTAAACAGGATGTACAATAATGGTTGATGGTTGGACTGATCAAAGACAATGGACCCTAATTAATTTTCTAGTGTACTGTCCTGTTGAGGTGCTGTTTGTGAACTCCATTGATTCATTTGACAATGTGAAGGAAGCTAATAATTTATGCAATATCTTTTCAGAAACAGTTGAGTAGGTTGGTCATTCTAATGTGGTGCATATAGTGACTGACAATGCAAGCAATTATGTTGTAGCGGGAAGATTGTTGCAAGAGAGGTATGATCATATATATTGGTCTCCTTGTGCAGCACATTGCTTGAATTTGATGTTAAAAGACATTGGCAAGATGGATTATGTAGATGAGCTTGCAAAGCATGCTTCCAAGATAACTATAATTGTATATAACCATAGTCACTTGTTGTCTTGGTTGAGAAAAAGAGATGGTTGGAAACAATTTGTTCGTCCAAGAGTAACTCGATTTACTACTACTTTTATTACTTTGAAAAGTATCTTTGAACATAAGCATAACTTGCAAGCTTTGGCAACAAGTGCATATTTCACAAATCATAGGCTTCCAAAATGTGCTGCTAGAAAAGCTTTTACTGCTATTGTATTAGATATATCATTTTAGGAAGATTGTTTGCTCATGGTGAAAGTCAACTCCCATTATGAAGCTCCTGCGCATTGTGGATGCTGATGAAAGCCTACTCTTTCTATTGTTTATGAAGGGTTTTCTAGATTCATAAGGGGATTATAACAGTTTTTAAAAATTGACAAAAATTGTATAATCCTTATATCAAAATTGTTGATCAGAGGTGGGACAAGCATTTTCGTTGTGGTTTACATGCTGCAGCTTATTTTTTGAATCCAGCCTTCATATATGATGATACATTTGAAGAAACTGCAGAAGTTATGCAAAGGTTATATGATGTGCTAGAGAGAAAAAATATTTGTGGTGATAGCATAGTGTAATTAAAGACATGAAATTGTATCATAAAAAAAGAGAGTTTTGGTTGGGAAATAGCTATCAAATCTTCAAAATATCACAACTAGGTAAGTGACCATGAATACTAGAATGAAAATTAATGTTAATGTTTATTTTTCAAAATTGTTTGACTTGCTTTGTTGAATTGTAGATGATTGGTGGAGGTTTTTTTTGTCATAATGCTTCTACATTGCAAAATATTGCTATTCGAATATTAAGTCAAACTGCTTCTGCTTCTGGATGTGAGCATAATTGGAGTTTCTTTGAGCGCATTCACACAAAGAAAAGAAATAAATTAGAGCATCAAAGGCTTAATGATCTTACTTATGTGAACTCTAATTTGCATTTAAAGAATAGATAGGTAAATTATTTTGACTAAGAATAGTTCACCTTATGTATATTTAAAATTTTTTCCTTTGCTAAATTAACAAGGTAAATAGTTCATTAATAGGAATTGTTTTTAGTGGCTATGTATAAATTTATTCATTGATAGAATAAAGTAAGTATAGAACAACCCAAAGCATTAAAATAAAGAGATGAGGTTATAAATGTTAACTAACAAGGTGTTATTGCTTATACCAAAAAATGGATAAGGATATCCTTAAGGCAAATTCTATTATAAGAACAAAGATTTAATAATTTAACCAAAAGAGAATATCTATGTAGAAATATGAAGTAAAGTAATAAAATACAAAAGACACACCCACATTTAATGAAACTTTTGAGGGTAAAGAAGCCCTTTTCGACGAACTCCCATCATTTGAGATCCTATAATGCTCACACACAAAATATTCATTCGTTAAATGTTCTTACTAATAACAACATTAGAAACTTAAGCATGACACTTGATTGCATCTTATTGATGCATTATAGATAGGTCTATATTGAAAATGAAAGTAATAAATATACAATTATATAAATGCATTTATATGTAGATATACATATGATTGATGATTATATATATAATTGTTGAAACCATTTACCATAGTAGTGCTTTATTCAAAACATTCTGGAAGGATCGAAGTCATTTTACCTCTCCATTTTGTTTGTTTAAGGTAATGTATCTTATCATTTATACTTAATCAAGCTATTTTAGTAGTAACCGCTCATCCATAAGTATCCATTGAACATATTTATCTTAGAGGTTTAATATACTTTAGACATTTAAAGGATAAGAACATTGATGATTATGGATACAACCATATTATATTCGATTCATTGATGCTATAAACTCTTGTATTTGCAATGCTAATGTCCCTTCAATGTTTGACATACATATTTAAAGCCACCCAGATAGGAGTAGCACTATAGGTAGCCATTACTGTTTCAAGAATTGGCTTCCAAATTGTGGGACTTTGTTTTAAAGGAAGTCTAAAAGTGCAGCAACAATAAGGTAGCACAACATCGCTGGGATGTCATTGAATAGGTTATATGACCATTTTTAGTGATGGTTGTGACCTTGTGACACATAGTTTGTTTAACCACTTGTTAGATGCTTGTGTGACCCTCTTCTAATGGTTGCCAATCATCCCTAGTCTTAGAACAACAGCCATGTAGCCTCATCAGCTTTTCAATTTTGTATAGTTTTATTTTTTAAATTATGCAATTAATTTTTTTAATTATAGTATATACTTAGTTAAATATTTACAACAATCAAATATTAGCACATGATCCTATTTATCGCTAATACAAAATTAATAAACCCAGATAATATATTCATTGAAAAATAAAATACAAGCTAAATTTTTATTGATAACCTGAATCACATATCATTTTTGTAATTTTTCGTATATTCAATGGTGCACGTGCCTCTTAAGCACTTATTTTCAACTCTTAACAAGCTGTGGGGATCCACAGACCCGGACCTAAGCGAGGGCCAAGCCCAACGTAGCAATATAAATTTGTTTTATTTTTCGGCCGGATTGTAAGTGGGAATCAAGAGTATAAATAGTAGTCGACCGGTAGACACCGCGCCAAAACTACTCTCAGAAAAACTCAACTGAAAGATGAAAGCTAAAAACGCGAAGAAGGAACTGTCTCTTGAAGCTTACCTCGATTATCTTCACTCCAATCGTCAAACCGATCTCACTCTCAATTTCCTCAATCAGGTCTTTCTTTTCACTCTCTCTAACTCCTGCCTCGACATTCCGATTTTCGATTCCGACTCAGCTCGCTTGTTGTTAAGTTTGTTGATTGTGTTGTTAATTCTGCAGATCATATACTTGCATGGATTCAGAAAGATATATGGACAACCAAAGGTCTGATGAATCAATCGATTACTCTGTCTATTCATATCCGATCGCGCTTTCTGTTATCTGATTGTTATCATGCAGACTCTGAGTCTAATTCCTGTTTCTTTGCCGAGAAAATTAGGTTAAATATAAACACATTTCGTAATTGATTGGCTGCTTCTCCTATGATGCCATGAAATTAGGTTAAACAAGCGCAATTTACAACTGAATTCTCATATGAATTTACGTAATTAGTTTTAAGCATTTTAATATTTTCTTTTTTTGTTATAATGAACTATTTATACAGAAAAACGTAGAAGATGCTGTGAAAGCAATTGAACTCATTGATCCATCTCGATCTACACTTAAACACGACGAATCTCCAGATGCAGCATTCCTTAAGCTTGAAGAAGTGATTGATGACCTCAACGAACTTAACTGGCATGAATGTTCCGTTACTTGTCTCCAAAGCATTGGTAACTTAAATACTGGAAGTAAAGATGTTTCGAGTTTGGAATTGAAAAGAAAAAAGGTCGAATGGAAAGAAGGTGCGTGCAATGCTCTTCTAGGTTCTGAAGGAACATCTTCCTGTGGCTCGGAAAATAGTGTTGTGAGGGGAACAAAATCTAACTTGAGAAGAAAGTTGCATGATGATACTGATCGTTCGGGATTGAGTGCATTGTCGATCAAATGGCATTGACTTTGGAAGATCGCTGCTGACATATGATCTAGATAAGTGAATAATGGAATGAAATCTAGAAGGAATTCAGGAAAATAGACGGAGATTTACTTGATATTAGTGACGTTCTTTCACTGCATATGCAATTTTTATGATGAAAGTTGAATTGATTGTCCAGTTGAATATAAAACAAATATAAATTCAACATCCAACTTCTGAAGAAATGAGTTATGAAATCCTTTTTTTGAAAAATCTTGGCTTGATGACTGTTCGAGATCAACAAAGGTTCAAAAATTATAAAACATCCATGGACATGAGCAGCTTAAAGTAAAAATGGCAGTGAAATAGAGTAGATGCGTTAGCATGAACAACCACCTTCCGCTAAATTGTATATCTGTTACATTCATTGTCCAATTTCTAGATGGTAACTACATAGCTAAATGCACATTATTAGTTTTTCCTTTTCATTGGTAAGGAATTTCTCACTATGAATCTAAAGAAAAATAAGCTTACTCATTGAACTGATCTTCAATCTGTCCCTTTGGTTACAATACTTCTACAAAAGGTATTGGGATTCCAGACATATATTGGACAATTTCTAAGGAATGGGAAAACTGAATTGCCCTCTTTTAGCACTTGCAGTTGCAGCAACTGAATTTTTCATAAAAGTAGGTAGTTCAAGTGCAGCACGAGCTATGGACTTATCCTCTTCAAGTATTACTGGATCATGAATTCCGTTCCTACACATCACGCAAAATAAATTAGAAAAGACAGCTGATGCGTGGCCGTGTGTAACTCTCCCTTTTTAATTTTTTCAATTTTTTTTTCCTCTTTACAGAAAGACTGTCCCCTTGATTACCAAGTAAGTCAATGAATTAGTTGAAGACTGACATAGATCTAAATCAAGCCTAATAAGTAAACTAGACACCAGAGCGTGGTCAATTTTTGCTTGCAAAAAGCCGCAAGACCTACAATCAGATTAATACATTACAGTTTTGAAATTCAAAAAGTCATGAACACTTAACCAGAAGTAAAATATTGCAGTCCTTCACTGACTTCTTGCACAGCCTTTTTCTTTTCGCTAAATCTAGACAGCCAATTTTGATGACTCCCTGAAACTACTATTGTTGAAATTCATTAACAAACTTGTTGTCTAGTATATTAATCAAAATGAAGCACTTGCCTTTGAACTCAATCCTCTAATAAATCCAACAAGAAAAAGTTGAAGCTGACTGGCCATATGGTTGTAACTTCCATCAAGCACATCTAATTGCTGCAAAAGAAAGAAGGCTTGAAATCAGAACAGGCCTTTGGTGTCGATTCTTTCTTAGGTCCAACAGGGACCTGTCATACCAGTAAACCTCTCAGTTATGAGTTGAATTTGATTGTTGATGCGAAACTCAGATTGAAAATTATAGCGCATCATAAGATTCTAAAAAACACAATAGGAAAAATTATTGTCCATTTTTACAAATTATCACATGAAAAATGTTAATAAGTGTCCCTAGTCTATTTTTAATAGGCTAAATGGAGAAAATCCACCACACCTTTTCTTGTACTTTCCTTTTTCTTAAAGTGTATAATAAACATTGAAAAATATGATTAGTTTCTTTTTTCAACTCTTTAACAAATGCTCTGTTGAAACCCTTTAATAGGACACTTACTAAGAAATGAAACTTTTTCCTATCAAAAATCAGAAAGAGGACGTTCAGAGAGCGAAGGAGACAGGGCTTGGTCTGTCTCTGGATCATAGAAAGCAAAAGTGAAGTTAAAATTTATCAAAGACAGATATGTATCTTATGTAGTATCATTAAAAAGTGAAACCTATATGTTGTTACAGCAAATAACACTATGCCTATATCTTCACTTGGTGAAAATTATAATTTTTATGTTACATGATAGCACTCTCGGCAGCTACAACCCTCATGACCACCGATTTCCTGACCCATAAACTAGCAGTGTGCAAGGATTATTGATCTAAGTAAGGTTCTGTATGTCTACTGAATGTTCCAACCTTTCCAAGAAAGTTGGGAGGAGCTTCTTTGTTGACTTCCTAAACTTTTTCTTAGTTTTTCACTAGGCAGAACGGGATAATAAAAAAGGTTTCCTTCCTAAATGTAAGGTAACCATCATAAAAACAGGTCAGGGAGACTAATAATATTCTAAGATTTTGTTAATGCCAATCCCAAATTCAGAAAGAGCATCCATTGCCCCTGCTGGACTTTGCAACTACTATAGTATTTGCTTCAAAGGGGAGAGAGGGGAATTAGTGATACGGTATTAATTGAATCATTTGAATAAATGATGGAAGCTGTTGTATGCATATACTACCGTAACCTAGTGCATTAATAACAAAAACGATTATTGAGAATAAATGGAACAAGTAGAATCAATGATGTAGATGATTATATTACCACAAGTTTTCTTGTGATGTTTCCAGGGTTATGGACAAAAGTAATGCCCACCACAACCTTGAAGACATTATTTATGCTGGTTTTGGCCTGCCCAAAGTGTATTCCAGATGCTTGTTCTGGTAGATAATTTTTTTCATCTTCTGATACATATGTATTTCAGAGAGGAAAAAAAAAATCGTCAGATAGATCATTTCTCTGTGGAAACAGCAGTTTTTTTTCAACAAAGGAAATCTTGTACTGCTGAAAGATCAATTCCATCAAAGTCATAGCAAGGCAAAGGAGTATAGTGAATTGATTACTAGTTCATATTATACAAGTGATGCTCCTTTTCAGAAGCTCTTTCTGACCGTATCATAAATTTCACAGAGGATTTGATCAGCATGAAAAGTAAAGAACAGATATCTTTTCCCACACCTGTAACTTGATAAAAACATCCACTGATGTGTTGACAGCTCAAGCAGATTGTCTGAATTGGCAATGCACCTGTGCCCCTGCACGAAAGAAATCATCAGAAACTCATCAAAGTCTGTATACTGCCTAATATTAGCATATACATACGGTCTTCAAATGGGGCAAGGCCCCACTGATCAGGCTGGAATTCCAAGAGTGAATTGAGCACAGCTTCAGCTATGGAAGAACAATCAGCTTCCCGTTGAGAAGGAATTGCCACAACCTTCATTTTGGCATCCTTGGCTGCTTTAACACCGACACTGTTGACAAACTACTTTAGAACCAAGGAAAACACCCTGAGATATGCAAAAATTACAATACTCAAAGCTTTACTCCCACTAGGTGAGTTCGACTCTTTGGATCCTATTTTGCCATTATGCTCCACCTCTAACAGTATCTTTGTTAATAACTAAATATGTCATATAACTTTTTATTTCTTTCATCCATATATTTTGTGGTCTCCCCTTCCCACAGTCAATATGAGCAGTCTCTAAGGCGATGCAACACCTAAGTGTTGTCCCTAAGGCATGTATATGTGCAACGAATGAAGAAAATTGAAGCAGGGAGGTCTGAGAGCATATGAAGCAGTTCAAATCTCTTTAAAGGGAGACATAAACACATCCGTCTGCTAGTGCCTCCCTTTTAACCAAAAGACAAACAGTACAACACCTCGTCCAATTCTACACAATATCTTCCATATTTTGACCGCACGATTGGGAAATCATATGCATTACTTCTTACCAACAGCACAATAATTCTCAAACATTTTCAAACTAATTTAATCAAATCATTAATCAAACATTCCCAAAGAAACTACAACATCAAACAAGCTACAAATGTGACTTTTCCAGCAAATTACCAACTAAAATGTAGTATGAAAAGTTGATAAATGACTTACAAAGAGTCTTCAATCACCAGACATCGAGCTGCATCTACATTCATCCTTCTTGCAGCCTCTAGGAAACTATGGAAGGAACAGAAGAATGTAAGACTCTCCCAGATTAAAATAAAATAAGAATTAATTTATAGCCAATATAAACAAAAGCAGTGAACATCCAAATACTTGGAACAGAGACTAAAACTGATTGTTTTTTTTGAAATAGACCAACTTCAGAATTTCATCATGAAAAGTCCTTTGCCTTTCTGGACCTATGCAGACACAAGTTGCAACCCATAATATTTCTCTTCTTTGCAGATACTTCACCAGCAGGATTTCATGCGAATGATAGAAAATCAAGTACAACACATCAAGGTTTCCACAAGAGTCTCGTACAGTACTATTGGATGAAATGGAAATGCAGTAGAAGGAACCTTACAGATCTGGAGCTGGCTTTCCATTTTCAACATCATCACTTCCAAGAATTACCGAAAACTTTTCTTTCCAACCTGTGAATTTGAGAATGAATTGTTTAGATCTATGAACAATGAACAAAAGCAAAGAAAAATTATGGGGTTGAACAGCCACTAAAGTCATGCATAGGATGACGGAGAGGAAGAAGAAACTAAAAATTCACAATTAAATTTCTTTGTGCACTCACTGGAATGGAGCACCATATTATGGTAGCCATCTCTCAATCCATGATTCAACTCTGAACATACAAATATGGATACTTTCTAGTTAAATTTGCTATACATGGAGCAGATTTACTCAAACCATTTGCTTATCCTATTCGGACTAGTTTACTACACATAACTAAGCCACCACACAACTAAGATAGCTTTTAGGGACTGATCTCTGTTTTCAAACAGAACAAAATATTAATCTAATTGAATTTATTTGGGAGAAGTGATTGCCGTAGCGACCATGTTTAATATACATTTATTTAGGAAATGTATATTAAACATGGTCGCTACGGCAATCACTTCTCCCAAATAAATTCAATTAGATTCTTGGTTGTTTGCAGCATTATTTTAGTGATCAGCCAATTGAATCACCATGCCAACTGCAGCTTTATCACATGAGTAATCAACTTGAATGGAACAAATATTTACCAACCATTTTGATTAGAGATTTTAGCATCTATGTACTCTCGTAATGAGTTTGATGCGAGAGCAAAAGGAACTCCATGTTTGTGCAAATGCTGAATAAGCCGATCAGCACCGGGTAGCGGTTTCGACTCCAGCCACCTGGAAGAACATCAAGTATCGATAACTAATTGCATTGTCTAGCCCCAAAACTATCAAGCTAAGTTGTGCCCAACTTCTCCAAGTATCATAGCATGGGAAATTATAACTATAACCAATATATCAGCTAATAATGCCTAAATAGACAGGAAAGAAATTACTTCTTTCGATGTAGAGGCACAATCTCTTGCACATATTCATCAGGAGTCAATGGAAGATCATAATCCACAACCATTGAAATTGCCGACTCTTTAAGCGTCTTCCCTAATCTCTTATTATTTCCCTCATCCAATACCTTCCCATATTTTGCTAAGAACTCCTTCAGGACCCCTTTTGAACCAGCCTCTACATGAAATCAAAACACAGTAACCAACACCATAAATCAACAAAATGAACATATCCCATTAGGAAAAATCAAAACTTTTCAATTGGGCAGCTGAGTGTCTGACCTGTGTCCAAAAGGGTACCGTCTAAATCAAGAATCACGGCTATGATTTCGCGTTTCGCATTGCCACATGTGCAGTTTGAGCAATTCATGGCAGAGTTTCGGGTGCACGAGCTTAAGAAAGAGAAAAAGATGGAGAGAGAAGGAGATGATTGAAGAGAAACGAGAAATGCTGTCTCATTTATATAACATCGCGTGAAAGGATTAATTCCTGAAAATTACAACTAAACTGTAAACGGAAAAAATGCTACATGGGAAGAGGGAGGGAGAGCATGGTTTCATTATGTACGGTATGGTCATGGTTTATGGAGGACGGCAGCTGGGGAAAGAACAGGATTAACAGAAAATGAAAAATCAGTTACCTTCAAATATTACTCTCATTAGATGCCAAAATTAAAAAGAATATTCCCTAACCTCAAACCATAAAATGGTGAGGTAAATTCTAAATTCCATCACGGTTACAATGGTATTAGTTTTATCTTACCATTCAACTGCTCAAATATATTATATTCCAATGGTAATCAAAGCACTTAATTTTTTTACATTAATTTTTTATAGTTTATTTAATTATAATAATAATGACAATACAGTTTCGTGATGAAACCACAAAAGTTCCTACATTATTAATATTAGAAATAATATTGAAACTCTAAAATTGATTAATTTAATATATATACTTTTAAATTAATCAATTTAACACCTATAATAATTTTTCGTGCATAACGAAAGTATCCTCATAATATTGATTATTGTATACAAATAATAATTTTAAACACAAAATTAATTAATTTTAATATTCAAATATTAAATTAATCAATTTTAAAGTTTAAATATCTAAGTGGATATTTTGCTAAAATTTGATATCATTTGTCACATTTAGCCCTATTTTTATGTTTCACTTGTATCACCGTGTTTGGAAACGGAAGGAACTGAGAAAAAAAAGGATGAAACATGACTCCAACTTTGGCTATTTTAAAAGTGGCTAAAAGTCGGTTAAGAGGGATGAAATGTTTCCACTACAAAAGCTCAAAGTTTTCTTTCCAAGCGCCGTTTATATGTGTATGATCTATTTGCTAACCTTTCTATAAACTAAAAATAGTAAGACAGAGGGCAGGAGAGGGAAGGGGCGAGAGTATCAATAAAACGTGACTCACATGAATAGGATCGTAACTTTATCGATCTTCGAGATTAGCAAAAGTTAACTTATTCAATATATTTTTAATTACTAATTCTTATAATCTTCAGGAAAAGGAAATTGAAATCAACTAAAACCACTGGACTAGTCAACTACAATGGATTTGGTTTATTCACTATCCATTGTATTTTGTTCGTAAAATGGAATCGTATTATCATATTTGTATTTTGGTTATTATTGAATAGATCTATTTTGAGGTACAACTAATAAGAAAATATATGAAGGAAAATACAATATGCTAAATTTACGTTGTTGTTGATTTTAAATGATAAAGCTTTTAAAAGAATTATATTTTCTATAGGATAGTTAAGGATGCAACCGGATCATCTATTAACGGGTTTTCGATCCATCCAACCCAATAAAAACCTTATAGGGTTCAATCCTATAGGGTAATAGGGTTGGGTTTGAACATATGTAAAAAACCTACAAGGTATTACGATCGAGTTTGGATATTACTAAAACTCGTTAGATACTCACCTGACCCGTTAGTCCTAGTAAAAAGAATTTGTCATGTAAATATATTTACTAAATGTCAACATAGTAACATGTTAAATTTAAAAAGAGGTTGGCAAAGGGAAGGTGAATTGCTATATTATTAGATTATTATTTTATTGGCTTAAGTCTACTGACTCTATTGAAAAAAAAAATAAGCAAAGCAGGTTTAAGTTGATAATTGGGAGAGTGGCCGGGTGGATAATTAAGTTGATAGTCGGGCGGGTAACCGGGCGAGTGGCTGGTTTTAGAGTAAACTTTGTAGGGTGAGTTTGGATATAGACGGAAAACCATGCAGGATTATAGGGTCGGGTTTAGTATGGCCTATAGTGTAGTGAGTTTAGATTTGGGTTTATATGATCTGTCTGAAACCCGACCCGGTTACATTCCTAAGGATAATATGCATCATTCTCCCTAACATAAAATTTTCAAATATCCAACGACTTGAAATGGAGATAAAGAGTTGGCTTGGTTGATTTAATGAAAAGGGAATGCATAATCTAATCTTATGTTATTTGTTATACGAGAGTGTGTAGTAAGGATAATGGGTATATGTTAATTTTTTTTTTTTTTTATTTCGCATTACAATATGTAGGGATTCGAATTCAATGTATCTCATTTAGGAGGAGGTAATCTCATTAGACTACATTGTCATTAAAGGTGAACATCTTATTCAAATACTTGAAAATTAGGTGTTTCTTACATTAACTACTAAGATTCAATACTTGGCCAATATTAATGAATCACTTAATCAAGAATTATGGATAGTAAGAGTGGACAAAAAAACCAACCGAACTAAATCAATCCGTAATCGAACCAAACCAAATGAAAAATATGGTTCTTTTTTAACAATTTGGTTTTAAAATTTTCCAATCAGAACCAATATGTAAATTTATGGCTTGGTTTGGAAGGTAAACCAAACCAATTCGTAAAACCAAATCAAAACGTTTTAGAAAAATATGATAATATTTTACTTGTAAGTTATAACTATAAATTTTTTTATGATGATTAATTAAAAGTCATATATGTTCATATGCTTTTATTTGATATTTATTATTTTATAAATATTAATTAAAATCAACATGTTTATTTTCAAATTTGTTTTTTAAGCTCATGACATATATTTTATCTATTTAGTCATGAACTCTTATTATGTATTGATTATTTAATGTATCTTGTCAGCGAATTATTTTATTTGTTGATGAATTTTATTGATAGATGATTTTTTATTTTAGTTAAATTTATTAGTAGATGATTGACTTGATAATTCTATTAAAAATTACAAATTACGACTTACTATGCATTTGTTAGTGAATGTATTTTATTGGTGGATAACTGATTTTATAAAGAATTATAGATTAAAAGTATGGTAAATCCCTAAAGTATTTTATTGTGGTTTGTAATATAAACTTTGTAAAGTAATACAAATATTTAAGTATCTGCACAAATGTATAAAAACTAGAACAAAAAAGTTAGAATTTTGATTTAATCCGTAATCCAAACTAAACCAAACCATTATTTAATGGTTTAGAAAATTTTTAATCTGAACCAAATAATTACTTAATGGTTTGGTTTGGAATAAGAAAAAAAAACCAAGCCATAAATTATGGTTTCGGTTTGATTTTAGGAAAAACTGAACCAAACCAATCCGTGTCCACCCCTAATATATATGTATTATAGGTTATCCCTTGAATATTTTTTTTTTTTTTTTTTACACTCTTCCTTACTCTTTTTTTTCTAATATGTTCATAAATAAATAATGACTTATGAAAAACTTTTGAACTTATACTTTCATTTTTATGTATATTTCTCTATATTATCTTCATAAATTTCATAAGATGGAAGTTGAAATTTGATTTTGGAAATGTTTGTAAAGAAAGGACATATTTCAATAGCTCTATGAGCTTTATGCTTAATGTAGCTATTTCGGTATTTCACTATCATTGTTAACAATAAATCATAATTTCCATAGCATATAGATACTAATAGATTAATGGTTTAGACCATTAGCCAATGCATTAATAAAAAATTCAATTGCTCTTTCTTAATTCGATGCATTAGATATTGTTTGGTTTTCTCATTCTAAAATTTTGAATCATGAAAAGCTTTATACTAAGGAGAAAAATCTAGTGTTATCAGGCTCGTTAACCGCATAGCTCTGCCTAATTAAATTTGACCCATTCTTAAAAATAACCTCATTCAACCACAGTCAAATTTCAAGTCGTATTTTTGTCACCTTGGACCCTAGCTCTCCAATCATGTATACTTGGAGGATGTTAATTTAGTCCCAAAGATTTGTAATTATTCTTTATTAATAAATAAAAATTATATTGGTGTTTTATTTTCATATTTAGGGTTTTCAATAGCTTTATCTTTTTTATTTCGTTGTCATCCTATATAGTACTCTTTTAGGGTTACTGTATTAGTTTTCATTCTATGATTGCGATGAAATTTGTTTTAAGCTGATATTACCTATGTTTTGTGTAACATATGTGTTTATTTTTGGTTGTGCTTTTTAATCCTCATTTCCTTTGATATATTTTACTATTTTTATAATATATATACCACTATTATGATGTAATTCAATGAATAAGTAGCATGTTCTCAAATCTCAAGAAGAGAATGATCAAAGAGAACTTTTTTTTTTTTTTTTTTCAATTTATAGTGGACAGATTATGTCGCTCTCTCACCATACTCACGAAAACAACGTCAAATGGAGTCTATTAGAACGGATCATTGTATACCATTGTTGATATTAAAAGTTAATATTACTTTGGCGTTATATTGCATTTCATATTTAACTTTAAGTGATTTTTCAATAATTTCTTACTAAGGGAATTAGGAAAAAATGATTGGGAAGGAAAGAAATAAAATGGGTTAAATTTTATTTTTTTTATTTGTTTTGAAAAGGAAACATAAGGGGAAAGAAAATTGATGTAATGATTTTGATTTGTCCCATTTTTTTCCTCTCTAAAACATAGAGAATTAGAAAGCAAAATTTTTTAAGAAATTACTCTTATATCCTTCTTTTTCAACATACTTATTATCTTTAAGAGGCATATTAGTAATTTACTGTTATATCTTATTTTCTCTTGTATAATAATTAATATTTCATTTATTTTCTTCCCTTTCATTATTCAAACATATAAAAAAATTGAAATTCTATAATAATTTCTTCTCTCCATTTTCTTTAATTTCCTTCGTAATTCATTTCATCGTGTCAAATAAAAGCCTTAAGAATTTCGGATGTTAATTTTAGTACCAAACTAAACTTTTTTTTTTTTTTTTTTAATGTAAGGTTATTTTGGCTCGCACTCTTTTACCTGGGAGTTTAATGCCCAACATAGCTTACATGTTTCTAACTTTATTCTATCACACTTCTAATTTACAATTGTAATTTCTTAAAAAGTTCTATCCTTTGTTTTGGTTTTTCAGAGCTGTTCTTTTAAACTGATTTCTTCATTATTTGTTTTCTTGAAAAGTCCTTGTTTTATTCTCAATTCAAGTGGACTAATCTCATGTTTTTGAGTCGATAACTAATGTCAAAGTTACGGTGTTAAATTTTTTAAATGCAATATTATTTTTAATTATCATATAAAAAGACGATGATACCAATTTACTTATTTAGATTATTTGTTTTTATCTACATTTTTATGAATACCTAATCTGCAATTTTTTCCCATTTGTTTCTTTTTTTTTTTTTTTATTACAAACACTCATATTCAAACAGACACTAAACATATGGAAAAAGGAAAAAAGACAAACATAGATTAAAAAAAAAAAACAACAATCCATGACTATAAGGATAATTACGATATTGACTCAATCAATCCTTATTAAATAATTACTCCAATAAGAAAAAAATAAAAATAAAGGAAACTAAAATAATTTGTTGTGCTAAAATAAGATACTAATTTAATCAGATCATTAATTTTTAATTCTTATTAAAAAAATTAGATAAATTACAATACACCCTTATTTGTAAATAAGAATTTAAAAAAATTAATTGGAAAATAACATTTATTTTTAGTAATGATTATATTACAATATCAGGGTGAATTTCACATTTAGTACCTAAACTTTATCAATTTGTGCAATTAACTACTTAAAGTTTAAAAATATCAATGTACAACCTAAACTTTGTCCAATTTTACAATTAACAACCTAATTTTGCCAATTTTACAATTAGTTACTTGAACTTTATTTATTTTTTGTAATTAACTATGTCATTTAGGTACTATGGTTGAACTTGAAAAATTTATAAGTAGAAAATAGATATTTGGACTTCAAGCAGTTAATTGTGCAAATTTGTAACCACGTACCAAATGCGATATTTACTTGTAATATTATGTTTTTTTATATAAGAAAAATAAAAGAGGAAAATGTAAAAACACTCTCTAAACTTTAGGTGTAGCGGATTGATTCCTTGAACTTTGAAAGTATGGTTTTATGTCTGAACTATAAAAAAATTAGAATATCCCATTATTTTTCATTCTTTTCCATACAAATTTGTACAAATATTGTATAAAAAAGTACACTTAAAATAGTACAAATTTTATACTTTTATAATAAAAAAATATAAAATGTTCTAAACTTGCAAATTGTTTATAATTAAGGAAGTTAAAAACCACAAGTTCAAATTTTAGAGGATCAATCCGTCCTATCCTTAAAATTTAGAAGATATTTTTTTTATTTAACCTAAAATAAAATCTTAGGAGATTGGTATAGTAACTCACTTAACCCACCAACCAACCCATTAACCTGCATGGGGTGAGTTGGGCCAACATTTCAAAGTCGCATGACCTACGGTACAAAGCAAGATGGGTCAGATTGGTATGGTTAGTCATCTTGCATAAGTCTATAAGTCTATTAATGGTAGCATGACATTTGTGGCAAATGAATTATTTAATGCCTAACAGGACGCACTATTAATTCATATTTAAACTTTACATATGTTTGGGGCAATATTGTGTTCATACTTGAGCACCTAAATCTATTTTAAGGGTCAATTGTATAAAATTGAAAATTTTTTATGTGAGCTTCACTAGCTCACTTAACCCCATCCATGTTAATTTATCATGCTGGTATTTTCAATAAGTAACAATATCATGACACGCATCCAAATGAATCAAAAATGCCAACAAAACGTACACCTTTTGAGTGTTATATTAATTCCCAATTTCTAATCTTGCTTTACTCTACCCATGCCAATTTATCTCATTATTATTTTCAAAAAGAGAGGCAGCATATCACGTTCCAAATATATTGCTCAAGATAGAAAAGTATGCACGTACACGTAGTGCCATCTACCGAATCCCCACGTGTAATCGACTTTGGTTTTATATATATATATATATATATATAATATATATATATATTATGCATGTGTCCTGAGATTCTAGACACTCATATAAGGACATGTTTTAAGAGAATGTACAATTGTAATGTTATTGTTGAAAACATTATAAAAGTATTTGGCTAAACATTATAGTATAAAGTACTCTAGTTTAAGTATAATAGTTAATTGTCATTTAGATCTAGTTTGGCACTTCATAGATGGGGACCGAAATTATCACTTTGTTCACTTTGTAGTATAACAAGAAAGAATTAATTCTAATTCAATGAAAATGTAATAGATTGACCATTATAATATTCACTTAGTAAAAAATAAATAAAATAAAGTAAGTAATTATTGAAGTAAAATAAAAGATATATAATGCTTCTTATCTTTATTAAGTGAAATAATATTTTCAATAAATGAATATTTATAAAAAAAAAAAATTGGTATTAAACCATTAAATAACAAACAATTCATTGTAAGAGAATTGAGGATTGGATGGTCTCTCATTTTTTTTTTTTCCAAAAGTACTTATGGGTGAGTTGTCGTCACGGTAATGGTATTTTAGCACCACATAATATTTGATTTCAGCATGAATCTAGGGGTTCGACCTATTATTTAAATATTAAGTATTTGAGTATCCAGTAAAATATTATTTAAGATTTATGATGGGTACAACTTACAAGGACCAGATCAAACTAAATAATGTTGTTCACGTAAGCCCCGTGGACATCCAAATTCTAGTGTATCTTTGAGACATTACATTGTATTTGGGTACACAGTAACTAGAATCAGGCAGAGTTAAGTGAGGTAATAACTTTAATATTAAAAAAATTTAATTGAATTATATTCACGCTTGAAATAAATTCGAATGATTAAAAGATTGTATATATCCATGTACCAAATATAAAAAAATAAAATAAGTTAAATAAAATGAATCTAACTTAATTTGTGTATACGTTACACACGATTCATAAGTTTATTTGTCTTTTTTTGTTTTAATCCACTATTCATAATCAGAGTGCATATATATTATTTTTCTTGCTAATGTATAACTAGCTTTTAAGCCTTATTTGTTTTAAGAAAAATCTATTGCCAAGTAAAAATGTTTTTTATTGAAAGTATTTCATTTGAAAAAAAAAATGTGAAGAGACTATTCGATGGTTGAAGATGATTTTTGTATGACATATAGGGGTTCCAATTCAAAGTTACAATATTTATTATAATATTCATTTAGTGTAAAATGTAGAGTAAATAATTATTGAAGTGAAAGGTACAATATAATATATTCATTATCTTTATTATAGAAAGAGAATAATTATATATGTGATATTTTCAAGACCAAGGTATTTTTTATAAAGTTGGAAAATAAACTATGGAATGACAATTCATAGATGCAAGGTATGAATTGTTATTCATCATTTCACGTATAGCCATTTATTATAAATTATAAAACATCATAATAATAGCTTTTGTACAATAAGGAGAGAATGAATAAGTATTCATGTAAAATGAACGGATTGATATGTACATCAAAAAGAAAATAAATAAGTATTTATGTCCAATGAACAATTTGATAGAATAATCTGTAGATAATGTGTTGTTCATTATAAAGAGTAATTTAGAAAACAACTTTTTATCTAAAATGCACAAATCATTCTTTTTAATGTATTAATATTTTCTCCGGGATCAAGGAAAATGTTTATTGGGTTGAAACTGAAAAATGTTTTCCTCAAGATCCAATAGGCCTTACATTTTTTAGCTCCTTTCCTTGGGGGGTTTGCGTATTCGGTCAAAGTTTAATACCCTTGAATAGCCGGCTCAACTTCGAGATTAATAAGAGTAGGAAACATCAAGATTGGAATTGTTGAACATAAACACGTAATAGACAAAATGGACTGTCTTCTAAGAGCTTTCTTAAACTTCCACACAAGGTTTTACATCTCGTAAGCTTCAAATATGGATATTTGCATACACATTTTTAAATAGATAACAATAGTTTTGGGTTTAATTTCAATATATCCTATTAATCAGGTTTTCGTTTTACCGCTGCTGTTCATCTTTGCATGTATCTCTATAGTTTAAATTATAAAAAGATAAAATTATACACTATAAGAATTTAGGAGCTTCTATTAAGGATGAATAGTTGTAGAATAAGTAAGATATGGATATTTTTCTTTCTTCTTTACCTTAATGGATAGATACAGTTCCCAAGTTTTGAATCCAAAACTACCTGATAACATTTAGTTAAGAACCCTTTTGGAACCTTACTTCATAGGATTATCGAAGTATCTGTGTAACCTATAAAATTTTCTATTATACTTTGAGGTTTATATCGTGAATGGTACATGAATTTTGATAAAATATGTAACTAATTATAAAAACTTTAAAATTGATCAATTTAATGCATGAATTTTGAAATTGATCTCTTTGATACTTAAAATAACTTTTCGTGCACATCAATAGTACATTCATGATATTGGTTAGCATATACAAAAAGTTATTTTAAGTATTAAGTTGTTCAATTTCAAATCTGAGTTGTCTAATTGTATATTTTTCCAAAGTTTAAATACTATACTTTTACCTTAATTTTTTACGACATTAAATTAATTAGATAAAATTTTCAACATGAATGATTTTATAACTAGTAGATTCATCAATTTACTTTGCAACACTACTACAAAATTATATTATATTATATTATAAATTTTAGTCGCACTTACTCAATAGATAATTACATCAAATCCATTACAGTATCTTTATGGATACAAGAATACATCCGATACAAAACTAAGGCCTATTACCGTAAGAGTAACAAAGCTCCACGTAACTTTGGCTCGATCATCATCTACGCCTTCACAATTACGCAGCTTGCCCCTTCCTTTCAATCAGTAATCCAAAATGTCTTCAATTAAAGAACCTGCCTCTAAAAGATACGAAAATTATTGAAATAAAATGTCACACTCTAGTGGCGATTCTTTTCCTCTCTTCCTATTTTCTATAAGGTCAAAACAAGCCTACAAGTTTTCATCTTGCTTGCTTAAATCGTCCATTTACTATAATATCATTTATAACCCTAAATCAAAAGCAGTCAATACTTAAACTAATAGGTTTTTTAGTTACTGGAAATTTTTACGTACAAGTTTTAAAGTGGCTTTATAGTATGGAAATTTACTCGTCTCTTACCTTATGAGGGAAAAAAAATAATCTAAAATATTATACTTGAAATCTAATCCATATCCTTTAAAATCTATCTAAAAGCTGGATTATCCGTTAATCCTTAATATGTATAGGAGATCTATGATCTTGTCATTAATTTTGACAGGATTTGTTTCATCACTATCCAACTGCTCACAACAAATTCAATCTTAACCGGATCGCTAAAATATTTAATATTTTAATTATTATATTATTTTAATGATTAAATGATTGATCAAACAGTAATATTGATGGATCATAAAAGTTTCCAATCAGTACATGTCTAGTAAATAATTTAGAGATGTATTTACATTCATCGCAAGATTAATCCTCTCTCTTTGAATAAAAACAAGACTTTTTCTCCTGTTCAAAAGGAATATACTAGTCGGTTGGGAACAAGAAGATGCTGCCAGTCGTTGTCTGAAACAGAACAAAAGATGTTCCTTTCAGCCGGATGACAAGTGAACTATGCATGGGACAGATGCGCCTGCCCTACTTGGCCACTTCATGGCTGAATATATACTTTAAGCGGAATCAATTGGGACATCAGTCTTTACTACCAGATAAAAAGGACAATTTCGGATTTT
Organism: Combretum micranthum; assembly: GCA_024138025.1. Taxonomy (NCBI): domain Eukaryota; kingdom Viridiplantae; phylum Streptophyta; class Magnoliopsida; order Myrtales; family Combretaceae; genus Combretum; species Combretum micranthum. Next base: position 19,666 of record JAMXBD010001063.1, on the reverse strand, counting down.
CATAACGTTGGTGTTAACTGTTATAAAATTGTATAACTATATATAGCCGATGTATTTAAGGGAATAAAAGAGCCAATATTAAGGGGCTTTTCTTATGCTGTTGCTATTGGGCTTTTGGCTTTTTGCTTTGATTTCGTATTCGATTTTTAACATAGAAAACTATATTGATATAAACTTACTTCCATAAAGATTAACAATATTTATTTAATTTGATCTGACCTTGTAGCCTGTAAATACTAATTTAATGGGTCCTCAATTCCTTCAGCTTTGAAAAAAGAAAAAAAAGGGTAAAAAAAAAAAAAGGTCCGATAGATACCCATTTGTCGCCCCAGAATTATGTCTTAATGATTTTTCCACCCGTTACAACTAAACACTTAATTCGATACAAATTGGGATGTTTATTAACCGTTGCCATAGTTTTGGTGTCTAGTGATAATTAGTGACTGACAACAGTGAGCCATATTTAAAGCACAGCAAATATTCATTTTGGTCCAACAATAGATTCATATAGAATTTTCATTTTTGACTTTATATTATATATTTATCTTGCATTCAATAAGAATGCAATAAAGTTGTAATGATTATTACTTGTCTATTACAATATTATAAAAAATAAATAATTATTGTAGTAAAAGCGTAATATTTTTAATTCTTATGTCTTTATTATAGAGAGATAATATTTTTATAAATTAGTTTAGAAGATAGAGATACCAATGAGAATTGATAAGTGTAGGGATATAAATTGCTATTCATTATTTTTCTAATTCTAATTTATTATGAATTATCATTCTTCTCAATTAAACGTGATAATGATGGTTTTACACAGAAAGATGAGTGAATAAATATCTATTCTTTTTAAGTAAACTGAATAATGGTTTTACATTAAATGAAAATAAAGCTTAGAAAGATGTTCACTAAATGATTATTAGAAAAAACTTAGGTTTTTAAGCTCATAGAAATATTTCATGGAATGTTTAATATAGATATATATTAATAAATAATCAATTTCAATATGACGATTAATTTGCGAATATTAAAGTTCGTAAAGATGAATATCCTCAGAGAAAAAGATTGCAATCTTAGCATACTAGAGCATATGCTGGCATATGTGTCTAGAAAAATCCCCTTGACCTAATTGGAGAATAAATGTTTATATGATTTCATTCTATCGCCGCACTTGTCCACACTATTTAGTATTTATCACATCTAACAATTTGGGTGGGAATTTGTTCACCACCATCCGGGCCTAGGAACGGCCTTTCCTTGCCACTAACCACAATTCGCTCAACTAAAATGGGTATATGTCTCCACTTTTCAACTAAGTAAAAGGCGAATCGTTGCATGCCCATTATTTGGGCTGACATGAAATTAGTAAAGACTGGTGCGATGCCGAATGGCCATCCAAAGCTAACAGTATGTTTGGTTAACTGGAAATGAATAGTAATTCTTTATTTTATAATTAAAAGTATTTTTAAATAAAACATATTTTTTGGTCAATAATAACTATTATTCTAATAAAAGAAAGAAATGGAGATTTCTTATCTATTCCGTATCACATGCAATAGGCATTCCTTTAATAGATTTTTCGCAAATCAAATAAAAAAATAGATATTTTGTAGAAATAAAACTAAACTACTAATTCCATTCCACTCAATCAACATAGTGTAAGAGCATTCGATCAACTTGATCCAATGCGGAAGGTCATTGAGCAGGGCATCTGCAATTGACCGAGTTTGTTGTTTTCTCTTTTAGTCTTATAGTTTTTTTATTTTGAAATTTTCTACTGTATTAATTTCTTCCATAATTTGGGCTGGACTTGTGTAAAGGTGCTCTATTTTAGGTCCTATGGGTAAGCTTGTTTGGACCATTCCCCACCAAAATTCGAACCAAAGTGAAAATTTATTAAGTAGGATCTTTTTGTCTTTTTTTTTTTTAATCTCTTTATCGTAGTCCAACGATTTAAAATTTAGAAAGACCCATAGACATAAAAAGTATCTACTAGCGAAATGGTTAAATAGCTCATAGTGGGAGGTGGTCAACTAAACAACCCATTAGGGTGGGTGATGCACCGGCAGTATCCGTAATTGGCCAGGCTATGCATTCTTATTTCGCTTAATTCCTTTTCTATATTGTTTTTAATTTTTTTTTCATCCTTCTCAATTGAAACTTATAAATAGGCACTTAGAGCTTACTATAGATTTGGCCTAGTTGTATAGAGCAGGACATTTGTTGTTATTTTCATAGTGAAACTTGGATTGATTGTTAGAATCTATGGTAACATTATAGACTAATTGAGTGGTTGTTGATCCAATTTCCATAAGAAGTTGTCATATTCGAGTTGTTATGTATACAATACTTTCATGTTTTCTCTGTCAATAACATACAGTATAATTTTGCTCTTCTTTCACATAAGGATTTGTATATTTTTTGCAATATACAAGTAAATATTACATAAAGAAGGATAAAAGTGTTAATTGATATAAATTATAAGGTTAAATTTGTCAACAAAGTCTAATTTTAATGTAATTTTGGTCATGTGACAGACACATGACAAAAGATGAAAAGTTACAAATCCCTATATATTCTTTTTTTTTCTTTTCTCTCCAATAAAACCCTAAACCTAGATTCTGATCCTCTAAGAGTTTATAGCCACCAAATGATTCAGAAGTCCAGATCAGGTAATTGAATCACTATTTTTGTTTTAAGATCTTATGGATTATTAGATTTCTTAGGGTTTGTTTGTTGAATTTGCGATAGAATTGGAAAATATAAATATCAGGTTTGAGATTTGATTCTGTTGGTCAAAGGAGATCTTGGAAGATTGGATTCAGGTAATCAAAATCATATATTTCCTTTAAAGTCTTTCAATCTATGAATTATCTTAGGATTTTCTTTTGTTTTGAAGAAGAATTAGAGAAATGGTTTCTAATTTTCTTAGAGATCTGAATAGTGGGTATTTAAGGAAGATTGAGGATTAGATCAGGTAATTGAATAACCATTTTTCTTTTAAGATATATAATTTTATAGTTCCTTAGAATTTTATGTTGTTTGAAGGGAGATTGGAGAAAACCCGTTTATTGTAGATCTAGTTTTGGTATTAAAAGGATTTAGAATTGAATTTAGGTAAGTATTTTAAAGTTTTAATCTTTATAATTTTATAAAAATGGTAGTTGTTGATTTCTGGTATATATGGTGTTGAATGAAATTCCAGGGTTTAGAGAAGTGGTTGAGGAGATTTGTTGAATTGAAGGATTTTAGTGTTGTGATTAAGGAAAAAGGTATAGATTTGATATTATGTTGAAATTTAGATTTTAGATATGAATGGATTTAGGTTTATTTGATGAGATGTATTTTGAATTTTATCGATTCATGTTATCAGGTTCTGTTGAATTAGGAGTTGTGTTATAAAAATAGATTTTGGTGATTTAAAGTACTGTTCCTGGAATTTGATATAGGTACGACCTTAACGTGTTTGTTGTATATGCTTGTAGGTTTAGATTTGTTTGTTGTGTGTGTAGGATTATAATATTAAATTAATCTAATTCTATATAACATATAAAACTGTTTTATTGCTTGTGCTTGGCTTTGGTTAATAAAGACCACGCATAGTGTGATACTAATGAGACACCCTGATGATCTATGTGTGAGGTTGTCCCGAATGGACTCGTGTATAGAAATAATTCCGGTATATTAGGTTTTGGCAGAGGCCGCGGTGTGTGGATGATTCTCCAACACCAATATATTTATAATTACCTATTTCTATATTAATTGTTTTTCAGGGGTCATGAGAAACTCCAAGTTTGGAACTATAGTTCTAAACTGTGTTGTTTGCTGATTAATTAAAGATAATAAATTGCATTTGTTGCATTAGGATTAGTTGCATGAAAAAATATATATATATATATATGTATGTTGTGTGGCATTTGCATTTGGTTTGTGGTTTGACGTACTGGACGTTTTCGTTCATTCTTTTATCATTTTCAGGACCAAGTGAGGATCTAGTTATGTATAACATATCAAGATATGATATTTATGTGGATGAGGGAGAGGATGCTAGTGGAGTAGACTATCCTGCTGACATTTAAGGTGTTATAGATCTTAAAGATAGACTTGGAAGATGATGTGAAGTTTTGAAAATTGACTTTTTATAAACTTTGATATTGTTATAAGTTTTATTTGAGTTTTTGGATTATCAAGTATGTTGGCTTTGGTTTATGCCAATAAAGTGTTTTCTTCAAAGGATTTATTTCATGAGATAACTTAAACAAGTATCTGTTATGAGAGTTTATAGAGTTTTATATTGTGTATACATGTGGTTTAGATTTTTAGCCTTGGCGTGTTCTTAAAAGAGAAGGACACGAGGCAGGTTGTAATATCCTTATTTTAAGGCGTTACAGCTTAATTGGTATTAGAGCAATAAGATTTTATCATAATAGATCTAAGTTATGTACTCTTTAGGACGGTGAGTATTGATGAGTGGAGTAGTAAATGGGTTAGGTTTGCTTAGTATTTATGTTATGATCTTATTGGCTCGTGTTGATCTTTATGGTATGGTATATCTTATTCTTTTATGCTATGTTCAATCTCTTAGTATACCTCCAAGAAGAAGAGCGCTGATGCTGGTTCCTCCAGAACTGGTCAGGAGGATGAATCGCCTTTGAACCAACCACCTTTAAATTAAGTACCTGAAGATTTACCGTTACCTCCACCTATAGGACAACAAGCACCTTTACTTGTAGGACAATAAATACCTCTACTTGTAGGACAACAAGCACCTATAGATGTAGCCCAACTGATGCAGGCAGTAAATACCTTGCTGGGATTGGTAACACACAGCACCAAATCATGAGGCATGATGTGGACCTGATACAAGGTAATACTGAGGCCTAGAGACAAGAAAATCAGAGGAATAATGGAAATGGAGGAAATAGGGCTAGATAAGCTGATGTGCTGAGCCTCAACAAATTTGTAGACCTGGTATACAAGTTTGAGCTTGTGCCAGGGAAACCATTGGATGCTCAACTTTGGATGGAAGAAGTAGATAAAACATTTGTTGCTCTAGACATACCCGAAAACAAAAAGTGGAATATGCCTCCTACTTACTGATTAGGAGAGCTAATAATTGGTGGATGAGCACCAAGCGATACATAGATGGGGCAATTACTTAGCAGATGTTCCAACAAGCTTTCTATAGGGAGTTATGATCCGAATAAAATGTGTATATATAAAAAATGTGAGTTCGGATACTACCAACAAGTATATTGGATCTAATCAAGTAATATAGAAAAGTAAGTCGAGTATTGTTCCCACGAGGATCAATTTAATTATTAGATCGATATTAGTTTTTACTAATATTTAGGCAATCAATTTGTATCAATTTAAACTATTTAACTAATTCTATTTTAACCTAATAACTATCAATGAATGCAATGATATTGTGAGAAAGATATATAAGATAAATGTGGGAAGGAGCAGAATCCACCCTAATCTTTGCTAATCATACTGAAGTTATATTATATGAATAGTTAGAATTGTGAATATTTGTAAGAAATTGTCAAGACTTAAAACTATCAAGTTTTAGTAAACCACAAAATAATCTATTAGCTTCCGCTACATAAATTATCAATGGAATCTAATTTACAATTATAAACCTCCCGATTCTATAATTGTCTAATATCCTAAATTAACTTCTCCTAATTCCTTAGTGAAAAATTAACATAAAACATTGCATGAATTATATGAGACAATTTCTAAATCAAATTAAACTCCGCCGCTTCCGCAATTGTTGTTTAATCTTAATTCATGAATTCCTATGAATCCTAATTCTTCTTCCGAATTATCAGAATTCTTATCAATCTAATTTCGTACAGAAACAAAATAGATAATTAGGATTCAATACAAATATTTCAGAATTCTAACAGTCCTATAATATAAATTCAAAAATCATTTTAGCAAGATTAGGATTTCATCACTTCCCACAAGAAAAAGTTTAGCTACTCATGAAAGATGATTCAATAATCAAATAAGAATGTGTAATTGATATCATTATGAACAAAGAAATCAGATAGATGAATTGCATAAGAAAAGAGAGATCAGATATCAACAATTCAAATATCAAAATCTTCAATTACAAATTCTTGTAAGCTTCAAATCTCTCACAAATTTCTATGAAATGCTAAAGTTATTAATCTACTGAATGTATACTAAATTGTTTTTCTGATTTTCTTGATTGATGAAACTAGAGGAGGGAAATCCCCTTTATATAGGAAAATTTTCATGAGAAGCATTAATGAAAAATTACAGTTTCAACTTTTACGCCGGCAGTTACAATTCCTACGCCGGCTGCTTACAGGCGGTGTAAACTCTTTCTCTTCATTGCACAAGCAATACACTGGCAGCTTTCATTTTCAGTTACAAGTGTAGGCCGCTTGTACGCCGACGGCTTAGATATGGATCTAGCCGGTGTATATACTCAAAAATGAAAGGTTAGGCCATTTTATAAGGAAAGTCGTCCCAAAGCCGATGGCTTTCATGCCGGCTTAGGCAATCCATTCAAGTTGATCGTTCATTTTGCAACCGAGCATGCATATTTGGTTGTAACTCCTGATCTTCGATCTATACTGCCTAAACGCCGATGGCTTTAATCCAGCGCACATTGTAACTTCTTCTGCACTGGCAACTCTTGAGCTCTCAGCTGCCAGCTTTCACTCTACACTGGCCTGTCCACCTTCTACACCGGCGGTTTTCAGGCGGCGTATCTTCAAATGAACGAATGCTTGTAAGGCCGGCAGTGTATGCAACGGCTTTGAGAGGGGCAAACATGTTCTTCTTGTAGGTCGTCTCAACATTGGTGGCTTTGATTCCCAGAAAGCTGGCATTAAATGAAATCTGCAGAAGCTAGCTTCTTCTTTTTCTATACTGGCGATGTTGAGCCAGTTTTTTTATCTTCCCTTAGTTTACACCGCTTCAAGGCCGGCGGTGTAGAGGCAGCCTTAAGGATTTTCATTCTGTTGATGATGAAGGCTGGCCGTACGCCGGCGACTTAGACATCAGAAAAGCCGGCGTAACCCCTTGAGATTTTCCTATTTCCATTTCAAAGTTTCTTGTTTTGCTTCCTTCGTCTAAATTAGACTTGAAACATGAATTTTAGCAGAAACAAGTACCCATTCTAGCCATTTATGATAAGTTTTAAACATCAAAAAGTTGTATGCAATATGGTCTTATCAAGTTCTTCCTTGATAGTGTAAAGCAAAAGATGCTCTAGAAATATTATACCCTACAACAAGGCAAGATGTTTATGGAGGAGTAGAAGCTAAGCTACACCGATTGATGAGATTCCTTCTTGATCCTTCGAAGGAAAGTGAAGAAGCTAAAGTAAGTAGGTTCCTCACTGGGTTAAAGCCTATAATTCAATATCAAATGAATCTAATGGACTTGACCAACTACTCAGCTGTGGTCAACAAAGCCAAAACTGTAGAACAAGGATTGAATAGAATGATTAGTAGTGAACCCCAAAGAAGTAAGATATTCTTAGGGAAGAGACCAGCTGCAAGTTTTATGAACCAGGGCAAGAATAAGAGGCTTTTTACACAGCCTATTAGATTAGCTGTTCAGGATGCTGATAAGAAATGTAACAGATGTTTTGGATCCTATGACTTAAAGGATTGCAAATAGATTGAGAACGGTTGCTTTTCTTGTGGTAAGGTGGGACATAGCCCTAAAGTCTACACAGAAAAAGATATTCCTTAAGTTTTCTGCTTCAAGTGTGGACAAAGAGGCATAGGGTAGTTGATTGTAAGGAACCTGGAAAACAAGTTATCTCAAGAGCTCAGTTTGGTGGACTTTAGAGTTTTGGTCAAGGACACAAGGCATAAGCTAAGATATATGCTCTCCAGCACAGTGACATTGCTAGTGTTGACACTATTGTGGGTACACTAACTATACTCCTGCATAGTGCATATGTAGTGTTTGATACTAGTGCGAGTTTTTCTTGCATATCCGAGATGTTTGTATCTAGTTGTAGTATACATGTTGAATATATGTCTGAAAGTTTTTCTGTTAGTACACCTTTAGGAAGTGGATATATATTAAATAGAATTTGTAGGAATGTGGATATAGAGATAGGAGGTAAACATTCACCTACAAATCTAGTAGTGTTAAATATGCTGGATTTCGATGTAATATTAGGAGTAGATTGGTTAGTGAAATATCAAGCTATTATGGGTTGTTGAAATTTAATAATAGAATTTAGTTTGGAGGATGGAGATAAGCTTGTTTATAAACTTGAAGTGCAAAGACCTTCGAATTTTCCCCCATATGAGATGTGGGGAAGATCATCTTTGGAAGCTACGATAATAGAAGATAAACTAAAGAAAGATTCTTCTCATATACCTGTTATATGTGAGTACCCAGAAGTTTTTCCAGAAGATTTACCAGGATTACCACCGAGAGAGAAGTTAAATTTTGCACAGACTTGGAACCGGCTACCACAACTATTTCCAAGGCACCATATCGCATGGCTCTTACAGAACTTGTAGAGATCAAAGTATAATTAGATTATTTGTTGAAGAAGAAGTTTATCAGACCTAGTGTTTCACCTTGGGGAGCTCCAGTTTTGTTTGTAAAGAAGAAAGATGGAAGCATGAGATTATGAATAGACTATAAGGAGTTGAATCATGTGACTATCAATAATAAGTATCCTTTGCCCAGAATAGATGATTTATTTGACCAGCTGGTAGGAGCAAAGGTATTTTTGAAGATTGATCTGAGATAAGGATATCATCAACTGAGAGTTAGAGCAGAAGATATTCAAAAGACAGCATTCAGGACCAGGTATGGACATTATGCGTTTGTTGTCATGCCTTTTGGTCTCACCAATACACCAATAGTTTTTATGGATCTTATGAATAGAGTCTTCATAGATTATTTGGATTTATTTGTGGTGGTGTTCATTGATGATGTGTTAGTGTATTCTAAATCAAAAGAAGAACATCTGAGGTTGGTTTTGACTAGATTGCAAAGTGAGAAATTGTATGCAAAATTCATGAAGTGTGAGTTCTAGTTAGAACAAGTTTCTTTCTTAGGACATGTTGTAAGTGGAGATGGGATATCAGTCGATCCCGAGAAAGTGAAAGCTGTTGTTGAATAGCCAAGACCTAAGAATGTGTTAGAAATCAGAAGTTTTCTAGGAATGACAGGATATTATAGAAGATTTGTGGAAGATTTTTCCAAGATTGCAAGCTCATTGACCAGACTGACACAGAAGGGAGTGAAGTTTGAATGGAGTGAAGAATGTGAAGTTGGTTTTCAATAGTTGAAAGATAAATTAGTATATGCCCCTGTGATTGCCTTACTAGTAAGTGGTGAGGAGTATACTATTTACATTGATGCCTCTATACAAGGTTTAGGATGTGTGTTGATGCTAGGAGGCAGGGTAATAGCGTAAGCTTTTAGACAATTGAAGTCTTATGAGAAGAACTATCCTATACCTGATTTGGAATTAGCAGCAATTGTGCATGTTTAAAGATTTGGAAACACTATTGTATAGGAGAGATGTAAGGTGTATACCGATCATAAAAGCTTGAAATACATTTTTACTCAAAGGGAGTTGAATATCAGATAATGAAGATGGTTGGAACTTATAAAGAATTATGATATAGACATCCAATACCATCCTAGGAAGGCAAATGTGGTAGCAGATGCCTTAAGTAGGAAGCCAGTAGAAAATCTTACAACTATGATCACATCTGAACGACATCTAATAGATGATATGAGGAAGTTGAAGCTAGAAATAGTCATCAGACAAGTAGGTGCGAGTTTGGCAAATCTACATATTCAACCTACCTTGGTTGAAAGGATCAAAGTGGCACAAGTAGAAGATCCAAGCATTTTTTAGATAAAGAAACAAATGAAAATTGGTAGAGCACCTGAGTTTCGTGTTGATGAAGAAGGTGTTATGAGGTACAAGGGAAGATTATGTGTACCAGAGCAAGAAGAACTTAAGAAGGAATTGCTAAAAGAAGCACACTATTCTAGTTATTCCATACATCGTAGAGTAAATAAGATGCATTAGGATTTGAAGAAACTATATTGGTGGAATAACATGAAGAAAGAGATAGCAAAGTATGTTTCCAAGTGTTATACATGTCAGTTAATCAATATTGAGCATAGGAGATTAGCAGGAGAGTTAAACCATTTACCAATTCCTCAATGGAAATGAGAGCACATAACAATGGATTTTGTTACTGCTCTACCCAAGACAAGAGAAAAGTTAGATTCGGTATGGGTAATTGTTGACCGGCTCACTAAAGTAACTCACTTTATACCGATTAAAATTGGATATAAGTTGGAGCGGTTAGCAAAGTTGTATATTAAGGAGATAGTGAGACTTCATGGAATACCAGTCTCCATAGTATTGGATTGGGATACCGGGTTTGTTGGAAGATTTTGGAAGAGCTTACATTAAGCTTTGTGTACTAAAGTGGTTTTTAGCACAGCCTATCATCTTCGGACAGATGGACAATCTGAAAGGACTATTCAGATCCTGGAAGAGGGCATGTGTACTAGATTTTAAAGACAGTTGGGATGAACACTTGCCATTAGTGGAGTTTGCATACAATAACAATTATCAAGCATCGATTCGAATGCCTCCATATGAAACTTTATATGGTAGAAAGTGCAGATCAGCAATCCATTGGGATGAAATTGGTCATATGCAAATTTTGGGACCAGAATTAGTACAAGACACTAATGATGAAGTTAAGTTGATCAATAAAGGTTGCAAGTTGCTTAGAGTCGTCAGAAAAGTTATGTGACAAGTGAAGAAGATAGTTGGAATTTCAAGTAGGGGAGCACGTTTTAATGAAAATATCACCAACAAAAGGTGTTGCTAGATTTGGCTTAAGAGTAAATTAAATCCTAGATATGTCAGACTTTATGAGATTCTGGAAAGGATAGGTGATATGGCGTATAGATTAGCTTTACTGCCTAATTTGGAAGGGTGCATAACGTGTTCCACATGTCTATGCTAAGAAAGCTTGTCAAAGATCCTGAAGAGATAGTAGCATTGAAACCATTAGATATATAGTTGAATCTATCTACAATTGAAAAGCCAGTAAGAATTATGGATACCAAGGAATAGATCTTAAGAAGGCAAGTAATCAAGTATATAAAAGTGCAGTGGACGAATCAATCTGAACGAGAAGCTACTTGGGAGTTAGAAGAGGAAATGAAGATCAAATATCCAGAACATCTTGATAATTCAGATAGCTTTCATGGACAAAAGTTCTTTTTAGGAGGGGAGAGATGTAATATATAAGTAAATATTACATAAAGAAGGATAAAAGTGTCCATTGATATAAATTATAAGGTTAAATTTGTCAACAAAGTCAATTTTTAATGCAATTTTGGTCACACGACAGACACATAAAAGAAGATGAAAAGTCACAAATCCCTATATATTCTTTCTTTGTTATTTTCTCCAACAAAACCCTAAAGCTAGATTCTTATCCTCTGAGAGTTTATAGTCGCCAAAAGATTCAGAAGTCTAGATCAGGTAACTGAATCACTATTTTTGTTTTAAGATCTTATGGATTATTAGATTTCTTAGGGTTTATTTGTTGAATTTGTGATAGAATTAGAAAACATACATATCGGGTTTGGAGATTTGATTCTGTTGGTCAAAGGAGATTTTGGAAGATCGGATTCAGGTAATCAAAATCATATCTTTCCTTTAAAGTCTTCCAATTTATGAATTATTTTAGGATTTTCTTTTATTTTGAAGAAGAATCGGAGAAAAAGGTTCTAATTTTCTTGGAGATTTGAAGAGTAGGTGTTCAAGGAAAATTGAGGATCAGATTATAATTGAATAACCATTTTTCTTTTAAGATATACAATTTTATAGTTCCTTAGGATTTTCTGTTGTTTGAAGGGAGATTGGAGACTAATTATCTATAGATCTGGTTATGGTGTTAAAAGGATTTAAAATTGAGTTTAGGTAAGTATTTTAAAGTTTTAATCTTTATGATTTTATAAAAATGATAATTATTGATTTCTGGTATATATGGTGTTGAATGAAATTCCAGGGTTTGGAGAAGTAGTTGAGAAGATTTGTTGAATTGAAGGATTTTGGTGTTGTGATTAAGGAAAAATATATAGATTTGATATTATGTTGAAATTTGGATTTTAGATATGAATGGATTTAGGTTTATCTGACGAGATGTATTTTGAATTTTATCTATTCATGTTATTAGGTTCTGTTGAAATAGGAGTTGTGTTATAAAAATAAATTTGGATGATTTAGAGTACTGTTCCTGAAATTTGATACAGGTGCGACCTTACCTTGTTTGTTGTATGTCCTTGTAGGTTTAGGTTTATTTGTTGTGTGTGTAGGATTAGAATATCAAATTAATCTAATTCTATATAACATATAAAATTGTTTTGTTGTGTTTGGCTTTGGTTAGTAAAGACCACGCAGAGTGTGATACTAACGAGGCAATTATCTATGTGTAGGTTGTCCCGAGTAGACATCGGTATTGTTCGGGTCGGTTCCGGACCCGAACCAGAACCACCGGTTCACAGTTCCACATTTCATGGAACCGGAACAGGAACCTGAACCGCCAAAGCCGGGGCGATTCCCGATTCCAAGGAACCGCCGGTTCTGGCGGTTCCGGTTCCCGTTCCACGTGAACCGTTTTTTTTTTTTTAATTTTTCGTTTCGTTTCGTTTCGTTATGTTTTTTTTTTTAATTTTTCGTTTCGTTATATTTTTTTTTTGCCCCCTGGCCCCTACCCCCCTACACCACCCCTTACCCCCCCTCCCCCCCCAGCCTGAGCGTGCTACGCTCCTTTCTTTCCTTTTCCTGTTTCGTTCTTCAGTTTTGTTTTTTTTTTTGGCGGGTTGGAACTGCCGGTTTCGAGTCCGGAATAGCGGTTCTGGACCCGATGGAACCGTCGGTTCCACCACACCGGTGATGGTTCGGGTGGTTCACGATTCGGAACCGCTCCGTGGTGATGTCTAGTCTCGAGTGGACTCGTGCATAGAAATGATTCTGGTAGATTATGTTTTGGCAGAGGCCGCAGTGTGTGGATGATTCTCCAACACCAATATATTTATAATTACCTGTTTTCTATATTGATTGTTTTTCAAGGGTCATGAGAAACTCCAGGTTTGGAACTAGAGTACTATAATTCTAAATTGTGTTGCTTGCTGATTAATTAAAGATAATAAATTATGTTTGTTGCATAAGGATTAGTTGCATGAAAATATATATATGTATGTTGTGTGGCATTTGCATTTGGTTTGAGGTTTAGCGTACTAGGCGTTTTCGCTCATTCTTTTATCATTTTCAAGACCTTGTGAGGATCCAGTTATGTATGACATATCAGGATATGACATTATGTGGATGAGGGAGAGGATGCTAGTGGAGTAGACTATTCTGTTGACATTCAAGATGTTATAGATCTTAAAGATAAACTTAGAAGATGATGTGAAGTTTTGAAAATTTACTTTTTATAAACTTTGATATTGTTATAAGTTTTATTTGAGTTTTTGGATTATTAAGTATGTTGGCTTTGGTTTATGCCAACAAGGTGTTTTCTTTAAAGGATTTGTTTCATGAGATAACTTAAACAGGTATCTTTTATGAGAGTTTATGGAGTTTTATATTGTGTATACTTGTGGTTTAGATTTTTAGCCTTGGCGTGTTCTTAAAAGAGAAGGACACGTGGCGGATTATAATGTCCTTATTTTAGAGCCTTACATTTTTAGTTTCTTCTTCTTCTTCTTATTTTTCCCTACTCTTTTTTCTTCATTAATTTATGTTATTTTATATTAGTTATTTCTTGTAAACAATCATTTAAGAAGACAACATAAGAGACTTTAATATTTTATAGTTTAAGATGTTTGTGTAATACAAATAGAATTTTAGATTTGTAACTCAAAACCACTGAAATATTGGATCTATAACAAATATGTAACAAACCTCATACAAGGATAAATAAAAAAGGAAATAGAAAAAGGTATTTCATTTTTATCCCAAAAAGAAACTTGAATTCAAGAATTCCTTAGATTTTCATTTGCCTTGCAAAAGTGTGAAAGGGTGTTAGCATTTACTCTATCAAAATCCCATGAGAGAAAAGTGGGATAAACAAAAGATAACCAGGTCAGTAGCTATCTATTATTAAAACCATAAAGAAAATCAAGCAAATATCTCTCTTACCATTCTCTCAATCGCATCACAACCTTATTTAAAAAATATTAAATTGGGAATAGCCAAATTTCTTTAGATATGATACTATGTGTAATATTTTCTTTAAAGCATCTCAATCTTGTTAGTTTCACCAAGTATATGAAATGAAGAAGTCGTAAGGACATCTTTTTCCATGAAATCAAAAATCTTATGTCCATAGTTGATGTTAAAGCATGTACAAGAAAGCTGGTAAAATTATTGGCAAGAATTCTTGAAAGCCATTTAAATTAGAAATTTAGACCATCACAACATGAGGATTATCAAGGTAAGCTCATAAAATTTATGTAAACAGGTTTAAAAGTTGCTATATATCTGTTTTGAAATTATAACACAACAAGAAGTTTACCATTTTTAATCTAAGAATTTGCTATAAGTGATTGTTTCATAGAACATGTGTAATGTTGATATGTGATTTGATCAAAATCTAGTTTGTTAACAATTTGTGTGTTATGTCAAATATTGATTTTATCCATGCGCCTTATCATTATGAATTGATATATACTTAAAAGCACCTAAAAATTGTCCTTTTTTATTATTATAAACCATAAAATCTATATCCATGCATCTATCAATTTCAATAAGACCTAGAATGCATATTAAGGTTAGTGGAGGCTAATATAGATCCAACAATTGGGGTTGTAGATAAGGTTGAGCTACTCATGAGAAATTTGAGCTTAGCTTAATATTTAATCAAGCTCAATTTGAAAATTGTCACCGAATTTGAGCTACTCAAATAATTTATCAAATGAAGTTTAAGTTTCATAATGTTTAGTTGAATTAGCTTGTAAACCTTATCAAGCTGGGTTGATTTTAAGTTTCATAATGTTTAATTGAATTAGCTTGTAAACCTTATCAAGCTGGGTTGATTTTAAATGTTAGTCGAGTCCAAATAAAGTTTGTCTATTCATATTATTTCATTTAAAATAAAAATATTAATTAATAAGTTGAAATTAAAAGAGTTTGATTGAATTAACTTTAATTTTGTTTAGTATATATATATATTTTGGTAGGCCACAAGACCATTACAACACAGTCACATAGGACCATTACAATGCGCTAACACAGGAAATCGAACTCAGTACCTTAAGGATGAAGACCTCGATCGGATGTCACTAGATTACACGGCTATTGGTCGTTTAGTATATCTTTAACAAGAGACTTTTTTAAGTCCTAATATTGATTATTGAAAATTATTCTTCTCTTTATTTCTTTTGAATTTTTGTCAATATTAAGATTGTGATAAATCTCATTGTTGGAACATGTAACATAATGTTCTTAATTGTTTCATAAATCATATGTCATGTTAATATGTGATTTGATGAAAACTTAGTTTGTTAACAATTAGTGTGCTATGTGGAATGTTGATCCCTTATTATTACTATATGATAGGATTCCTTTTGTTATCATAAACCATAGAATCCATATCCATGCATCTATCAATTTCAATAAGACCTAGAATGCATATTAAGGTTTGTGATAGCTAGTAGAGATGCAACATTTAAAGGGATAGAAGGGGTCAAACTACATACGAGAAATTCGATCTCGACTTAATATTTACTCAATTTTGGTTTGAAAATCATCCAAATTGAACTTGAGTTCAATCCTAAGCTACTTAAATAATAAATTGAGTTAACCTCGATTTTTATAATTTTTAGCTCAATTAACTCACAAACCGTATCAAGCTTGGGTTGAGTTCAAATGCTAGTCAAGTTTAAATCAAGTTTTAATATTTATATTAATTTATTTAAATCAGTTTATTTTTTAATTAATTGAATTTAAATGATTTCTTTCAAGTTGAGTTTAAGTTTGTTTACCATTACTTTAAGTCGAGTTTAGCCTTAAAATTCTCTGCCGAATTGAACTTAAACTTTGAAACTTTAAGTTAAGTTCAAGTTCAACACTCAACTCAACTTGTTTCCAATCATAACAATGGTAATGATAATGGTATCAATGGCATATTAAAGGTGAGGGGATGGTAGTTGTGGTGATAATCATACTAGAAGTAGCGGTGGTGATGGTGGCAATAGGTGATAGGTGTCAATAACTAAGACATTGACTTTTATAATGATGATGATGATGATGGCTACAGTGGTGGTAGTCATATAGGTAAAAATAGCAAAGACAATGATATTGATGGAGCAACAGTATTAATGGTAGTTTATACCTAGTGAATAAAATGGTGGTCCAGTTATGATGATGGTGGTGTTGATGTAGGGTGATGTTGATAACAATGATGGTGGCGTGATGCTGAAGATGGTAGTTATAGTAGTAGTTATGCTAAGAGTAATGGTGTTGATAGCTTGAGAGAGGTAATGATATTGGTGATGCAGTAGTTTCATTAATTTTTTAAGGGAAAGTTGTTGTATAACTATAAAATGTATTCCCCATTTAGAACAAATAACTAAAAACACTTGATAGAAGGTAACAAATTTCCATTAAATAATGAAAGAGATTAGGGATGCAACCGGGACGGGTTGGGGACGGGTCATATAAAACCCGAACCTGATCTGATTTCCTATAAAGTTACCCAAACCCATCCCGCGACCCTATAGGGTTTTATGTGTAATACCCAAATTCGCCTCTATAGAGTCATGGTCCTGACTTGTCCCGATCCGTTGACCCGATTTTCTTTTTACAGTTTTTTCCTTTTTCATTCTTTTTATTCATTATTTGTTTATTTGTTTTCATGATATATATTCTCCATTTTGCTTATTTGTTTCAATTTCTTTTCATTTGATGGTAAAACTACACATTAAAAAAAAAAAGTCAGTAAGCTAAACAATTGATTTTTGATGTATGACAATCAATTATTTGTAACACAACATAATATAATTTACTTTACTTGAAGACTGACATAGATACATAAATAAGAGTATTGCCTCTTACTAATCGTAAAAAAGCATGATAGTCTCAATTGGACAAAAACATAAATTATACAATCATAGAGTTACAAAAATAATAAAAAATGGATATTTTCAAGTTTTGATGTTGTAAAATTGTATTTAATTTTTAGTAGTCTTATCGGGTTAGTTCAACCCTATAAGGTCATAACAATGATCCGAACTCGACCCGTGACCCTATAGTTTCGTAAAATTTTTGCCAAACTCATCTTTTCACCCTATAGGGTTTTTAGTAGGTCGGGTACTCTAAAATGATCCATTCAGTTGCATCCCTCGAAGATATAACATTTTAAGAATTACTATTATTCCCCAAAAAGGAATATAAAAACCTCTAAAATAAATCTCCATTAAATAATGGAAGAGATACTATTTTAGGAATTACTATTATACCCCCTCTTTATTAACTTAAAGAGATGGTCTCAATTGGTGATTTGGGTTTAGACAATACAATAATAGAAGAACTTGTTTAATTTCAAAGATTATTGCACGACTTTTGTAATCAAAGAATATAATTGATTTAGGTATGCTATTGCACTATCATATATTGAGATGATACATTTCTCCCACTACAACTCCATATCAAATATTTTATACTTACATTAAGTTATACTCATATATAAACATATTTTTTTGTTGATTTATTATAACGGGAAAGAGATTCAACTTGATCCATCTCATTAAAAAAATCAATAGTAATGCTACTAGTCTATAAAATCATTGATCATATATAACCATATTAAATATCTTAAGAGATGTGCATAACTTGATCCATTTAATTTGATTATAATTGTTGGTGCTTTCATGTATGTCTAATTATTTCAACTTATATCTAATAAGATCAAAATTAATGGTAGCACAAATGTAAAAATATCCAGCACGTAAATTTTTTAATGTGCTCAGCGAAATATCCTCGTCCAAATATAGTGTTATACATAGCATGTAATGGAGATAACATAGTTTGGGAAATAGACACTCTAAAGTTAGTTTCTTTATATTTTCAAAAATATATAATTAAATAAATATTGAAATTGTCTGAATTCTTAAAATACGGTCTTATATCTTAATGATGTTTTTGGCCCTTTTCTTATAACATTAATAATTTGTTATATATGACATTATTTAAGGAGTGAAATTTTGAAAAAATTTAAAAAGAAAAATAACTTTGCTATCCAAATCTATTGCAAAATTTTATGGTCCGATTGATTTTGTCATAGGACTGTTTCTATCAATCATCTAGCAACTCAGATTCAAAAACATCTGCGATTGGACTATTCAAATATTTATTACTTTATCATTATAATATTTTAATCATAAGATGATGAATTGAATGGTCTTATCAACACAACTAGCAAAGTTTCCTAATCCATTTGTCCAAATTAGTCAAACATTTATTTTTTACAAAAATTTTGCATATTACACATATTCAAAAGTTTTCAAAGAGAAGGCTTTGCCATACCTTTGTACGGTTTTTAAAGCAAAAATTACATGGATACAAACGCAAAATGACGAAATACAACGAAAATGTCGGAAATTTCGCAAAATTCAATTCCCCATACAAAACAATCAAATATTCTCGACCCCAAAAAAAAAAAAAAAGAAAAAAAAAGGAACATTTCACATTTATAGTTGTCAATTGTTATAATTAATCACATTATGCGGCAAGCATGAGGATTCTCGTCGCTAAAAGCTGCACCAGTTTGATGATTAAAGCTGGTGGAATGGCTACCCTGAGCATAGTAATATCTGGCGTTGCTGTTGCTGTCATATCCATGCTTGTAGTAATTGTAGTGCGATGATGGTTGGGAGGCGTAGTAATTTACTGGACCATTGCACTGGTGTTGATTCAAAAGTGAATAGTTATTTACTTCTGGGTTGTAGGGAAGCTGCCACAGCTCCGCCCTCCTTCCGGTCCGCCTCACGCCTTTAGAACCTTCTTCTGGTCGGCCCACCCGTTGACCGTCACCTTTTGCAAGTTCATATCTATCTCAACGGTATCCACACCTACATTATATAATATGGAATTCAACAAATTATAGTTCTCCCGGGATACGGACAAAAGATATGCATAGAATGAGGAGAACTTTTACCTCCGATGGAATCATATAGTTAATTATCTAAATATTAAAATAAATATAATAATTAATATATTAATATTTTAATATAATTATAGTTAATTATGAATTAAAGTTAAATAATTGACCAAATCAAATCCTTTAAAATTATGATGAACATAAAACTTCCTATAGAATTAGACAGACAAATTTGCCATTTCAGTCTACATGATATCATCAGAAGATGATTGTCCTCAATTTTAGGTCCTTTTAAATGTATTTACATATTTTTTGTCGTTATTTATTTATTTATTTTATTTTTCCAGTTGCTGTTGCGAAACTAATATCAATGTTTATGCAACTAAATGATAAAGGACTTAATCTTTATTTTTTTCAATTCCCAATCTGTTTTAATAACATATTGTATATATGGTGAAAATATTTAAAGTTGAATAGATTTACCTTTA